>VXBL01007961.1:257617-290080 GCA_013400195.1 Aramus guarauna | reverse complement strand
CCATAGCTGGACACAGTACTCCAGGTGGGGTCTCACAAGAGCGGAGCGGAGGGACAGAATCACCTCCCTCAACCTGCTGGTCACATTTCTTTTGATGCATCCCAGGACATGGTTATATGTATATATATACCACAGCAAAACTTAAAAATCTTGCTTTATAACAGTGGAAATGCTTTAGACCTTTGTGGTCTGGCCCATACTGACAGGATTGCAAGAGTGACCCAATTACCCCTGCTCAGCTGTGACCAGGTGGCCATTTACACCTGGGCCTGACCAGCAGAGACCCAAGCCCAAGCTTGCCAAGTGGCTTCACCTGCTGGGGTGGGATAAGTGTCAGGGGGAGTTGTAGAGAGAGCAGTTTTAGAGAGGAAGCTGTTGAGGTGCAGTAGTGAGCCATAGACTCTGAAACCAGTGAGCAAGTGGAATAATCTGCCAATGTAGAATTTCAGGAGAAGGCCTGAATCTGTACATGGTCAGTGTTGTTCTTTCTTTCTGATGGGGAAATGTGGTTGTTTTCAGCAGTGAAAAGCCTTGGGGGACAGCAGCTGCTGGCTGGGAAGTGTCTTATGTCTCTTAGTGTAGTCCTGTGATACCCTGTGGAATCTTGAAAATGCCCTGTTATCCTGGGATGACTTAGCCCTGAAGTCTGATAGCTCCTAAGATGGCACAAGTGGCAGATATTTTGGTAAAAAAATCTGTTGAGGGGTGGTGTTTGGGGTGCCCTTCAGTACCTGGTCACTTAGTCAAAGTCTGATATTCCTGGAAAACTAGTTTTGACCTGCTTAAATCTGACTTGGGTGTTGTTAAGTGTGTGGAGCTTGTGTAGCTGCTGTGAAGTGTTGGTCTCTGAATAGTAGCATACAGTAAGAGTGTGGGTCTGGAAGTGATCTGTCAGGGAAATAAAGCTCATCTAACTATGGCTATCTTAGTAACCACATCCTGCGTGAACACTTAGTACTGTAACTTTTAATGAGTTCAGTGTGAAAACCAATCAAGATAGGCATATAATAGCTAGAGATAAAGACATTTTGGTGCTCAGAAAGCAATGGGGAAAGCTGTTAACTTCCCTGTTCTTGTTTTTAGCCCAAATAGGTTAACAGCCTTAATTTGCAAAAGAATAAAATGTTAAAAGAACTCTAGAGTTTTAAAAGCCTTTTTCAGGAGGAGGAAAGGAAAGCTGACATTTCTTCTGTGAGGTGCAAGGGAAAGTATATTTAAAAGTAAGTAATTTGGAAACTGGCCCTTATTAAACAATAGGAAGGGTATGAGACTGAGCTGAATCTGTGAAGAGACCTGCTAACAGACATAGTTCCACTTAGGTGTGGAAAGCTAAAGCAGAGGTAAATTCAGTGTGGTGACTGATCAAAATGTGCTCTGCAGGCAGGGCTGACAGCTGTGGGTGGGAGCCTGAACACAGCATAGGGGGGGAGCTGAGACAACCAACATGTGCCAGTGTTCTGTGTTTGCTCTTTTTTTCATTGTAGATGTAAGTCAAAGCACAAGCAAATCATCTTTATCTCTGCCCACTCTTTGCCCTTGCTATTCTGAATAAAGGTGGTAGCATTTTGAGAACAGTGACCCCATAACAGTGCTCTTAAGGAACAAGTCACAGCCTCAGTAATGTACGTATTTCAAGACACAAATGAATCTGTCCTGGTGCTGTAGCTTTGCCCGCTCTCTGAAAGATGATGTTCTTTAACTATAAATTGGCTAGTTGGCGTTTGTGTGCAAATGAATCTCTGGGGGAATCAAGGAGGCTAGATGCTCATCTGAGTCTGTCCTGATCTTCATTTTTTTCTTCTCATCTCTTATCTCAAAAAAACCCCACCTCTAAAACCAAACAAACAAAAACTCCTTGCATTTCCTCCGGAGCTACTACATTAGTAACATGATGACTCAAGGCAATACATATCAATGCTTAGCTGAGGATGTTGAGGTGGGGAGGAGGCATTTGCGTATTTTGCAGAATAGTGCAAAATTACTACCTGATCTCTGGGTTTGAACTAAATGTAGATACCGGCAGTGAGTTTGCGATGGCTATAAATAAAGCAGGGAATGTACAAGCTGTGACCAAAGCTTTGTTCCAAAATCATGTGCTTAAGGTTAACATGATGCAATTTCCCTCTTTGTGCTGCAGGGTTTGTAAACTTATATTGTACCAAATACAGGAAAATCTTATTTCTTTTTTGGCAGCATACTATGCACTTGGCATTTTGACTGTACTTCAATTTTGTCTGCTGCGGAGATTCTGTGTTCCTCTTCTGAAATGTTTAAATAATAAAATGCATTTTTAATATTTAAATTGTTCAAGCTGTTTTCTTTAATTATTTGGGGCTAGGTGCTTTTTGAATGTTTGCAACAAGTTGGACAAACAGCACATATTTCTTTGCCCATGTGTCTGGTTTTGATATTTTTTTTTTAATGAATTTTTCAGAGATTGCAGAGCAAGTACCATAGCCCAAAGAGGCTTCAAATCTACAGTGCTGCAAACAAAACCAGCAGGAGCATGGACTTGCAGAGTATATGCCACGGAATAAGATGGCTGTCAAAAATAATGAGACAAACTAAGAAGAGGTTATGTCTGCTGCCCCAAGAAAAAGGGAAAATTATGCCTATTCTTAGAAGAATGGAGTGGGAATGAAGTGAATTATGGAAGCTTAAGGTGTAATAAACCTTAGTAAGGTAATAAGTGAGCTGCATCAGTAGAGAGAGAAGTAGCGCACAATTTTTGCAGTGTTTATTAGTAAAAGGGAAGTTGCAAAGATTAAAAGATAAATTACTAGTTTGGGGAGGAAGGAATATCTGAATTTGTTGCAGTAGAACCTCATTGAACAATGAAAAAAAGGAGCGATGTCCATGAAATAAATTGTTTGGATTTTTTTTCTTTTTCCTCTTATTCTTTCATCTGAAGTGTCAGAGTGTAATTAGGTTAGTTTTTCTCTGAGAAGTTGGGGTAATAACTGATTTACGTAGTTTTTGCTGCACTTGGAGCCTAAGCTGAGTGCTTGTTAGAATGGCCCTTGCTAGCTAATTTGCTAATCGAAGAGAGTCATGTTCTGGTGGAAATGTAGAAGAATACCTCCCTGGCTTCTAAAGCTGTTTGATTAGATAAATGGAAAATCAGTAGCTACTAATAATCTTTCCCTCCCTTTATTTTTCACCCAAATCATTCTTATGCGAGTTGTAACTCTTCTAGCTTCAGTTGGATTGCTTATTGCTCAGTAGTGTGGGGGTTTTTTGGTTTGTTTTTTTTTGTTTGTTTGTTTGTTTTTGTTTTTGTTTTTTTTTTAATTGGTGCTGCAAGTTACGCTGTTTCTGAAGGACCATGTGTGCTGTTTGGAGGAGGAGGTATGTGTAGAGCTTCTAGTAATACAGATCTATGCTTGGGTCATAGATGCACCATCACCAGATGTCACAGTGTTTTATGAGTGTCTTTGACCTCTTGCAGCTGTAGTTTAGTCTGAAAGCATGCAGACGAGCTAATCGATGGAAAGTTGTATGTGATAGCATTGAAACATGGTGTATAAAAGCAGTAGATGAAAGGAATCCAGACTATAAAGTCAGAATAAGAACTTCCACCTTTAGTGGGGAAGCTTTAAAGAACTCATTTTATTCCTGTGTAGTAGGTGGGCAGGGAAATATCAGGAAAGGTTTGAAAGGTATAGATCTATGGTGTTTCCTGTGTCCAATACAACTGCTCACTAAAGTATTTATTGCTTCTTGAACCTTTTGCTTTAAAAAAAATTGCAGCCCTTTTAATTCTTGCTTGTTGAGAGACACCACTGGTTATTGTGTTTACCTGTTATTCCTTAATAGAGCAGAGTGCTTGTTCTAGTCAGTCTGTTTCTTCACTCAAATTTATCCAGGCTACATGAGGCAAGAAAATTACCAGCTAATCTTCCAAAGTAAAAGATACATAGCATGTGGTGTGGTACCTTCTTCATGCTAAAGTGGAGGGCGTGTGTGGGTTTTTTTCTCTTTAGATCTGATTGCAATATAACTTGCATTTATTACTTCCAGATCAGATTATTACAGCAAGCCAGGTCTTAAACACAGTGAATTGTTGAGAATATCTTATTAGTGTTTCACATATTTAATTTCCTTCAATCTCAAAGCCTGTTGATGGGACAAGATGTACTACAGTAAAGCCTTGCTCATTTTGTGACTTACTGAGAGTATTCTATTCCAAGAAAGCTTAAGGACGATCATCAAAAGATCTACAGAGAATACAATCAGGTGTTTCTTTGTCTGAGAAAGGGTAAAATGGGATCGAAACCAGTCTTGCTGATATGGAATTATCAACTTGCAAAATGAAAGAAGATGCAAAGAGGAAAATCACTTATGAAATCCTCAAAGCACAATACTCTATAATTCTAAACTGTTGTAGTTAGTGTCTTGATGCTGTAGTGTAAGACACGTTGGAAATAATGAGGGTGCAACACAGGACTTGCAAAAAATATTAAGTAAGTTTTATTGTTGTTCATTTTAAAGTATTTTAAATCATAGTAGCTGACTCTCAGTAGACTTTTTATGTTCCTTAAATTATACTTAGTGGGTCTTTATTCCAAAGCATTTGAACATGTATCACTTCTGTAATGCTTCTATTCCTTGATGAAGCATGGTTATGTTATCACTGTACCTTTTGTATTATGCTGTTGTCTTTTAGCAGGACAATGCCTCAAGAGCAAATGCAAAATTTTCATATACTTACAAAATAGCTGTGATCTCCCTCTGCTATGGAGGGAGAAATCACTCCTTTTCAGTGTGTTGTCTGGGCTGTCTCAGAAGCTATCTCATTGTGTGTATTTTAAACTGCTTGTTTTTAAAGTGTTTTTTGAACCAGTTTGAGTTTTTGGCTGCATTGGTGATGATCTCCACAGTTAAGACTTAAGGTTTTAGTTTGTGGTCTGTTTTATTTTTTAATTTTTTCCCCCAAAATCTAGATAAATGAGAGGTTCTTTTCTTGTTTATTTTTATAAATGAACTACATTATAATTATTAGGGAATTGTCAGTGAGAGGAAAAAGTTTGGTTTCCTAATATGTCAATAACAACTTCTGCCTATGTTACACAAGTGTGTTGCTTATCTTACAAGATGAAATAAAACCTTTTTGAAAACACTTTTTTCTTGGTCATATGGCAGCATTGAGAAAACAACTTCTGCCAAACTTAAAAGATTCTGATATCCTGTTTGTGATTGTCTTCTATGTTGCTGTGCATGGGCTTCAGTTAGAACTAAGCTTCTCTTAAAAATGACATTTTACTAGGGAGATGCCTGTGTATCTTCTCCACCTTTCAGTGCTGAATGATGTCTCTTTGAAATTTCTTTCCCAAAGGCTGGCTGCTTGTGGAGAGGATATGATGTTCAGTCAGTCTAGAGCTTTAGGGCTAGAAGGATAAAGCTAAGATGGCTCCTATTTTACTTGCTCTTATTGCCTTGTCCTTGCCAAAGGAGGTTCAGGTGCTCCAGAAGCTGGAAGTCAAATTGTGAAGGAAAGCTTAGATTATTAGTGTTGCCAGTTACTTGTGGTAGAGTTCAGTGCATGCAAGTATCGATGGTGACAGTGTGTTTGAGGGGAAACCACAAGGACTGGTTCCCTTGAATTCTATTTTCTGTTCATATATTTTTAACAGAAAACACATGCTTTCTGAATTATGCAGTAGAAAATCTGCTGTGTTGGACACTTGTGTTCTTACTTTAACTGTTTCAGTAGTGGTTGTGCTTCTGTAATACAGTTGCTCAATATTTGCACAAGAAGTCAAGCATGTTTCCAAGGAGCTTAGTTTTTCTCTTCTATAGTAACCAGCTGCCGATGCAAATAATAAACATTCATGCAGCCTCTCTTTTTAATTCCTGACAGCTGTAGTCACCCACATTCTGCATTGTTCATTCTTGGCATGTTTAACTACATTATGGCTTGTTCTTTTAATCCTAAATCATTCAAAGCAGCCATTAAGTTCATTCAGAGTTGTGCTTGAGTGCAATACAGTGTGCTTGGGGAAGCTGAGGTGGGTTTACAGGATGAATCAACTCAAGAACTTCTCTCCTGATGTCTCTGAATGTGAGGAAGAACTTTGAGTGGAAGTAGGACTCCATGAATGGAAGAAAGCCATATTGCACCATGTCCACTGTCCAAAACCTATATGTATTTGGGGAGTTTTTAGTGGGAGGTTGCCTAGCTGGGTTGAGGCTAGTAGCTCAGCAGCTTTGTGGCTCCCAGGTGGGTGACCTGGTGGCTTTCTATCTCTAGTGCAGTTCCCTGTAGAAACCTCTCTTCAGACTGGCTTGTTGTTTTCAGCCTGCAGTGTGGGAGAAAATAGGGCTAAGAAGTTGCACATCCTGTGTCAATTTATGATCTCTTAGAATAACAAAGAAGGGAAGCAATTTTGGGGAGGGAGGTGAAAGGAGGAGAGCAGGTAGCGCATGTTTTACTGGTAACAATTTGGAAGCTGCTGCTTAGATATGGAAACTATTGGTCAAGGTTTTTTCCTCTTTCTGAGTCAGAGCTTTCAATAAAAAACTTTTTTTTTAATTAAAACAAAACCCCAAACCAAAACGACACCAAAAACCGATACACTAAAATCAAGACTCTGAAACATAATGGTATTTCTTTCACCAGCCTCACTATTGCTTTTTCAAAATTGCTCATGTAAATGAATTTCTCACTTGAAATTCTTCTGTCTTGCAAATTCAACTTTCTCTGCCTGAAACTTTAAGCTGAAGAAAGTCCTCTAGAGCTTCAGTTTTCCTTTCCAAAGAAAAATGATTGGACTGGTGTGGGAAAAAAGCATTATGAACCTACTGGGTTTGGGTGGCGTATCTGCAGATGGCACCTTCAGAAGTCTGTGTTCCTGAGGAAGGAAGGGCAGAACCATTGAAAAACCTCTCTCGAATTTCACCCATGTTGGACTGTGAAGAATTTGTTTTTTCCTCTTACTACTGCTAGTTGTAGACATGTAAATGCTCTAGAATTAAAAGGATATAAGGAAGCATTTATCCATGTAAAAAGTGTTTCATTTTTTTAATCTTTTAAATTTAAACCCATCTGAAACCCAAAGAACCCAAACTTTAAAATATGCATATTTCATCTGATAATTAAGCTGGGAGGGAAATATCTGTCATTTGTCCTATGTATTTGTGAGGGTAGGCATTTTTTTCTTCTTAATGATATTTTTTGGGTTTTTTTCAGATGAAACAGGATATGTTGTAAGCTTTACTAAATTAAGCTCCTAGCATGAAAAGAAGTTTTGTTCTACATTAGCCTGCTGCTTGTCATGTAATCATCTGAAAATGCAGAGGGGAGGGAAGGATTTTGAGAACTCAGCTACTTAGCCTTCCTGTGATGAAACGGAGCATAATTTACTTCTAAATGCCAGTGAGGGGTGTGTGGTTTCTTTTATTAAAATAATATGTCCTTTTGATGCCAGTTTCAAGCGAGGGGGTGGCTGAAGGGGACACAAGGTTCAAGCTTGAACGTATGGGTTATGGAGAAGGGAAGCATCAACAGTGTCAAGGTTTGCAACCCTATTTGTCTTTTCACAATGGTCAGGATCTTGCAGAGCAAGGTTTAGCTCTAGCTGAAGCCACTTTGGCACGACCCTGCTGAGAGGGAAGGACTATGTTCTGCGTGGCTCTTCTGGGAGCTTCTGGAAAGGTTTTTTCTTTTTCTTTTTTTTTTTTTTTTTTTTGTTTTGTTTTTGTTGTGTGTTTTTGTTTTCGTTTTTTTTTTTCTGAAACCAAATGTCATCTTTGAATACAACTCCTACTTTATCTGCACCTCCAGCGTCTGGGTTTTTCTAGGAAGCATGGCAGCTTTGGCCTGTGCCTCAGGACAGCCTGTCTGTTTTTACTCATTCAAAGCCCCCTGAATCTGTAGGAATCACTGTACTGGTTGTGCCAGCTTGGTCTGTTCAGTGATACCATGTTTTAGTGAGAACAATACCTTCAACAGCCACTCCCTTAGGAGTAGCATGTCATTGTGTTTCAAGCTTAGACTTTAAGCTCTAGAGCTCTGTACTTTTCTGGGGGATGATATTAGCAGTGGGAACTAAAACTGTACCTGGACCATGTGAAATGATTGCCTGCCTTTATCATTTTGAACCATCATCTGCTAAATGACTTTTAGGAACTAGTTTCAGACTTGTGTAGAATAGCTTTCCTGGAACTTTACATGGGAGATGAAAAGTAAACTTTTATTTAGAAACAGGTGAAGCTCTTCCTAAAGACCAGTCCCTATAGTCCATATTGGGTGGTTGATTGATGTCCTCCCAAGTTAAAATTGATGCAGGAAGGAACATTAGGACTATAAATGTTCTCATTGTAGAAGCATGAAAGATCAAGAAAAGAGTTGAAAAGGGCCCTTGTGACTTCACAGATCATCTTGAGTGCCATCACGTGGCACATACAGAACAAGGCAACTGGGCCTAGTTAGCATGAATTTATGACAGACAGGTCCTGCTTGGCTAACCTGATCTCATTCTATGACAAGGTAGATGAAGGAAAGACTGTGGATGTTGTCTACCTAGACTTTAGTGAAGACTTTGACACTGTTTCCCACAGCATTCTCCTGGAGAAACTGGCTGCTCTGGCTTGGGCAGGAGTACTCTTTGCTGGGTAAAAAACTGGCTGGATGGCCAGGCCAAAAGAGTTGTGGTGAATGGAGTTACATCCAGTTGGCAGCCGGTCACAAGTGGTGTTCTACAGGGCTCAGTATTGGGGCCAGTTCTGCTCAATAACCTTATCAGTGATCTGGATGAGCGAATTGAGTACAGTCTCAGTAAGTTTGCGGACAAAACCAAGTTGGGTGGGACTGCTCGCCTGCTTGAGTGTAGGAAGGCTCTGCAGAGGGAACAGGCTGGATTGATAGGCCAAGACGAAATGTATGAGGTTCAGCAAGGCTTGGTGCTGGCACCTGCACTTGGGTCACAACAACCCCAGGCAATGCTACAGGTTTGGGGAAGAGTGGCTGGAAAGCTGCCTAGCAGAAAAGGATCTGGGGGGGTGTTGGTTGATAGCTGGCTGAATATGAGCCAGCAGGGTGCCTGGGTGGCCAAGGCAGCCAACAGCATCCTGGCTTGTATCAGAAATAGTGTTGCCAGCAGGACTAGGGAAGTGATTGTCCTCCTGTATTCAGCACTGGTGAGGCTGCACCTTGAGTACTGTGTTCAGTTTTGGGCCCCTCACTACAGGAAGGACATTGAGGAACTGGAGCTTGCCCGGAAAAGGACAATGAAGCTGGTGAAGGGTCTAGAGCACAAGTCCTATGAAGAAAGGCTGAGGGAACTGGGGTTGTTTAGCCTGGAGAAAAGGAGGCTGAGGGGAGACCTTATCAGTCTCTACAACTACCTGAAAGGAGGTTGTCGCCAGGTGGGTGTTGGTCTCTTCTCCCTAGTAACAAGTGACAGGACAAGAGGAAATGGCCTCAGGTTGCACCAGGGGAAGTTTAGATTGGATATGAGGAGAAATTTTCTTCACTGAAAGGGTTCTCGAGCATTGGAACATGCTGCCCAGGGAAGTGGTTGAGTCACCATCCCTGGAGGTCTTTAAAAGACATGTAGATGTGGTGCTTAGGTCCACCACTAAACCATGTCCCTGGCAGTGCTAGGTTAATGGCTGGACTTGATGATCTTAAAAGTCTTTTCAAACCTAAATGATTCTATGATTTCAGTGTTCAGAAAAGTAGTTGACACCATAAATGGGTGTACCAAGCAGCTCTGTAATTGGGTCCTTATTTATGTTAAGCACAACTATGAACCAGTCCAACATGTTAGCAGCTGTTGAACTGTACATAGGGCATGGATTACATTACACGCCCTATTGTTCAGTTTAAAATTAACATGCCATAATCCTCATTAAAACATCATATGTGATATTTCATTGTGGTTATTATACAGTTCTCATTAAGGCAAATTGTATTACTGAATTACATTTAATAATGCAGTGCACTGTAACAGTTGCATACATTTCAATTAGAAATAAGATTGTGCCCGTAGGACAAGTTGGCATTTTGTTTCAGTCTGTAAGAAGTTAAAGTAAAATTTCACAGGAACAAGGCTTGTGTGGCTTTTTTGTTTGTTTCTTTTTAATAGCTTTAGATCAGCTGAGTTTTTATTCTTTCACACACATCTTTGCCACCTCGTTCATAGTCTTTCAGCTTTGAGGCTGAATGTCTGGGTGAAGGTGGAAATAACGTCAGGACAAGCTCTGCAAGGGGAAAGTTCGTCCTGCTCTGACTACCTTTTATCTCTTTTTCTAAGTATACAGAGAAATTAGTTTTCACTGCAGCCAATCTTTCTCCTTCTATCAGCTTTAAATTTACCTTAGCTCTAGAAATTTAAATTTAGTGGGTCATATCTTAGTGAGAGGAACCCTGCACTTTTTGCAGAGGAAGTGGCTCAATAACATAGTTGTCGTCATCCCCCCCTCCTGAGTATCACCGGGGATTTGATTAAGAACAATTTTCCTCAGTGCTGCTGTCATCAAATGTTGCTGATGTAAAATGTCAGACAGGTTCAATTCTGGTTCTGCCACTGTTTTCAGCATTCATCCTCAGCCTGGCACTGTTGTGCATTTCAGTGTGAATCTGCCACAAACCCCCATATGTGAATTGTCTATGGAATTTGTACATCAGCGTGTTATACATGAACAATAATACCTGTATAATGTAGAATGCAGGTACATGCTTATGGATGCAGGTGCTTTTGTTTTTTTCTGCTGTTATGGAAATGTCTTTGTTCTACAGAATAGCATAATAAAAAGCTGAATTTAATTTCAGTTATAGAGACTGGAGCAAAGCATGTGTGGGCTTGCACTTCAGTTGAGATGCAAGTGAATGGTAGCTGCTTGTAAATATGTGTTCTTGCTACAGATAGGTTGGCGGTTCTGTTAGCATTCAAATTACAGACCTGTGAGATAGGTGTTCCATACTGTAAGTGATTTGAAGTTGTATTCATAAGTCACTTGTGTAACAAGTAGCATTTGGTGATAAATACAAGAATTAAAAAGTATAACTATCGACTTTACCCCCATATACTTATGCAGCTGTGCATATGTAATGAATATACTTATACCTGAGAACTATTTGAGGTGGGATCAGGTCCTCCATGTTTGCCTGATGTTGGCTATTGTAGGTTAAGGAAAACTCAGTTACCTTTGTCGTCTTGTCTTTTCACAACTAGACACTTCCTTGAACAAGGCAGACCTAATTATTTCACTGAGTGTTTTCTACTTCTAATGTATTGAGAATATTATGTTCCTTAGGATGATCTATAACTCTCATGGGGCCATAACTTTCTAACGGACAATGTCACCATCTCATTATAGAAGGGCATACTTGTATTCAGTTACACCAAAGCCCAGGTGCAATTTTGAAAAGCACCAGCTGAAGACTCTGACCAGGAACTTCTGCTGTGTTTAATAAGTGGTGTATTTATGGGGAAAAATTAACAAGCTCATCTGGAAAGAAAGAGGCTTTTGATATCTTGAACCCTATGATTGCAAACTAGAGGTCACATCCTTTAGTACTTTTTCAATTTATATTGACATAGCTAAGTGCAAACTGAGGAGAAAGTAAGGGCCAGTTTTAGTTCTCTTAAGTTCTGATTTTAGTCTGCTGAATAAGAAAACACAGACAAAAGAATTGGCTTGAGTTTAAATGATATAATCACATTTCACTTTGATTTTTTGATCAGAGAAAACGTACTCCATGGAAGACTAAGATTCTGTAGAAACTGTTTTTGATAAGCAGGAAATCATGACAGAAAATTTCCAGACAGCTCTAGAAATGTAGAAAGGTGGTCTTAACTTTCATTTAGTAGTATTATACCTTAAGGGAATTAGAAACAAAGAAGAAAAAATTTGATAACTGGTATTATCAACTTGAAGTGTTGTGCTGAACTTAATGATGTGTTCACAATATCCTCTACTATCTCATTCATAGTTCAGGACTTGTCCTTGTTTGCTTGCTGAACATTAAATAAAAATAAATCCTTCCGAAATATGCCATGTCAGTCTTTTGGCTGAAGTAATTGGCATGAGGATGAAAAAGTGTTACTGGGAACCCAGCTTGATGTAGTTTGTGTTTGAAGGATATGTGGAAATATATTGATACTTTTGTATGTGATCCGCACTGTTATTAGGCACAGCAGCATCACTATTTAAAAGGAGTTAAAGACATATTGAGAAGAAATAATGATACACTTTACTGCATACTCTTGTTCATTTCTAGCTTCATCCAGCTTGGATGACTCAAGGACATGGTCAAAACTGGAAATACGATACTATACAACACAATTCTTGTACAATAGCCTCATAGAATGTCTTCCTTCCATAGTGTGAGCTGAGACCAGAAGCTGCAGACATCTAATTTGTTTACCTCTGCATAATTTATTGTTTAGTAGAAAAAATTAAAAGCCTCAAGTCATATTTCTCACTGCAGAGGTGAATTGAAATCTGAAAGAAAGTACAACTGTGTTTCTGATGATGAATGGCATACATATTTATTAGTCCTCATTTAAAAGATTACTTTAAATCACTATCAGGCTTGTAAAGTTAGCACAGAATTTTACTAATATGAAAATATGAAATCAATTGACTTTCAAGTGTGCTTGTGCTTATAATACTTGGTATTAAATGGTAAAAAGTGTTTTGAAACATCACTTTCTGCAGACCTTGGGAGTGAGTGACAATAGAAGTTAAGATGCCATTTTGAATCTGATAATCTAAGACCAACTAAGCAGAGGAGAAGATTTTCTGTCCTAATTTGTCTGAAGGCAGGAATGCTCCAATTTCCTTTCACTAAAACCCTCCTAAAACCTTCATGGCTTTTGGAGGATTAACAGAACTTTAGTGTATCGTTGATAAATTTGATTTTTAGGTCTCAGCAGCTGGTAATTTACCTCAGAATGACTGTGCTCATCTTTGCTCCTTGCAGACATGCATATTATAGAATATTCATCCA
Source organism: Aramus guarauna (assembly GCA_013400195.1). Taxonomy (NCBI): domain Eukaryota; kingdom Metazoa; phylum Chordata; class Aves; order Gruiformes; family Aramidae; genus Aramus; species Aramus guarauna. Next base: position 277,122 of record VXBL01007961.1, on the reverse strand, counting down.
GGTCCGGTAGAGAAATGAAAATGTAATCCTTTTTTTTCCATTGTTGTTGTTCCTACTGTGTTTTTTCTAGAAAACACATGCTGTTTTGATGAAAGCTGTTTTGATGAAAAAGTTTTCTGCAGCAATGAAGTTGGAAAGGAAGGTGATGTGGAGAAAAAAAAAAATAATTCTGGTATCCAAAACTATCTTTAAAACTAAAGCAATCAATAACAATAATGATATCCTTATTCTTTCTCTCATCCAATCTATGCCTTTAAACCAATTAATAACTTAATGCCTTGTACACAGGAGACTGAAAATAGCGATAAATCAGAGCTGATGCTGGTCTGTATCCCACCTTCACCCTGGGAAGTCCCTAAGTACTTAGTTAAGCCATCTCTGTGGTTACTTTGCCCAACAGCTGGATGAGAAGAGCTCTAGGGTGATGAAGACACTTTAAAGTGTTTTCAGAACTGAGCCCTGAAAGCCTGGATCTTGCACTGATATTTGCAAGTAAAAGTTAATAAAATATGATGTTACTTCAGATCTGTTCAGTGAAGTAGTGACAGTATTGGAGGCTGGTCAGTGGAGAGTGAGGGAGTGAGAGCAGAAACTACCATTACATGCTCTGAATTAAGGAAACCTCTCGCTCACCAGCAGATACATGAAGATCCGCCCTTTCAAACCCTGTGCTTGCTCATCTTGGTGCTAAGGCAGGCGAATTTGTATAAGCTTTAACCCTTCAATGTAGGGTTACTTGTTAGAAACTCTCTAGTTTTTCAGCCAAATACAAGATCTCCTGGGCAAAGTTGGAGATTCAAACTGCCTTTCTCTTCTATTTTCTACTGTACCCATGACATATTTTCCAACATGAGCAAAGACAAGTGAACCTGTAGAAAAACTCCAAAGGATGATGACCCTTTGTATCATTCACCCTACAGAGTTTATTACGCAGGCTTTGATTTTTTTTTTTATTTTTTTTTGTCCTGTGCTCCTAAGTGACGTAGGAGCCCCACTGTAGCCAGTCATCCTAGGGCTGTGTCATGAAAGACTTCAGATTCAAGAGGGTCCAACCAGCATTTCACAAGCACTCATTCTGACACTTCTGGGACTCTGGGACCTTTTGTTTATTTAAAAAAAATGCACTAGCTGTTGATTATAGCACCCTTAAAGAGCTCTATATGTGTTCCCAAATTTACTTACTTCTCTATAACGATGAATTGCTTGAAAGTGCTCTCCAGTGAAATAGCTCACTGCTTGTAGTCCATGTGTGCTTTGATTGCTATCATTATCTGTGTGAAGCTCCACTTCGCCACTCAGTGTTCACTATGGAAATATTCACTGCTGTGTTGACAGTGATTAAATAGATTTAATTCTAGCTCAGACCTAAGAGGGTTTTTGTTTTGTCCAATGAAACTCTCCTTAAAAGATATGAAATAAGGTAACTACTCCAGTATGCAAATCTAAATCAACTGCTATATTATTACTTTTTTTTTCTCCTGAACTCATTGTTCAGTTTCGTCTTTAGCTAAAACAAGCTTTAAAAGAATTGTTATCCATGTTAATTTTTAGCAGAAATATTTGTGGTGGCAAATACATTCTAAGCTAGTTGGAGTTAGAGAGGAAAATTTCTTGGATGCATGATAACTTTCAGTATTACTGAGACAGTTTCCTTTTTTTTTTTTTTTTATTGGAATAGGTAATATCTGGTAGGCAGTGGTAAATCAGCAGTCAGACAGCCTTCATTATGACAATCTGATTGCCAAGGTATGCAGGTGAATTTGATGAAGATGAAGAGTTCTATCTGTTATTTCATGGTGAATAAGTTGTTTTCAGTGAGGAAATTGGGTTTTCGGTTTTCCTACTTAATACCTGAATAAATTAAAGCAGTGCACAAACAAAAGCCATACTGGAGTTCACCCCAGAGATATATTGGGACCAATAGGTCTCATTCTTTACTGAAAGAAGAGATATTAAAAAAAAAAAAAGACATTGTGCACAGACATGTAGAAGAATTTTCTGACATAACTGTAGTCTCTTCAATATATGACCACAGTTAAAGTGCTCTTTCTGCTGAGGTTATTATCCAATCATGTGATTTGAAGAATAAATACTTTTAGAAAAATGTGGACCAGGATAACTGCCCTTTGAAACTTCTCTGCTTTTAAAAGTGGGTAAAAAATAGTAATGGGAGGAAGTAGCAAAGCTAAAGAAAAACATTGTATCATGTTCTAAGGTGTCTTTTCTTCTTTCTCCCACCCCCTCACATTTTGGACAGGACTGGAATTTTTTTCCATCTCATTTCAGCTTAAAATTAAATATTCGCAAGGCAATAAGCTGACCTGCTAATGAAAGAAAACTTAGTTATAGATTTTTATAGGCTTAGTTGTAGGGCAATGAAGAGCAAAAGCCCACTCTTTGAGGCCTCTCTTATGAGAGGAAGTCAGAAAGACACGCCAAGATGTATGAATCTGACTATAACCCTTAAAGCTTGTAGTCAAGACTCACCTTGTTATGGTGAGCTCAATAGTAAGACTGAAGGTAATAAGACATATTTTGCTGAGTAGTGACCAAGTATGTTAGCATATGTTAGTTACTAATGCATGGCTCTTCCTTAGAACTTTTGCTTAGTGAGCTTATCCTTGCACAGGAATCACATCCTTCACCAAGAGATGCTTGCTTAGCCTCAAGAAACTGAAAGAAGTTTGAATGGTGGAAAAGAGGTGTATTTTTCTCTCAAGAGCTATATGTATTGGTACTTCAGTACCTTCATGGTTTCCTAATAGTAGCAGCTGCTATTTTCTATTTCCAGCATTGCTTGAAACACTCTTGGGATGAACCTGAATGGTCTGCATTTTGCTCATATCCTTTGAGGCATCACTTTCCCTGAGCCTACTCAAATGTAAATAACAATAAAACTGGGCCTGACACATCTACAATTATTACCAATTTTTCCTATCGTACTGTAAGTATGATGGGCTCTGTGTAGGCAGGGCTGTGCAGTGTTTTACTATGTGATATGCATCATCCCTGCATGAATTGATTGTCACAATGAAGTAGTAATTAGAGATGCCTGGTTTTGCGCCACTACCACAAAGCACATGAAAATGGGTCTTATTTGCCTCCAGTTGAGGCTTATTTTAGGAACAGAACTGATTTCTGCATGGGGGAAACCTCATCTTTACTCAACTGATATCTGTTCTTACTGTATGGACTAACCATATGCCTGTGCTCCAGGAAGATACAGGACCTTGAGACTCTCCTGTCTCTTCCTCTAAGCACAAATTGCTCTTCTTAGCACTTAGAGGGCTTCCAATAGGTCTTTTTCAGCCCTAAACAGGTAGGGAAAGTAATGTAACAAGAATCAAAGTGAGATCTTATGAAAAGGGAAGGAGATATTTATTTACAAAATGTTTAAGTAAGTTGATTTTGTGTTCATACTCTGCACTCATAGATCTCATTCTCTAGCATCTGTGTACTTGCAAGCACCAAGATGAGCACATCCAAGTGGACTGGTTGCAGAGAGTAAGAGACACAACAACTCATAGTGTCTGAGAGGAACTTCTTGATAATGGTGACAAACTAGTTTCTGGAGAGGTCCTTTATGGTATTTGGGAGTCATCAGTTCTTGCAGGGCGGTCCTTTGCCTCAGGACCTTGCTGACTACAGCTTCCATAAATCTTCATCTGAGTTGCTGTCTATTGTCTGTTCCCCCCCTTCCCCCCCTCCCCCCCCATTTAGAATATGGTGGAGTTCTGGCCTCCTTTTGGTTAGCAAGAAAAGGATGGGTATACATGATATGCTGCAACCTTCTTGCCACCTCCTGCTGGGAGGATACAGGGTCTTCTGCTGATGAGCCGTCATGCTGTGGTCTCATCAGAGTGCAGGCTTTGTGGTTGTGCCATGAGCAAGATGTTCCTCTGTGTTCCTGCTAGAACCAGTGTCCTGGGGATGGGATCCTTCATTATTAATGTAGGCTTTTTTTCTTTCCCCTTTTGTTGCTTCATGATGGTTTCACACACATTTCCATTCATATTTCTTTCACACTATCTCTAAATAATATTTCAGTTACAAAACTATAAAGTCATTGGGTAAAAGGCTTGGTACAAGTGTGCTTAAGTTGTGTATAGGTAACCTCCTACTTCAAACTACCTTTTAAAAGAATGTTATTTTTCTTTTCCCTCAAGCACCTAGAATGCTTATTAATATCTGAAAACTTAGAAGAAACCCAATCAAACCAAACTCATACGTGTTTTGGCTGAGCATGCAGTAAGTTATTGCTTATGAAAATTCTTTTTGGATTGTTACAGCTTCCTGTTGGTAGCATAAAAATCCTTAAATTCAATGTGCAACATTGAGATATAAACTGATAAAGCAAAACCAGTTACTTTCTTCCCTGTGCTAAGCGATGTTAAACTATGAAAGGGAAGACATTGCTATAAAATTACCCTTGTGGGTTTACTGGTGGTAGTAGTACAGTAACATACACAATTGTGGCTGTAGCTGTACAGGCAAGATTCTTCTAGGACAGGGGCATATTTTCTAACTTAATTTATCCCACATAAGATCTTGACCACTGTATTGGTGTTTGTTTGTTTTCTCCAGGAATGTTTTTTTGCAATATTTCTCATTTAAGCCTCTGTGTGGCACTTGTCTTTTAGACCTAATAGCTCAAATAGCAGAGCAATTAAATAGAAGGATTCTTGGCAGAGGAGGATGATGGTGGAAATAGGTCCTGTGATGTTAAAGCTCTTTAAACTCTTTTCATTTAAAATGAGAGGTAGAAACTTGTGTGGCTTCTATAGGCAGTTTTACAGGGCTTGCATAACACTTGGGGCTATGTGCAATTTGCTGAGAGTGATGGATGATTGATTTTGTGCTAAGAGAAAGTGGGTGGTTGTATTTGTATGTTTGAGTTCATCATAATGTTTTCTTTCGGTGTACCTAACTTCTGGATTTTTGAAGAGTTGCATTTTGGAGAATACAAAATAAAATGGAGGATATATCTGATTAGTAATTAATTCCTGGGCTGTGCTTCTTTGCTTTTTTTTTTGTTTGTTTTAAAGTAATTTCAGTTCTCTGTGAAAGGTACTAAAATTAAAAATTTGCTTCCTTCTCCTACATCTTCCTACTTCAGTGTGAAGAAGCATCACATTTGTATTTGAAATAGTCATGAAGAAAGAAATAGGAAAGAGTATTTGTTGGTTATGTTTGTGGTCTCTGGTTTTGTCAGGTGACTAGGTATTTGCAACTTGATGGCACTGCATCAAAGGGCAAACCAGACTTTTCTGTTTGAAATATTCTATAATGTGGGCTTCATTCTTGTTTCTGTTGATGTGTCATTTTTTTTTCTTTTTAATTGCTTAAAATCTTTAGTTCCTGACAGAGTTGTATTTTAGTCTTTTCTTAATTTACTTTCTTAATTTTCTTTCTCAGTCATATTCCCCATAGAAAAGTGAGGTGGTGAGTTGGAAGAAAAAAATACTACTCAAGAAAAGCAGATGATCTATGCACTTCACACTGGGAGAGAATGTTGAAGAATGTTTTGGGGTTGTTTTTCATTTGTGGTTAGTTGTTTGGGGTTTTTTGTGGTTGGGTTTGGTTTTTTTTTTACACCAAAAGTTGTTGGGTTTTTAATTTTTGGGTTTTTTTTTTATGCCTTTTTTGGAAGTGGGAAAATAATCTACATGTTGTTCACTTCTAGTGCAGCTGAACCATTTTGCTGACCATAAAAATTCTGCATATTGCATTCCTATCCATGAAGTGCTGAGAGGTCATTGCTTAACTTCCCCTCATCACTGGATTCCACATCTGCAGTTCTCTGATCTGTGGTATGCCCAGTGGAAGTGTTCATAAGGAAGCAGGTTGCTTTGTAGACAGCTGTTCCTCTATCCGACTAACTCTGTACTGCTTGTTTTCTGGTCTGTGAGGCTTGGAGAGAACCAATCTCTGTGGGTTAATAAAGTGATAATACTCTGAAAAAGTACTATCCTGTTGTGTTGCAGTCAGAGAAGACAGTCTCAGGTCTCAAGTCAGGTCATTCATCTTTTTGAAAAAAATAGCCTTCAACTGGAGCCCATTTGCTGTTGTGTTTCCCTCTTTGCTTGCCTTTCTGTTGATGCTGGCATATAGCACCGCTCTCCACACTTGGTTCTAGACTTCCTCCTTCCAGAGCTGCATGATACTCAGAAGCAAACCTTGATGGCTTTGGTAGGGGAGAACTGACATGATTTACTGATGGTTTTGGCTCTGTGTGGCATCAGCACCAAGCTTTTTTTGTTTGTTTTTGTTTGGTTGGTTTTTTTCCCCTCCCTAAAATGGCAACCAAATATCAGCTTAATTTTAATATTAAAAATCTTTAACTCAGTCTCTCTCTTCATGTCCCTTTCTCCTCGTTGTTTATCAGCAGCAGTTCAGAGTCCGCAATGCGACATAAGAGCATCAGTGTTTGGTGATCTTGACCAATATGAGTCATATCAAAGAGGTATAATGAGGTTCACAGGGATGTACATTTGCCCTTCCCATGAAAAATGTAAAGGGCTGAATCATGCACAGGAGCCTGTGTTGGTTGTTTTTTTTTTTTTTTTCTTCTTGTAATCTTATCAGCGCAGCTTTACTTTTGCTCATTTACATAGCAATGCCATTCAGAGGCTTGGAGGGATCTTTAAATAAAACCTTTGTTAGGGCTCTTTTGCAGGAAAAGTGCAGGAAGGAACATTTTCAGAATTGCCTTTGGGGAGCTGGATATAGTTAGTGCTGACCCTGCAAATGTTCAGAGATGAAAATAATGGTTGGATTACAGTAATTCACAGTGCAGGCAGGAAGCACAAGATTGCACATAAAAAAAAAAAATTCCACATGCATTTTTAAAAAAAAAACCCTACTATAAGTTCTTGTATCTATTTTTGTAAGTTGCTCCTCTATTNTTAGAAGAAGATAAAATAATACATGGTCATCAACAGAAAATCAAATTAAAAAAAAAAAAAAAAAAAAAAAAACAAAAACAAAAAAACCTCCCAAAACTCCCCAAACAAACAAAAATCTCCAAACCTCAAATAAGTTTCCCAGCACTTCATCTGACAACAGTCTATTGTTTTTGGTGTAAGAATGGCTATGCTGAGTTGTAGAGCCTAGGTTACGCTGGAGGTTAGCTAGCCGAGGTAAAATAACAGTCCCTTCAAGCCTCAGAACTGTACATATCTAGATATGGAGCAAGACTATGTGAGATGCATTGCTAGGAGTTTCTTTCTATACCACCCACAACTAATAGCCTGCTGGGACTAATCCCAAGTATAAATGAATCCCCTGGGATTTGTATTCATGTCTTTTGAATTGGTAATGAAATGAAGCCTGCAGTGAAATGCCTTGGTGGAAAAAGTCAGTGACAGCATTTGGTGCATCTAGTTCAACAAATCAGACCTGTGATTCTCTTCCTTTGCATGTTGATGAAATGATCTGCAAAATCGTGAAGAAATAGCCTAAAGGCAAATTTACTTGGGATGTTATGTGATTGGTCCATTTTTTAGCAAGTCTAACAAAAACCAAGGAGTCAAACAGTAGAGGACTAGAGGATAAAGGAAATGAGCAGTGGCTTGGAGCATGTTGTCATGGAGAGGTCAGTCTCTCACTGTGCTGTCACACTGTAGAGGCACATCTGGTCATTGAAAGTAGTTATGTCATGGGCTTCTCCATCACTGATAGCTGATTCCCAGCAACAGCAAAGGTACTTTGCTCTACAGCACCACACAAGGCACTTCCTCTGCTACTTTCCAAACAGGAGGAAGGGATGAGCCAGAAGCAGTAGTGGTAGGGCTTTCTTCAGGCTTGGAGAGGCTTCAGCTTGTTTGAGAAGCTTTCACTGTGAAGCCAGCTGTTCCCTGATCCTTTGGGAGGAAGGAGCCCTTGGGTAGGACCTGCTCTGCAGGCTGTCATCTCTCGCCATAGAGCATGCTAAGGTATGTCTGGACAGTAAAGAGCTTCAGGACAACATGATGTAAATGATCTTTGGGTTCCAGAGGTTGGTGGGAGCTGTGGCTTAATGCAAAAAAGGGATGAAGGCTATTGACTATAAGTGTTAATAGCCATCAAAACCAGAAACAAGCATCTTCAAGTATAAAAGATATGAAGTAATAAGAAATTAGTAAGAGTTAAACGTGACTCGGTCCTGGAGAACTTGTAAGAACAATGCAAATAATATTGCTTGGTAAGTCTCACAAAAAGAAAAAAATGTGTTATGTTTAAAAATTAAACTTTAGTTTTGTGGAGTGCCACCTAGTTGTTCTAGGTCTGAACTAAAAATAGGTACGAGTCAGATGATGAAATGAGAAAAGTAGCCTTTACTTGCATCAAACATGTAAATGGCAGGTCCATCACAGAGCTGCATGAAAATAATTCAAATTTCCAGTGGAAGCTCTTAAAATGAGACATTTAAAAATATTTTTCTTTGGAAGTATTTTTTTAAAATATATTTCTGAAGTGAAAATTCTTTCTAGAATATCCATGGGATTTCAACACACACATATTCAGGTCCCTTCCCCCAGGAGGGGAATGCAGATATGGATCTATTGAAGTTTATTAGAACAAGTGTTGGATACTTGTGGTTTACTGGAATACTTTTCCATCTTAGTTGTTGATTGGAGTTTTCTGAATACGGAGTCTGAATTGTAGAGAGATAAGTAAAGTTTATTTCATGTGCCAAGCTGACGGGAAAGTGTAACAATATTTGAGGGTTTCTTTAAACTAAATGTTACTTTTGCTGCCTGTAAAAAAAATAAAAAAAATTGTGGAATGTATTGGGAAAGAATGACTGAATTGCAAGATTAGAAATGAACTAGTTTTCAAAGTAAAAACAGTTCTAAAATTACACAACTCTTCCACTTGTCCAAATTACCTATATTTTTATGGGATATTTGTTGAGCTATGGAATGCTACTTGGTTAAAGGAAGCAGTTAAAGCCAAAACTGTTTACTAGTGCTTAAAAATATTATAAAATATGAAAGCAGGACTCTGAGACATAGTCCCTGCTTGTGTGATCAAAAGGCGCTTTCCTTACTGAGGTCTCTGCTATTAAGAGAAGTGTTATGATAGTAAACGTTGCCAGAAATCCGTTTGGACTATGTAAGGTGTGAAAAGCTTAATTATGAATGAGTAAGCACACTCTGGCGTGGAAATAGAGAAGCTAATTTTGCACCTGTCATATTTTCACGCTGCAGTTGCTTGGCTTATTAGCTATTACGTTTCCATCAGCTCCAAAAATCCAACCTCCTCCCTCTACACTTCCAAAAATAATAAAGTTGTGCTTTCAGGAAGGGACACTGCACAAATGCTTCCTCATGGGAAGTGGGCATGTGTGCAAAACTTTGTGCCTTGTTTCTGAAAAAAGTACCTTGTCTGAACACAGGTAACTTGCCTTTTGACTTCTACTTTCAGCCAATTGAAATTAAGGTTTCCAGATCACATAATTCAGAGGGTTGGATAGTAAATAGACCTCCCAAAGTACTCTAGATTGTTTTGTATTCCAACTTTTCTGAAGCGCTTCCTCTCCTCCAACTGGAGGTCCAGAGTCCTGGCCTGTATGGTTTTTCTGGAGAAACTTTTTGAGAGTAGACTTGAGTTGCACTGATCTGGATGATCGTGTGCAGAACCAGTGGCTTGGGAATATGGAGCACACAGTGGAATCTGAGTCAAAATGAAACCGGAGCTATACCTCTCCATTGGATCTGTAAGGCAGAATCGAGTACAAGCTTGCAGAGGAAAAGATGTGATGCCTCTTCCATTTGGGAAAAAATAAAATATTTTGTCTTCATAATGTACCAAAAGAGCTAATTTCTCCTTTGGAAGAAATGTGAGTACTCAGACATGAACTCTCAACTAGACAGGCATTCTTGAGACACATCTGACCACCTGTAGTTTTGACAGGTGGAACTAATCCAATTGATAAGTGAGATGCTGTTAAAGCTTACAAAAGATTTTATTTTCAGGGTATAATTATGTGTCTGCCTTGTTTTACTACATTAACAGTATGAGTCAAGTTTCTAAAGGTTGCCAGTGACATGAATTACTATGAAGCTGAGGAAAAAGTCTGTGCAGTGACAATGTATTAAAAAAAAAAAAGGCAGTTTCCAAGAAATGAAAGCAAAGTGCCTTTGACTCATATGGAAATGTCATGAATTTATGGATATCTTGAAACAAGGAAACTTAATGAGTGGCTTTGTTTTTTAAAAAGTAACAATGATTCAAAGTTCTGTTGTGTAGCAATGAAACTTTCCAGCTGAAGTCTTACTCAACTTGAACTTTTCAGACCAATGATGTCAGAACATGCTTTCTAATATTTGAGTTTGGTATTTGAGGAGGGGACAGGGAGCTGGCAGATTGGACCAGCAGTAGGGGACTTGACATCAAATAACAAGATTCTGTTGAATGACTTGCGTATGGCTTAGTACATCTCCACAAGGTCTTATTCAAGTCAGTAAAGCTATATGATAGTACAAGTTGGGCGTCATGATTATTCTTACAGGATTAATGTCATAGCTCTGAATTCAAAGTGCTTTGCAGCTACCCATATGTGCCTTGTACGTACTGCTTGGTAGGCAGGTCTAGTGATGGGGAAAGGCAGTGCTATTTAATATATTTTTCCCCTGTGAATTTTCTTGATTCTACAATCTGTTAATAAAATTAAAAAGAGTATTTTCAAGCTAATTGTCATTAAATCTTTCAAATTTCAGAGAGGAGGCTCTGAGTCTTCAGCAGATGGTTGGAAATGAAATGCACATTGGGGGGAACAGAAGCTCTGCCAAATCTGGACCTTGAACAGAACTAGTCAAATAAACAGAAGTGAGACACAGCAGGGATGGTTTGGAATAGGTTTTATTATGGCCAGAAAGCTTCAGGCTGTGAATGACCTAATCAACCTAAACTCCAGACATGTACCTAAATTAGCTTTTACTCTGCCATCCTCATAGCACTCCATTTTTGCCTCATTCAAATACTATACTAACAAATCTGAGCTCTTTTAAAAGTGGAAGGTTATAACTGTTCTGGCTTGTCCTCTTCTCATTGTATTTACCCTATTCAACTCTCCCTACTGCCTTTATTCTTAATTTTCTCCTTTAGTTTCTCCGTCCTTTTCCCAGTCTCAATTCTAGCACTTTTCATGCATTTGATGAGTTTCAGATAACTTGTTCTTGTGGTTCTATGAGAATAAGAAAATCAGTAATGGGAGCAGAGCTGCTCGGTGTTGTGGGGCTCTGGAGGGCAGTTCAGTTCCCACTTATCCCGAAGGATTTCTGTTGACCTTGTCTCCTGTCTCATTTCCATGTTTGCAACGTGGAGATAAAGTAGCATGCCTTGCCAGAGAAAGGGAAGGCATGCTTTATGTTATATAAAGCATCATTCCAAAGTGGTCTCTTGCTGTATACATTTCCTACCCTGTGTGGTCCCTACTTCAGTTAGGACTGCTGTATGTTATTTCAATAAAAACCGAAGCCTGGACTTGCTTCAGTTCATTTAATTAGGCTTGGCATGATTTCATATATGCTGCCCACAGACATTACTGTGCATACTCCTGCTAGGACAACTGTCTGCAGAGAGTATTTGTGAATGTCACAGGGACATTGTTCTGAACTTGTTCTGAAAACACTTGTGCAGACAAGAAATGAAAATGAAATAACGTGACTCTGACCATATTTAAGCATCAGCCAGGGCAATGATAAAATGCTGTGGGCATCCTCCAGTTAATAACTAAATAAATGCTAAGTAGCATCATGTTGGCGACCAATATTTAAAGAATGGTTCAATGTGAAGTTCCATATGGCAACAGCTTGTCTGTCACTGTGCTGTGAATTTGTTTAGTAAACTTGCCTAGTTTTATTTAAAAAATAAGATTACATATGGTCATATAAACCTTTCTCACTTGATAATTTTTATTCATAAAAGATATAGTGTCATGGCCTTGGAGTCAGTCTCTGCTTTATACCAATAGACATGAACTTTCAAAATCTTTTTGTGAAAAGTAGATTACCTTTTAGAGTGAGAGAGGCTACTTAGGGGATTTGTGAGTACATAAAAAGTCACTTGGCTTCATGAGGAATTATTGCTCTGGAATTCAAGGGGACAAGAATTAATCTGGTGTACTAGGTGCTGGTTTGCATTGCCTGAGGTGGTATTCCTAAATTCTGGGACAACATTATCATGGTTTTGGCATGAATTCAGTGCTTCTCACAGTGATATACAAGAGACCATGTAATTTCTCTTTGTCATTCTGGTTTCCAGTGTCCATAGTTGGAATGATTTAATTGGATTTTAATTCCCTTTACAATTTGTAGGCATGCTTGAGCCCACCGGGTTTTATTCAGAGCCCATTGAAGCTAATGGAGGGGAAGAAAATCCCTTTGACCTCATTTGGCATTGACTCAAGCTCTTTGTGGTTGAAGCTGATGGCTTCATCAAAATCCACTTAACCTTCCAGGGATGAGTATGTGACAGGGACTGCTCAGGTCGTTCTGGAACTTTATGGGCTTTCTGTGAGGGCTTGACTACTTTCCCTTGTTATTGTCTTTATTACCAATCTAGGTGAAAGGAGCAATTTGAAAACTAGCAAAAACCAGTGTGATATCTTTGTATGGTCTCTAATAATATGTGGTCCAACCTTAGCATCTTTTGGGTAACACAGGATTCATGCAGTTAAAAATGAGTGTAACAGAAATATGCTTTAGAATTACCTTTCTGACATGTTTCTTTTTTCTTCACAATTTTGAAAGTCCCTGAGGTTAAAAAATAACCACACCCCTTGCCCCCCCCCCATTATTCAGTCATATTCCTGAATCTTTTCATATTTTAGATGTATTTCTGATGATCAAAACTACCCAAATAAACACCTAAAAATAAGCAATTGTATAGCATGCTGATTTTTTTTCCCCAAGAAAATAAGAAAACAAATAGAAAGGTGAAGAAAAGAAAGTGATCTACCCTCCTTAACCCTTCCCCAAAGACAGGTGACAAATTCCATATTATCATCTCTTTTAGACTAATGCTCTGCATTATCATATAAACAAAAATTTGGAGATGTTGTTATCATATTAATTTTTTTTTTTCCTGTCCTGGAGAATTAGTTTACCTGAAACTCTCCCACTTCCTTTTGCCTTAGTAGACACAGAAGGTGGCTTTTCTTAGAGTTTCTCCAGGCTAGAGCCCATCAGGACACTGGAAGAATTTCTTTATTCCTGAATGCCATGTCCTATTGTAATATAGGATAGATTTAATGAACCTATAAAGTGGACCTTGCTTCTCTGCCCCTAAGGGTTAGGGAAAAACCTTACTAGCACCAACATGAGTCTGGACGTGGTCCTGGGCAGGAGGTCTGGACAATATGACCTCTGGGGTCCCTCCCAATCTCAACCATTCTGCTATTCTGAGTTTCATGAGTGATTCTGTTAAATGGCAAGAAAAGGAGTAAGAGCTGGCTGTTGACTCCTCCAGGGTAAAACTGAATGGAACGGCTCTCACGCCTTTTCATTGGGCTGATGTACTGAATTACGTTGCTGCAAACTACCGGTTGTGAGACAAACTGGGCTTTGCATTTCTTAGGGTGGAGGCCTTGGCCATGGATCTTCTGAAGATAGATTCCTGATCCTTTTGATTAGCACTAGTAGAGAGGAAAGCTTCTTCCACCATTGAGGGGTGTTTTCAAAGCAGTGTGTAGGGCTTTGGTGTGTGACACCATTAAACGTTAACATGCATTTTCAGACAAGGAGCCTCAAGGCTAGAGGTAACTCTTTGATCTTTCAAAAGCTTGCCACATAGGGGAGTGAGTTTGTATGTATACTTATGTGTGTGAACACTTGCAGTTCATTAGACTTTAGTTTCAGGGCTGCAGGACTTTGCAGAAATGATTCCGATTTCAAAAGGCTCAAAATAAACATCAATTCCTATTTATCTCAAGGGATGTAGAGGGGCATAAAATAAACCTTTAACGGCTTGAGCCATGCTTTATTAATTGCTTTGTTGAAGAGATAAAACCTGTGGGAGTTTTTGTATTAAAATGGGATGTGAACCGGCAGAAATCTAAGCAGGATCTGAATTTAGTTAAAAGACAGTAAGAAAATACACAACTGAGGTTTCCTCTGCATTTAAAAGGTTATTACCCTAATATATACAGATGCTTTGTTTTTAAGGAAGCATGCCTGGATTGAGCCATAATTATATATGAAAGCATTTGAGCTAGTCATTCAGTATTGAAGGAGTAGGATCTGTCTAAACAAAGTGACAAGCAATTAGGGAGCCTGGGGGAGTTGTCTGTTTGTCATATCTGAAAATAAAGTTATCAAATTATTACCCAAATTGTTCCACATCTGACAGTTGTATCTACAAAGGCTCTTTACAGTAGCTTCAGAAGGATGGCTCTATTTTCTCTACTATTTTTGAACAGGGGCAGTGGAACATAAGTTTTGCGTGTGTGTGGTTTTTTTCTTTTTAATTGAGACTTTTTTTATTTTCCATATGCAAAGTTCATCACAAGGAAGACTACTGATAGAAGATGATCCTTTTTCCTTGTTGGGTGAAAAATGCCTTCTTTAGGCAAAATAAAAGGTAGCTGACTGGTAGAGTTCTGCTGGCTTTTAAACCAATCAATAACTTAAATCAAAAGTACCATTTTGTTGAATTTCTCCTTTTCGGTTTTTTAGTTGCTTGAATTTTCAGTGTGGTTTTTTAAAATGAAGAATGCCTGGTTTTATTTAATCCCATGTGAAAGACATACTACACTGCAATTCTTGGTGCATTTTGCCTTTTCATTCTGTTAATGTTTGCGAGCTTGTTGCAGAACAAACTTTGCAAAACCCTGGAGTGAACAGTCCTCCTATGTTCTGATTATGTCCTCTTTTCCCTTTTATTTTTATTATACCATACTTGCATAGGTTATGAGAGTTTTCTCCCCTGCTCTCCAGTCCTCCTGTATTTTGTGATGAATCCAAGAGAGCTACTGATGATCTGTCTCTTAGAAAATTTTTTTTAATGCAGAAAACACTGGATGGGTTCAAATTGTAATGGCAAGTAGCAGAGATGTTTGTATCAAGTCTGCATGTAAAGCTTCTAGTTGATTTTGAACAGGACTGGGAAGTGAGCCACTAATCAGGTGTTGACAACACCACTCTAGCTGGCTTATAAGATTTCCACTAAGGAGGAAAAAAAAATATTGTTCTTTGGGATTGTCAAAGGTACTCTTGGGTTCATACAGATTTTCCTGGACACTGAATTAAACAGCATCATCAACATGGATGAAGGGAAAGTGTATGGTGAATCGATTATTAATAGATAATATTATCCACTTATAAAGGATCTTTTTGGGTATATCTGTTCTCTAAAGCATCTTCAGTATTGATTGAGAAGTATACTGTTTGTGGATGCAAATAAAATTCAAGTTTTGGTGATCCCTGTGGGTCCTGAGTAGTTCTATGTTTTCACCCACAGTCCTCAGCTTGTCCTCTGTACCCCTGAGTGACCACACAGTTCTTGCTTTTGCTGTCCATGTGAGTGAGAAACATCTCTTCCTGAAACTGTTGCTGTCCTAAGTAATGAAGGCAGGAAACAATAAATTTGAAAAGCTGAGCTCAGGAAGGCTCAAATCCTGAGTGGGTCTATGACTGAGCTGGTAATTAAAAATATCTTTACCATTTTAGTATCTGGACCACAAGCTCATCCTTCCTAACAGCTCTAGGACCATGTTTTGAGGGTGATGGATAGGGCATCACTGGGGAAGATGATGCTGCCATCACCCTCATGGTATGCCCTGATCTTCTGACTGCTTGTTGGGGAGTCTTCTGTCCTCATGTTTGCTCACATCTCCTAGTATCCTTGATTAATGGGTGGTGAAAGTTTCTCTGAGGGTCAGGAAATACCTTCCACATAAAAAAATTCAATGACAGAGATGCTGAAGTGAGTCTAAAGTCATGGGCCAGAACTGTAACAATGTGAATGTTCACAAGCATGATCATTTAGTGCCATGGACCTTGTTCAGAGCATGGGATTGGAACTCAATGTAGCACTAAGATTGTAGCAAAATCTGTAGCTTGAGGGTCTTGTCTCAATACTGATTCCCAAAATAATCATGGTTAGTTAGAGAGAAAAATCAAAATTTGTGTATAAACTCTTGCTTATTTGACAACATGTTCGATCTAACAGATCTATAGGTTTCTTTTCTGCTGTGGCACTAAAAATGCCACTGTGACTGATGAAGAGAGAACATGCTGCTCTAAGAAATGCTTGGCAGAAATTTTCATCTTTAAACTGACATCAAAGTTGCATTCACCTTGGTTAAGAATGGAATTTTTAAACTTTTTTTCAGTCCAGTCCCTTATCTAAACCATTAACTTGCATAGAGTCTTAAAAATTGGTGTTTTGGGGCTAAATAAGGCGTTTTTGTTGGAGGTTATTGAGACATGAAATGATTACTTATCATCCCTTGAAATTACATTACATTTAAATGCAATGGTACATGGGCACTTACTACTACCTTCATCTCTGTTAATCCTTGCTCACAGCCTGTAAATTGAACATTCTCTCAGCCTTATGGGATGCACTGAATTTCTCAGAGTTATAATTGCTTTTCAGTATGCCATCCTGCATGTTACACGATTTGAAGAGGTTCTCTTCCAAACAGAAAATATGTAGTGAATCCCGTGCTGTGTATTTTTTTCCCCTTTCATCAGTTTTATCCATGAGTTCACCAAAGATTCAAAGGAAAAAGAAAAAAAATTGGATTCACTTTATCATGATTGATTTAAAAATTCAAGGGAAAACCTCTTGGTTATTGATGGCTTTTAAATTGCTGTGCCTTGTTACCTGGGATATGCCTGTAAAATTCATCAGCATTCCACACCTTTCTAGCCACTTCTGTTGTTTGCTTAGAGATAGTGGTTGTAAATTTAGATGTGCACAAAATCACCTTACCAGACAAAGATACAGCATTGTCTGAAAATCTTTGTAATGACTGCCTGTGTAAATGAACCCTTTTCCATATAGGTCTATAGAAAAACCAGAGCAGAAAAATCTTGAGAATGAGAGCTGAAGCCTGATCAAGTTTCTCACATGATGGAAGTTGCCCAACTTCATTGCTTTTCTGAAGTGGTGGTTGGGATAGAGAGAGAGAGAGAATAGGAATGGGACGTCACACTGATGCAGATACTCACAGGTCTTGCTCCAAGGTGGGGGGAAACTGTAGCACTGCAAAGAAACTGTGAGTGTGTGACACATAGTACTGTGCTGGGGAAGCAGAAGGAGACCAGAACATATAAATGGCTAATTCTCCCTTAACTTCCCTATTTACATTTATCCCTGAACTCATGGGAATCAGGGTCAAGTGTGAATCCTCAGAAGGAAACCCACCATGGGAATAGGTTTCTTGGTTTTATTCTCTTAAGGTACCCCTGCTAACACACTACACCTCCACAAAGGCGGAACAAAGTAATAGGAGTCCTCACTCACGGATCTGAGCTCATGTGTCTGTGGTCATAGGTGTGATGATGATAAGCAGTTGGTGTTGAGATGATCCACTGAAGTTTGCAGCAGTGCTGCTGCAAGCATGCTAAATTTGAAGGTCACTAAGTGGAGGGAATAGCATAGATGTCAATCTGCATGAGAGATTCATCCAGTTTGGAGAAGTAGTCAGAACTACATTTCTGTCTCATTGGGCTGAATATCAGGTGGCAGAAGATGGCATGGTGCTACACAGATTGCTGAAGCTATTCTATATCCAAATTGGACTAGAAAATGGATTTATCTCTGCCCTGCCCAGTGGTGTTAGTTACGTGAGATGGTCTACTCCCCCCACCCCTGCAAATAAAGCAGGGGTTTCCTGAGTTGGTTTTCTTGTTCTAGTCAGCATGCTAACCTATTTGCTGTGGCTGTTGTGCAGAAAGCCTTTCTTCATTTCTCTCCTTTTTTTTTAATAAACCTTATTCTCATTGAAACAGGTATTTATATTCGTATTTAAAAAATTATATTTAGACAACTTGGAAAAAGTGCTCACCAATGAATTTCTGAACCATCTTAACACTGAGTTACATCAGCAGAAAATCTGCCTTACCCCCTCTGTATTTTAATTTTATGTTGGCGAATGCCTATACTAAACTCACTCCAGCTGCCTCTGATCATTCTTGTGTTTTTATTCTAATAATGAGCCTGGCAGCCTTGCTGATGAGGGCATATACATTAACATATTTTTCTGCAAATTCTGTATTGTTTTAATTGTATGTATTATGATATTTTAAGGCAAATGCTGTTCTGTTTTTTGTAATCCATGGTTTAATTGATGGAGTCCGAAATTCCTCCTTCAGTGATGACCTCTGGTGAACAGGGCATGCTTGTAGCAAAGTCTGATACTTTTGAAGGACATGAAGTTTATGTTTTTGTGAGTGCTGCTAAAACTTTTGAAACTTAAAAAGACCATCTTGATCTTTGGAATGTATCGACTACTTTGAAATGCACAAGTAAGGAGTCTTATGTAGACCAGGATAAAAAGGATGCTTATGATGCTGTGTGGCCATAGCAAAGGGTCTCTATGTTTTTGGATTGTATTTTTGGTAACATAGCAAAAAATGCCCGTGCTGACAAAATCACTCACCTGTGTTTTCCTGTACAGAAAGGCGATCTCTGGATATATTGCACTGCCATGGATTGAATGAATTTACAGCCTGTGCACTAAAGTGTGCTACATGTCAAAAGGGAAAATTTCAGATATAAAACCTTTTCCACCCACTGGGTCAGCTTTGTAGCTTTCTAATCTCAGGTCAAAGATCAGAGCACTCTTAAATTAGCAAGATCTCGCAAATGTGGAAGGAAAAGGCAAATAAGCACAAGAAGCATTATATTCTGAGTAGAAAATAGCAGGTGTAACAGCCATTGTCAAAGGTTCTTACTGAGAATAAATCACAGCTTTGCACAATGATATGCTTTTGCAGGTTTGTTCATTGGAATATAAATGTTGACAAGCTGAGTCACCACATCCTTTTGATGTGGTCTTTTTTCTTTTGCATATAGAAATAACAATGATTTCAGTACTTATTGAGATCTCAGACTATCCTCTTCAATGGATTTCTGTGATGGATTTGCCGTTCATTGTCAACAGCTCATTCCTGTCCTACAAAAACCCCTGCAATCTAATGAAAAGCATACAGTGTAAGATAAAGTGAAGGGTACCTTCATATTGCAGAGGCAGACATTATGACTTGCCTAAAAGGCATGGAGTATGACAGAGCCAGAATCTCAGAACATTTTGTTCCTTAAATGAAAGGACGTTTTTCTTTAACTAATTTTTGTTGGTGATTGGCTTTGTCAGATGTTCTTTGATCTTCTTGCAACAAGTATTGCTTCTATGTATTAGTTTACTGGAGCTGCATTGATGGTTATTTGAAATTCACTTTTTGGCTTCATAAGCCCAAGAGTAACATGATTGCTCTGTTTCTCAAATTGTCTCTCGCTTCATTATTGTGAGTAAGAGTTACACAGCAGGCATGCTTGTTTCAGTTAAAAAA
>VXBL01007961.1:137873-257550 GCA_013400195.1 Aramus guarauna | reverse complement strand
TTTGAGAGCTCCTTACATTGTTAAAAGCCAGACTTGACCACTTTTTTGTGAGATAAGGTTACATGTGCAGACTGTATCATAAAAGGATGCTCTATAAATGCACTGATTGAGTAATACTTCTATCTCAAGGTTTACAGGCATATGAAAGAACACTTACGTAATTTACAGTCGTTTAGGAAGAGTTCATGATTAGCTAAACTATTGATGTTTACTTGCAGTATAGTGAGGAAAGAAAAAGGAATGTTGTGTTGTGAGAGAAACTGGTCTTTTTTTCTCTTTATCTTTCCAAGAATCACTTACTAAGATATTCATGTCAGTAGAACCTTGTAGTATGTAGTAGTTGCAATGAGATGCTTTGTTCAGGGATTCTTGATATGGAAAACAACTCTCAATCTCTTCCAAATCTGTAGTCATACTCTGTGTTACTGCATTTCCTGTTTATTTTCTGTATAAATTTTTTTGCCCCTCACAGAAGCTCCTCCTTCTCCCGTACATATTATTGGACTATAAAGGTGGAAGGTTAATTTGCACAGTATGTCTAAATATTTATTTCTCATCCTCACAAAGCAGAATTGTAGCTACAGAAGGCAGGAGAAAAACAGATGAAGTGGAAGGCATCAGTTGTCACTCCTGAGCACTGTTAGAGGCATAGTACAAAATGCATGGTTTACATCTTTAAAACAAAGTATGCCATTAAGTGGGTAATGCTAAGAGGAATTTTATCTAGCCTATAAATACCAGTGAATCTTTTCAACTTCAAATCCCAGTACAGAGACAATTTACAGTTGCAATCAAAATGATGCACACAATTTAACTTCAGCACCATCTGTAACTCTGCTGGTATTTTAATAATGAATAAAATTATATCTTGGCAACAAAAATCCCACTTAAATAAAATACTTTTAAATTCAAAGCGAAGCCTCCAAGAGAAAGCTACAAGGCCTCTGATATACCCTGAAATATCCTTCATGGTTACTATAAAATAGATATAGCTGCATTTAAATAGCAAGCTGTGGACACAAGGTCTGTGGGATTATGCGAAACCCTTGTGAAACTGCCTCTGAAGCTCAGGGATTGTGGTTCAGGCAAGGGCTGGCACAGCTGGTCACAAGCGCTCCTGCCTTCCTTGCACAACTCGTATCTGGTTCAGCAGAGTCGTGTGAGCAAGGTCTCATCGGGGACCTCTTTGCTGACATGTCAGGCCCTGTGTACTTGAGGAAAAGCACCTACAGAAGGGAGTTATCTTCCCTTAAAAAGCCTTATGTTACTGTGGGATGATGCAGGAGGCATGTCACTTGTCCTCTTGGGAGTTCTTCTTTTGAACTCCATTGTCACGCCTACCCGCAGCACTTTCTGGGTTATCATTTTCTTTTTCATCTTCTCCAATTTCTTTATTTTGCAAAGAGGAGGCAATTTTTGCTCTGTTAATAGTTTGTGTGCTGGGTTCTGTTCCCTATCCTTCCTTCACTTGCATTGTGGAGCAATACCGGTCCCATGTTCCTACTCTGGGTACTGCTGTCTCGCGGTATTTATGACTATTTCATGATGCTTATAGTTGCTAATAGAGTAGCTGCAGCATAGACTACAGTCTTACTGTGGCTTGTCAAATACTTTCTTTTTACAGTGATACTAGATCATTGGCATAAATATGGTACTACTTATCATACCGATAAAAGATTCTGACTAACAATATACTACCAGGTAGAAGTAATGTGAGCTTCACAGTCAAAGACTTTTCTGCATGTTTATCTCGCTGAGGGTACAGCGCTACTAAAAGCAGTTCAAATCTAATGTATGGCAAGTCTGTGGAGCCCAGGGATTGGTGATCTTTCACTGATCGTGCCCTCTTCATCAAAGCTTTCATTAAGGAAATGTTAGTGACCTTTCTGGATGGCCTTCACCAGTGGAAATCAATATGTTTTGTCCCCCTGGACTAGTCAAGTGGACAAGAGAAATAGCAGCAGGACAGGTTTGTTAACACATCTCAGTTTTATGGCTAGTAGCAACCCTGCCTGTGATCCAGGGATTGATTCTCTTCAAAGGTGAAAGAAACATTAGTGTGATCATGACTGGTTTTGGGGGGTTTATGGCTTTCTGAATATCTTCAGTGACCACTAATCAGAAATATTCTAAACTCATATTGGTTGCTGTTGCTGATGTTATATCAAGCTTGAAGAAAGTTATTAACTGATTCATATCATACCTACCAACACTGATGTAAAACATGTACTAGAAGAATTAGTAAAGTTGGGCTGAATCTCTGATTTCTATGCAAACTCAGTTTTAGTAATATATTAGCTGTGTTTCAGAAGCCTGCTGTGATTCAGAAGTATTTGAAATACTGTCTCTCTGGACTTGGATACATTTCTCAGTTATTTTGTCCATACTTGTCGCAGATGTTGAAGGCCTTCACAAAATATAGAGCTTAATTAGATATTTGGGCAAAAGGCCTTATCTGAAGTTCACTATTTTATGGACTATTAGCTAAAGCTGGTATTTGGCATGTTTCAGAGGAGCCCAAGAGTTTTAGTGTCTAAATCTCACTTGGATGCTTTTGAACTGATAACATTTATATTTATATTTTAAAATAAATGGTTTTGGGCAAAATTAAAATACACAGGGGCAGAGGAATAGATTTCTTTGTTTTTACTTGGAGGGCAATTAAATCTACAAGAAAGGAATCAAAACTATTAAACCAAATAACTTCATAATATGTTGCTGAGTTTCCAAATTTTTTTGTTAATTTAGCATTATTTTCTAAAAATCAAAAGTGAATAAAAATCAGAAAAATCGAGTTGATACAGGTAAATATTTTTCTTCATTTCAGAAGTAAGATTGCTGGTGACAGTTCTAATAATACACATGACACTGTAAATGCTATCCATAATTGCATGTTTCTCAGAACTTAGCATAGTCAAGGTCAGCACCTATTTCTCAAAATGCAAGTCAACATCTGTATTGTTATGTGATTTGCATGAAGATAATGGGTTATAAGTGCAATTAGACACTCTTCATGATTTTTTTTGCTAATTATCTGGTCAGCAAGGAAACACAGGAGAAAACTGACTAGTAAATGCTTTTCTTTGTGAGTGCCCAGTTGTTTTAAATGATTCTGTAGTGTGGAATTTTCTTTGTTAAAAACAATGTTTTTAATAGACATATAATGCAGTTGACATAAAGAAGCAAAGTTCTTGTTCTGACAGGCAAACTGCAGGCAAAAGGAGTAGGATCAGTAGCTAGAAACCTAGGAGCAGCTGGAATAAAGGTCTGTTTCTGTCACACCAAGCAAGAGAGATGAAGTCTCTTGAAATGGCAAGGGAGTTGGAACTAGATGATCTTTAGGGTCCCTTCCAACTCAAACTCTTCTATGGTTCTATGAAATGTGTGTGCTGGGATTATATGATGGGAATTAGGATACATTGGCTTTGCTTTTGGTTTTACCTTCTTTGACCTTGCATAAGCACAAAATATTTCATCTTTCTTGTCTGCACCCATCAAAAAAGGAAATATGACAATAATATGCTTTTCTTAGAGACTTGTAGTCTTGAGAGGTGTGTGTTGGTTTGGTTGGGGCTTTTTGGTGGTGTTTGTTTTTTTCCAATTCTGCCTTCTCATGGAAGCAGGACCTATGGGATGACACTCACTCTGTGTGCACATCTTACCTTTTTTGAACCCTGTGGCCTATTTCAGCCAAGTTTTACAAAGAGATAGCAAAAATGTTCATATGTGTAGTGTCTCTGACAAGGGATGCATCAGAGCTACTCTACATATGATCTAGGTTGTTGTGCGTGTACAAGGTGATGCATCCTAAACATTTTACTGTACTGTAATTTAAAATTTCATGTGGTATGTAAAAGTTGTGCCATGTCCTGCATTGTAGGTCAGTGCATATAGAGCTGTCAGGTGCAACCTCCAATGTTGCAAGGTGAATTTTGACTGAGGGAAAGGCCAAGGACTGACCTTGCCTCTCATCAGACTATCCATTTGACAATCAACTTCACTTGGAGGAAATTCCTGCTTGCAGTCTGAAGTCAATTAATCATTACTCTCTTATCTATCAGAAGCTGGACTTAATTGATCCTGGTGGTCTCAGAACTACCTCTAAATTCTTAATGCTGTCCCAAATCCTGAAGCCTTAAAATGACGTGGGTTTTTTTAGTTAGTTAGGAATTCAGGGAAGGATCCCTGGCAGTTGCAGATTTTTTTTTTTTTTTTGTTTGTTTGTTTTTGTTGAGGAAAACCAAATAAAGATCCCAGAATTTGGTGTGAAAGTGATGTTGTATGCTGTAGTAGCAGAGGTCCAGGTGAGTGTGTCTGAGGACAAAAGCAAAGGATGTGGAAATGTAGACAAAGCATCTGGTAGTTAGAAGAGCTCATTGTCACTTTCCAGGCTGGAGCCTCCAGAGATCCCAGGGAAAACTTTAAATGCATTTCTCTGAAATAATTTACACTTGCTGCTGTGCTGAGACACTTGGTGTGCTGTAGGTATCCAAGCTTACCATCAGGGAACAGTGAGAATCCAGAGATCGTCACTGTGACTCTTGTCATGGCCAACTTGTGGATCACAGGCTGACATGCTGAGTTCTTTCTTGGTCTAGGAGCAACCACAGGGAATTGAAGAGAGACAGCAGACTAGACACTATTTAAATTGAATCTGCATTCAGTTATTTTCAACTTCAGGTTCTAAGTGATGCTGAATAGTCATGTACACCTGTTGCTAAGACCTTGAACCTCCTTTTGAGAGGTTCCCAACCTCTCTACTGGATTTTATAGAATGCAGAAGTTTGGGTGAGTTTGGTGCCCCAATGTACTTACCATTTGAGATCTTTGTTTAACTCACTGTTCAGGTCACAAGTGACAGTAAATTTAAGAGCCTTGTTTTAATTTACAGATTACTTTTTAAGTCCAGACAGAACAATTATGACCTGATCTCACACATATCAGGGAACACATCACTCCACAGACATTTCTGCATTGCAGTCATAAGTCCTCTTTGAGACTCAAAGGCTTTAAGTAATAGAGAATCTGCTCAGGACCTTGGTAACTTTTGTTGGCTAATTGTCCTCATGGTCAAAACATCAGTTGCATACTTGTCTAACTCACAGATCATGTTAGGCCTTTTTGCTGATGGTAACCCAAGTGATGGAAAGCATTTCATACTTAAGTTTTCTTTTTGAGGTCCATCAGTCAATGCATTGGTATGAATTACATTGACTACGCTGATTTTTTTTCTTTTTTTTCACATAGAGAAGGATTTTGATTAGAACAGCTCAGATACTTTTGCAGAGAGCCATTGCAGAAAGGGATGAGAAAGTTCTTAATGTAATCTAGCTTGTTATGGGAAAGGTGTCACTAGTTTTAGATCAGCCTAAATTTGCTCTCATAGCTATAATTTTTGTAATTTTTGCTTTTATTCCTTGCCTTTTGTAGCCCTGAAATATCATTAATGCATTATTCCCTGCTGCCCTCCCACCCCCCATCCTTGCAAATTGTATATTTACTCTGTGAGTGTGAGAACGCTGTGGTGCCTGAGATCCTGCTAACCTGTAGGACTTTTCCAGTAATTAGATCCATGTTTGCTCCATGGGAGATTCAATTAAAAATAAGAAGGTGGTATTATTATTATTTCCTACTGAAACCCCACAATATGTTCTTGAGTGTGTATGTGACAGCATTATAATGAGCAAACTTACTTTACCTAATTCCATACTTATTCAAATGTTAGGGGCTCAAAATTCAATTTGAATGTTAACCTACTCCATCTGTCCTCAGATGAGAATGTGAAAGTAAGAGGGGAAAGACACAGTAGACTACTCATTTAAGCAAACAAAACTAATTTGTATATGTGTGTGAGCCTTGGAAAGAAATGAAAGAAGAAGGGTAGATCATCAAATTGCATTCTGTGACAGGACAACATTTTCAAGCTTTTCAAGTATTTGACGCCTGAACAACAGCTCTCATCCAGTTGCCATCCCACCAGACTTGTTATGGGGGGTAAATTTGTCTCACACGGGAATTGAAGCACAAGTGTGCTCGTTCTCCAATCTCTGTCTACTATGTAGAAACAAATACCACTTTGGGATAGCGTAAACTGGTATATTTGTTGCTCATCTGGTGACCTCTATGTTTTGTGTTTTGCTTTTTTTTTTTTTTTTAGATAATTGTGATGAAGCATTGGTATCTCCCTTACCTTCAACAGCACTTACCAGTTCCTCTGAGCTCTTCAGTACTCACAGTCCCAGCTTTGCAAAGCTCAACAGGCGAGATGGTAAGGTTGCAGTATGAAATAACTAAACTATGCTTTTTAATGATACTTACAAAGAATAACTTTTTATGGTGTTTGTATGTAGTGTATTCAGAGCCCAGTTGAAAAGAGCCATTAGTTTATGCTTCTGTAAGAGCTCTGTTTAGGAGCAATTCCTTTGTTATAGAAAACTTCTCTTGAATGTGAAGCTCTCATCTTCTAGAAACATCCTGAATGAGGTTCACATCGTCCTTTTGCTTTTGAAAAGAGTTCCCATAATCTTTAGAGCTTTGCAGACATTTGCAATAAGGAATGTTTGAGGCCTGGGTAATGACTTCACGCACAAGGTGAAACTATGAGGATTAAATTACAGAAAGACAGTAAAAGGTTCCCTCTTAGATGCTTAGCACTAACGAGAAGGACTTGCTAAGTCATTAGAGAAATGTTAGATGGGAATAACTGTATCATATTTAAACTCGAACCAGAGTTCCTTGGCAAGTAAAAGATGATATGGTGGTAGTTCGACATACAGAAAGTTGCAAACATTGACCATGGTATTTGAGTTTGCCCTGCCTTTGTCCCCAACTGCTAGCTGGGACAGTAAACAGATGTGCTTACATGACTTTACAAAGGCCTCTAATGACAAATTTTATCTGCAGAAGAGAGGAAGAAATTCTAAATCAGTATTCTTGCAAGTCAAGCTCTGGCTGAACTATATTTTAAAGTGATATTAACAATATCTAACATAAATTAAAAATGTTTGCAATTTAAGGGCAGAAGATGAAATAGGTCTATTTAGCTGTGCTAGAGTAGTTTTGCCATATAGTGGGGTGTGTGAGATAGTCTAGTTTTTTAGACGGACAGTATCGCATCAGTAAGGTCCACACCATCTTTTGACGCAAATCAGAGGAAGAGAAAGATGGAGTATTGAAACTGAACCCTAAGCAAGGAAATTGGTTCAGCAACTTTTATTTCATGTTTTGGATGCTCCAATAATAACTGATGAGCTAAGCCCAACACAGGGACTGAGAAGCTAACTTTACCTTGCTTAATTCTTTTGTTGCACAGACTTTATAGAAATGCACAGATGTAGTGCTAGCAGAATTCGTATGGGTACTTCATCTTGAGTTGGAGGAGCAAGCAGTGGTAGATGGTGGCTGAAGGAACTTGCTTTGGCTGGCAGTTGAAAGCAAGCAGTAGATATCTTCACAAGAAATAATATTCACTAACAAGGACTTTGCCATGGCTTTCTGGTAGCGTTGGAGTATTTTGATGAGTTGACTTAGCTTTGTTTGTAATTGATAATACAGTGCTGCAAGTAACAATGCCTCAAGGTAGAAAGCCAGATAAATATAGGTTAATGTAAATATGAATGCATCAGGTGAAGATGAATTTCTAAAACACAATCCAGACCTACATCAATAGAAAGTTCTAATTCATCAAGTTGATTCAGTAATAGATAACAATAACTAAAAGATTGGCTTAAAAAAAGGCCTGCAGCAGTGAAATGTGCCATTAAAAAAAAAACAACAAAAAAACCAAAACGCCACAAACTACCCATGCGTAAAGCTTTGTATGAACCGCTGAAAGCGTTCAATTAAAATGCTGATAAATCTGTAGTGGTAATAGTAAAGCAGTTGTTATAATTCTGATAAATATGATTCTGAGGCATGAAATATATTACTTACCCATGAGAGGGATTAATCAGCTTTTTTGTTTATAGTAAATAAATAATGAAAAAGAATAAGAAAATTGCTACAATATGACAGTATCAACTGAGCTTTTTCAGTTTGCTATTAGCTCTCAGCCTGAGTAGTCAGTATGGGCAATTATGTATGGGAATATAAAACATATATAATGTCAAAAGGAATTTGTTTTATGGCCAGGAAGCGTTTGATCTGGGCATTAAAGTAAAATTCTGCAGCAGGGAAGCACTTAGTTGCAGCAGGAAGTCCAAGAGTTTGTAGCACAATGTAAAGCCAGTTGAGCTGTTTGTAAGGCACTGTAGGGTGGCAACAAGCCTTCCCTTGGCTTCGTGTTAATAAACTACAAATAAGTATGGGCATCCTGAGCAGCCCTGCGGAACATCAAGGAGCATTGACTGCATAACACTGGGCTTAAGTGCAATTTTTGGAATAATTATGGCAAAATGTACAAATAGTCTGAAAAAGAAAAAAGTATTTGATCATATTTCTTGGAGTTGTACAGATCTCCAACTGAGGAAACCATCTGATCTTTGTTCTCCTCATATTTCTAGTGTTATGATTTGTTGCCATGGAGAAATAGGAGCAAGGTATCAGATTCCTGTGGTATTGTTTCTCCACTAGGACATTTTCTCCATACCATGGTGAAACTCTCCTCTGAAATGATCCACAGAAAATGTGAAATGTGTGAACTGTGAGGGATGATGGTGTACCCTTTACAAAGAGGAGAATCTTAAGGCCAATGGGAACCTGGCAGGCAAAATGGAGAAATAACATCATGATGTCTGAGGGGCATGCAAAGTGCCAAGCACATGTTGACTTTAAGCATCCTTGCTCTTCCATTTTCTTCAGAGAAAGACAGTGTGGCATCTTCATACACTAAATACTTTACAGATTACCTAAAAACAAATGTACAGATCTAGTGAGTGTAATAAAAGCCACATTTTGTCTGTTTTGTGTTTATGTCACACTATTAATAAAAGGTGTACAGTCCTCTCCAATTTCATTTTGCCCAACTACAGGAAAATGGTGCCAGGGTTATGCTTGTATCTGTTCAAAAGAGTTGATGTTCTGTAAATATTGTCTCCAGTAGCCCTTCGAGTCTTTGCATCCTACGTTCTTGTCTCTTGTTCTGGGCCTGCCCTGACAAACATTCTCCAGTGTAAACATCATGGGCAGGTGGAGGAGCAAGTGGCTGTACTTCGGATGTGCTTTTTGCCAATTACTAGATAAATATATGGGGTGGGGTGTGACACACTATAAGGAATGATGTGCATAAAAGAAATGTGCAGGCACGGATAGTGTTGGCAAAAGATGCCAGTATACCTTGTGCCACCTGCTCTGTGTAACACAGCAAATTTGGAGGAAAAAAGATCATTTATTAACTTTTGGGACTCTCAGTAGTATTTGGTTGAGGATTGGGATGCTCACAAAAGTAAGCAGAAGTTATGTGTTTGCTTAATCCTTGACTAGCAGAAGTGGGAGATGCCCAACAGCAAAAGCTTTAGTTCTGCCCTCAGTCACACAGCCCATGCAGCTTTGCCTTTTCAGGCATTTCAACTGGCTTTTTTTACAAGTCAATAGCATTGCTGTCCATCTGTGGAAACAGTAATGGTGGAAGGGAAATGGGAGAGGGAAATACCATGGGTTTTTTCCCCATGGGAAGGTGTATAAGCAGCTGCTGTTATGTTAAGATGTGGTCTGTAACCAACATCATCTCTCTTGTGAGACCAGCTTCTGGAGAGGTGATGCTATGAGTAGGTGTCCCTGCCATGTCCTGCAGTGCTTACATCTGGACTGACATTCCCAACAGACAAATGTGCTCGTGTGAAGAGAATACGCAGTTCAGAGACACCATGTAATCTGTGATTTGAGAGCTCAAGCTCCCCACAGATCTCTCAAATTTCCATCCAGTGTGTATCATTTGGTTGACTGAAAATATAAACCTGTTGTGCCAAGCTTAAACTGGAAAATAGCAGTGCATAGTAAAGCAAAATACTTTTGTGGAAAGCTCATCACCTTCCTGCCACTTCTAGCAGCAGAATGGAGGGAGCATAAACTACATAGAATAGATGCTAGTTATGAAGTTTAGCCAATTACTGGAAAGTTCCTGTGGTAACAAGCTTGGCTTGTTAAAATAGAATAGAGAAGGAAAGATTTTTTTTTTTAATGGGAAACTCATCAAACAAATTACTTCTTATAAGTGATTTTCCTCCATCAAGTTGTTAGTGTTTATGCTGTAGAAAGACTAATTGAAGGAACAATGAAGGAAAGATGAAAGTGCACACCTTTCTTTTAATATTTACTGGAAACATTTAGAATAAGATCTTTGGAGTGTTGAAGGGAATAACTTTGTGCCACAGACCTGCCAGAACTTCTGAACTGAGTTTCTGTGTCCTGCCAGTTCCTGGAATAAAACTGTAAATGAAACAGCAAGTATGGTGTTTCAGAATCTATTTCGGATGTTGGATACTGCAATCTAAAGGAAGGTTTCTTTTGGCTCCTGTGTACATTAGTCACAATTCTGGGTAGGAGAAATATGCAGCTTTTTGTGTTGGAACACAGTTATATAGTTTGTGTCTTAAAAGCCAGACAGAAATATTCTTTATATAGCATTTAAAATAAAAAGGGGGTGGGGGAGGAGAAGGGGAGGGAGAAGAAATGTTGTTAGAGGTTTTTAGTGGGAAGTACTGCAGTCTTATCTAAGCTATATATCTGTATGGCATTAAAAGAGAGATATGAAGTAGTCAGAGAAGAACTGAGTGATGTAATTCCTAATCTCATTAGGTCTTTCATGGTGTGCTCATAGGGGAGAGTATTCTATTTAAGGCAGGTAAAATAATCACAATGACAATGAAGACTTCTGTTATGATTGAAAAAGGTAAAAATAAAGCATGGTACTAGCAAGCAGTATGCATTAGTTTGGTTACAAACTATTCTCCCTGGGGAGTTCTGGTAGAGAAGTGAAGACTCTGTTATCTTAGGAGCAGGGACAACACTCAATTCAAGCTATGGAATAAACATGCTGCTTCTTTAGTCCCAGGAACTGGGACTAAATCCTAGCTTAATGAACTGTCAATAATGAAAACTGTAATAAATATTCTTAGACAAAGGAATTTCAAATGTGAGTCAGCAAATCCAATGTGGTCCAGGAAAATAAAGATTTTATTTTTTTATTTTTAAAAGGGCAAAGTTATTGAAACTGATATAAGCCACAACTACTGATCTTTCAACTTGTTTCACTTCAATAAACTATTCATAGAGCAGCTTTGAGACAGATCAGTTAATAAGATTAAAATACTAAGATAAACCTAAGTAATTATAACTAAAGTTTAGTGATGCTTTTTCTTCAGAAACACATATTTGAAAAAATTCCTGTAGTTTACATGAAGAATTGTTAATACTTTGCTTTCACTTCTGTATTTCCTCCTTTCCTTCCCAATGTTATTGTGTTCACTGTAATTACAGAGAAGTGCTTTTGTAAACTTCACTAATAATGGCAAAACATGCAAGATGATGGGTTGCAGAAACAGTGACAGCCTGAAAATTTGCTGCTTTGGATACTTTTGTTAATGGCTTCTGCATTCTTCATAGCTGTGGTGTTCACTTATTTGTAAGGCTAAAGTGAAAGCCGAGTATATACGGAGAACAAATGTGTGCAAGTGGAAACAAATTAAAAGAAAATAAACATAGCCTATAATTTAAGGGTGTAAAAGAAAGCAAGAGACCACAAAATAATATATTCCAATCTGGAGGGATTTGCCTTTTTAACCATAAGCTCACATCTACTCTAGGGAGTGAAGTGGGGAAATTCAAGTAGTGGTTGCAATTCTGCATTTCACTGGCTTGGTGTTGCCATGAGCCTGTTTAACCTCTGAAAGAATTCAAGGGATAGTATATATCCTTATTTTTAAAGGACAAACGTGTGATACAAGCTGACAGCTTCCATGTGATCGCAGCTTCTGAAGTCTCCATTCCTGAATGGAGAAGTGGATCATGGAAGTGGATAATTTGCAACATACATTTGTCCTTATGAAGATCTTGTTTGTTCTTTTGTTTAAGATAAAATACGTGTACACTTAACAAACACCTTGTGTAAGGAAGAGGCCACTTTCCAGTGTGAAGGCAGCCCTTTTAGCTGTTCAATCAAATAGTCTCTAGCTTTACAATGTATTATCTGAAGTGCATTTACAACCTGTAATTAAATCATCCTTTCAAATACTTGATAGGGCACAAATAAAGATAACGCTTTTGCGTGTCTTTCAAAACATAGCAAAAAAGAAAATGTCAAAGCAAATTAGAAGTTAGAAATCATCATTCCCAGATTGGTACAAGCATGTGAGGAGGGAATGCAAAAGAATTTTTTTGGTTTGTGGTTTTTTTTTTTTTTTTTCTGGTGACTGAGAATGTGCCAACCTCACTGACATTTGTCCTGCTGACAAAGAATAGATTTCCTTAATTTCTTAGAAATTAAAAAATCCTTTTTAACTTCAGGTTAATTAAGAAAACCTTAAGGAAGCACACTCCATGCAGCATATTTCCTAATACAAAAATATGAACAAACAACTGTATGTTCAGCACGTAGATTCCTCTGTGATGACCTGAAATAATAACATGATTCTTTCTCAAGTATAATTTCTTATGCTGTCGTTGTCATCTAAATTACCTTTACCCAATCTCTTTCAGGAGCTGGTGGCTGGTCCCCGCTGGACTCAAACGAGCAGCAGTGGCTCCAGGTTGATCTGGGAGACAGAGTGGAGATTGTTGCGGTGGCTACCCAGGGCAGGTACGGGAGCTCAGACTGGGTAACCAGCTATACGCTGATGTTCAGCGACACCGGCCGCAACTGGAAACAGTACAGACAAGATGACACCGTCTGGGTAGGTCTGAATCGCGGATGCCTTTGGCCCCAGATCTTTCTGGTTCAGGCTCATTTTGGCATTTGGAGAAACGGCTTCGGTTTTGGATCAGAGGAGTGCTGTAGTGGTGTGAGATCAGACCTGAGTGAGTCTACAGGGTGTTTTGATCTAAATGGGTTATGTCACCCACTCTGTGTAATACAAGTTTAGGCTCTCAGGACTACATTGTTTTTCAGACTATGAGGATGCTCAGGGCGCTCAAAATGACCTGTATGCTTCTGTGCCTGGTTGGCTTTGGTTCAGGTGCATCAGGGTAAATGGGGCTAATCACCTACACACTTTCTCCAGGAAATATGGAAATTAACTCTGTATCTTATACACGCTTGCTGGCCAGAACAACAAAGCTCATGCTGGGGGAGGTGGGTGGTAAATTGCTCCTCGCCTGGAGCTGCAGCATGAGTTGTGGGATGATTTAGCAGCTACACTAAAAGTGCTCAAGGCTTTTCCTAAATTGTAATGCAGACTTGACGCTTGCTGTGTCGCAAGTCCAATGTGTGGCCATGCCAGGTGCTGTCTGTAGGACTGCATGCAGTAGCAGTGCCACCGCAGGTGTGGATGGAGAAGTTGAAAAGTCTTCCTTTCACATGGAAAATGAGAATTGATAGTGAATTATTAATGAATGGTAGCATCCTCTCTGTGCTATAATCTCAATTTCTGAGGATCAATAGCTTCGGTAGCATGACAATATATGGTGGTATATGATATATATTCTTCATGAAAATAAAATGGAATGTTTTAAGGGTGATCAAATAGACTTCTGTTTGTCTTAAATTTTTCTTTGGTTAACATCTTGGTTAAATGTTGTGTCTCAGAAGCAGATTTTGCTTCCAGAACATACTGATTGTGAATAAGGAGAGTTGTGGTGCAGCAGGAAGAGGGGAGAAGGGCTGCTTAATTTTTTCCCAAGCATGTTGGAGTCCTTGGGGATGTATGCACAGGGAGGTTAACTTCTGTAGTTTTAAAATCCGTTGCATTGCTGCTGTCTTTGTTTTATCATGGTTTGATTTAAGGAAAGCTAATGAAATCCTTCTTCCTTTAAAAAGACAACTTTGGCCCAAAGATGGTCATAAAGTTGTCAAGTATGGCTCTGCTTCACCTGTCACTTATAGAGTTATATTAGGCTGACTTTGCTCCAGATTCTTATTCTTTCTTTTTTTTTTTTTTTTTTTTTTTTTAATGTTTTAAACGGGTGGACTTTCATTCTGGACTGAATGCAGTGATCATTTAATCTGGCTTTTAACTTCTACCCCTGGGACTCTGAAATCCAGAACTGAGATATTTTTACAGACTTGCTGTCATAAAGAGCTTCCTTCCCTGCAAATATTATGTACCTTGTTAAAATTTTATATTAAGATAAATTAATTTTTTATTATATGTTTATCTCTTCAGTCCTTTCCTTTTTGGAAACCCTTGACCTTCTTATTTTCTTTTGTATATTTTTCTTCTTAAAGGGAAATGTGAAAAGACAACATGTAGAATTTATCATAGCAAATCTTTGTGCCCTAAGGATCCAATTTTGTGAGTTTCTGATCTGGCACCTAATATTGTGCACTAGAATAAGAACAAGCCTAGCAGGCATTTAACAGTGAATTAGGATTTATGAAGAACCTGAGCTCTCTTGTTTTACTAAGTGATCAGGCATGAAGGTGATTCAGAGCAGACCCTGACACAAGTTCTAAAGCTTCAGTAGATCTGGAAGCCTGCTTTCTGGAGGGGTAACTTTTGTATGCTTTTCTAATGGAAACTGCCATAGGCTACAGAGGATAGTTTTGTATATAATTGAGGAAAAATGACATTGGATTTGGATGTGGAAAAGGTAACACTGAGGAAGTGTTTGGATATTTTTCCCCTCACATTAGTTTCTACAAGTCGCACTGACCATATGAACCAGTAACATAATTCCAGTCCAGAAGAGGGATTTGCCCTACATCCCCAGGCTTGAAGAGATTGTTAGGATGCATCACCAAACTTTGCTGTTGGAAGAATCTGATACTAAAAACCCTAAGTGGACTCATTTGACATTTCATTAGACTTTGCAGTGCACCTAAACTGGCAAGTCTCATTAACACCTAGGAGCTTGTATGCCTGCCTATGGAATTAATGAAGATCAAGAATTACTTCTGTACAATTTTTATTCTAACTAAAGTTGATTCTTTTTTTTCCTGGTATTTTTGGATTTGTTTCACTGAATTAAATTAGATCTGAGAGCCATTCAGAACACAAAGAGGAAAGCTAAAGAGGCTTTTGGAAGCACGTATAGAATTATAATTTCAAATTTTGCAGTGTTTCTGTTTTAATGGCAGTAATCCTTTCCTTAGGTTTTTTTTCTCAGTAAGAAGAAAAATAGAAATGCACTGTCCAGCTGTATGTTGAAGGCTTTAATGTAAAAGGCAGACCCTTGGATGAAATGAGGATGAGCACACCGTGGTGTTTGTCCTAAACATCTGGCTGTTAAATAGCTGTAAGGGAAGTTCTGCATTGCACACCTCTAGGAAAGAACTGTTGCCATTGACTTAAGGGAAGGCAGTGGAGTGGACCATTTCACAGGGACAAGAAAGCAGCACCCCAGGGTAGGGTCCACTGTCACAATCTGTGACATTGTACATTGTACCAATCTGTCACAAGATCTGTCTCAACCCTTTCTTTTTTGGGGGATGGGCAGGGTGGTCTGTGTTCTGATTTTCATCTGGGTTTAGAGTTAATTTTCACAAGAAGCTGGAACGGGACGCAACCAGGATAGCTGACCCAAACTAGTCAAATGGATATTTGATACCATGACATCATGCTCAGTATATAAGGGGGGAGCTGGCCAGGGAGGAAGGAGGAGTCCGCTGCTCGGGGGATGGGCTAGGCATTGAGTTCTGGGCAGTGAGCAAATTGCATTGTGTATCACCTGCTTTGTATATTCTTTTATAAGTACTGTTGTTATTTTCCTCTCCCTTTGTTGTCCTAGTAAACTGTCCTTATCCCAACCCCCGAGTTTCACCTTTGTCTTCGGATTGTCCTCACCATCCTACCAGGTAGGAGTTTGTGTCAGGGCAAGGTGGCAGGTTACCAGGTTACTTCTCATCCACAGGGAGTGGAGGGGTTAAAAATCTAGGTTATTGTGGAAAATATGCCACTTAAAAAATCTCAGATGGTTGGGTAGGAAACACATCCTTTCCCCCACACGCACCCCTCCCTCAGGCTTTAACTTTGAAGCTTTTTTTCTCTGTCCTTAGGATAGGGTTTTAGTACTCTCTGTGTCCCTCAGGACTTCAAGCTTTTTAAGATTTCCTTCTAAAAATTTTGTGTATAGCAAAAAGGGCTAGAAGTTTACCTACTTCAATGCTTTTTATTTCTGAAAGCTGTGCTGTTCCTAACTTAAAGGGTGGTCAACACTGACTCATAGCTCAGATGAGGCTGTGAGATCTAAATCATTATTGCCAAGAGATCATTAGACAATGTCTGCTATATCAATATAAAATATTGATATGCACTGGACCTATCAGGTTCAGTGATACAGCCTTACTTTAGTAAAGCTAGCTGGAAGTTTGTGCTTTGCTGTATGGACATTACTGAATGTCTCACACCAATTGCTTGTTGGTGACAACTTAGCATTTGTTCGCAGCTGTTGAAAGTGGAGATTATGTATCAGTATAAGGCACCTAGATAGTCTGGTAAATCTGTTTATTTGTCTTCTGAAGGCGATGTAACTATGTGGAGAACCATTTCAGAGTTGTTGAAAAGGAGGGTGTAAGAAGTACCTGGTTTTCAACGCAAGCATTTGATTTCAAGTAGAAATTTGAGGTTTCACTTTTAATTTATTTGCATTCCACCAAAGCAAAACAGAGTCTTGAAACTTCTTCTCCACCTTGTCTGTTAAACTAAAACTGGCAGAAATACTTAATCTCTACCCAACTTCAGTCAGATTTGAACTGCAATTTCTCCCAGCCCGTCTGTGTGACCCAGAGACAAAGTTACAGGGTATTCCCAGCTGGCTGCGCTGGAGGCCTCTCTTGGAGGAGACACAGCCTTTCCTCACTGCATGTCATGGCCCATCGGCCACGTTTGGTGGAGACAGCAGGAAGGCACTAGCTCCTTTCATAATCCCTGAGTAAATCTGCCTGGATGAAACTTTTCCTAATCATGTTTTCACAAATGCCTGATGCTCCTTATTGCAAGTGGTGCTCCTGAGGAGTCGTTTCCAGCCATCTGGGCATAGGTTTTGTCCACCCATATGGGCTACGTGTCCTTCAATGCATCTGAGACCTCGGTACATAAATTCTTTACTGCGCTGCCGATAAGACAGACGTTTGCACACCAGTATGTGTGACATATTATTAGTAAAAATCCCTTTCTCTGTCTAGAGATTACAAGGCTTATTATCCTCCTCTCACGGCATGCATACAGCTCCCATCAACTTCACCGTTAATGAGCGCTGCATAGACAGATCGCGAGGAGAATCAGAAAACCTCTTACATTTTCACTCAGCCTGTGTTTATGATGTTAGTAAATTCTGCAGCTGGAGTTGAAGACAAGACAGATTAGCCATTTAAAACCAATTTTCCAACCCCATTTGTATTTAAATAATCTTGTTACAAAAGGACTCTGTGGTTCAGAGCAAACTAGACTTATAATTATATTTTCAATATGGATAAATCAGCTGTGTGTGGACACACTAGCTATTGATTGGAAGACATAAAACATAAATCTTATTGCTTGTAACAAGTAAATGATTTTTCAGTGTTTTTAAGTGTTGAATAATTTAGAATTTACTTTACCTGCATACACACCACAGCTTGAGTCAGTCCAAATTGTGTATATTACCAGGACAAAAGTGTGGGCTGATACAATGCTATTTTCATTTTAGATAGCAATTTTTATGCTATCTATATTGAAAAATACTTTACAAAGCTGAAAAATGCAATTATGCAGGAAGAAACAAAGGAAAGAGGATGAGGAAGGCATAGCTGTATGCAACAAAAGAAGAAAAGATGTTCTTTGGACAAAGTTTTGAAAGAAGTAGTTGCGGAATTGGAGATAAAGGGCAACTGTTCTGACAGTGGCAGAGAAGGCTGTTAGAACAATAAATCTGTGCAGAAAGGCAATGAAGGGGAAAACCGGCATAGATAGCAAGGAGATACTTTGTACTCTGCGCAAATACATGCGCATACTTGCACATATTAAGCAGAATTTTGGAGTTGACTGTTAGTTGTTGAAACTCCTTACACATCTGCTGTCAACTGCCTGTGGAAGGGAGAAGATGGCTTCAGGTGGAAGGGGGACTGTGAGCCCTAACCCTAAAGCTGGATCACAAGATAAGAAGTGCATCTCTGGTGTTGGACCAGGGCACCTGGGTCACGCAAGGTGCAGAGCAGAGCTTCCCCCACAGGGAAGTGCCACCTTCGTGCTGTGCGAGGGCTGGAGAGCTGTCAGGAGGCTAAGGATGCATTAGGAATACATAATTCTCAGGGGAGCAGGAAAAATGTTTAATAGAGGTGATGAAGATCCCTTGTATCCCCTTTCCTCAGGAAAACCCTTGCTTGCATGTGTGAGCTTTTGCTGAACCAGAAGTTTTTCTAATGAAATCTAGAGGAGGGTCACTCTTAATTGGCTTATAAATCTACAGGAGTGCTGTAAACTTTCCCGTTTCCACTCTAGCTGGATAATGATTGTGGAACTGTTTTGGTGAGTTAATTATCGTGAACATAGTTAGAATATTAATCTTCTTGTCAGATTTATAGTTGTGCTAATTTATTCTAAAGCATCTTTTAGCTCCTAGTCCTAACGCCCTCCAAGCAAGACCAGAACGAAATTCTACCTGTAGCGATGAGAAGTCCTGCACTGTTTGCTTGGATTGGAGAATGAGTTTCTGCTTGTCTTGTTATAACACTTCCTACTGGAGTAGTATTCAGATATCTTTAATCTCGTCCATGCACCATAATTATTGCCAGGAAAATAGGTGTTAAATAGTAAGTATCTATGGATTATTTTCCTTCCTATCACCTTTGATCTAAGAAGTGAAGAAGGTCGATTGCTACTTTGAAGTAGGAATGAAGGAACAAATGCAGTCCTGCTGCAGGGAAGCAAGGCTTTTCAGGTTTTCATCTCTTTTCCTGTAAGACCTATATTATTACAGGTTTTAGAAAGCAACCATTACCCATTTGTTGTACTTAAGACTGTTCTGATTTAAGACTGCCTGATTCTGAGATGCTGTTTGGATATTACTAATTTGCTTCGAATTCTGGTTTAGCTTACTGAGCTGGCTGTAAACCTGGCCTCTTGAGCGTGTTCCCAGGAAATCTGTCTTTCTTGATACCCCCAGGGCAGTTCTCCCATTGGGATGATAATTCAAAGTGTCAGTATATCTGTTTTTGTTAAGTGCACTCTGTATGGATTTATGCCTGAATAAAATGGATATACTTAGATTGCGAATTACCCTTTAGTGTTGAGATACTTGAGTTAGCCTTAAGCTAACTGAATTTTGTATGATTTCTGTGACCTTACAATGTGCTTTTATAGTTGGTTAACTGTAAAGCAATATTAAGGTGGAGTCTAGAGAATTTAATGGTGATATTAACATGATATCCATCAGTAATGTCTTTAGTAATTCTCTGTGCTTTTTATTTGGCAGCAGTTCACCCTGACCCAGGCAACTGCAAGAAACGTGGTTATTTGCAGCCTGTGCAATGGTCACTGACCTCTCAGTCTTATTCCTTTGCAAGTTGCCTGAAATTTAACTTTTCTATAACCATTTAGCACAGGAAGGCTGTGAACTGTTCCTTGATTTCTCAACCCTACCTCCCAGATCTTCTGTATGATCTTGTCTCCTCACTTCATGTCACCTACAGGGACTATGGGGTATAACTCCATAGTGCTGGCCCTAAGAGATTGGCATGGAAAGACTGGTTGGCATCGTTCTAGTTGGTGAAGTCTGGCCCTAAAATACACATGTCTTCCAATTGTCTCCAGCAGATTTGTCTGCTGCAGCTAGAAAGCTATTGTTTTCCCTTCCAGGCATCTACTAAGAGAGTGAATGTTAGTGGCAGGATACTAAGATGACTGATGGGGAAAATAGTGGACATTTCCTCTCAGATGGAGGATTTTAGCCAGCAACTCCTTTATATCAATAGACCAAGTTTCATTATTCTTATTTGCAAATTGTGTTCTATGGTATGTGAAGCTATAAATAGGTGCCTTTACAAATTATAAATAAATATGGAACAAATAGTGCTTCAATCCATTTGTAGTTTCACCTCTGGTGAGCAAATGACCACTTGCAAATGGACTAAAATGAGAAAGCAGTGTAGAGCAAAGAACAAATGGTAAAGCTGTTTTGCTAAAGGAAAATGCATCATTAATTTGTTCGTAGCAAACAACTTACAAAGATTAGCCAAATAAAAATGTCCCAGGGATAAGCAGTAAAGCTGATCCGCCCACAGCTGAAAACCATTCTGAAACAATAATAGTTGGATTGACTGTGGTGCTGCAGAGAGAAGTTACCTGGCTCCTCAAATTGCTTCCACAGCTATAGATACTCAACTAAGAAAGAGCCCTTACAGAATACAATATGCAAATATTTTTCTGTTGCAATTTCCCAGTGAAGCCTGTGCTAATTTCCATAGTCCTTCTGGGTCATATTAATCAGGATTGAGTGACTATTGGGGTTGGTAACGAGATCTGGAGTTTTTATCATCTTAAAAAGCCTGTTCAAATTGAATGATTCTAATGCAAACAGCTCATTTATATTGTGTGCTGCTGAACATCCTGGTAGCAGCCAGATCAATGGCTAAATGCACAGTGAGAAACACTTGACATCCTTGGGAAGGTGATGGGACCTTTTGAGGCCTCTGCTCATGGAGTATGTGGAGACGGGAAGACTAAAAAAATAAAAAGCACTACTAGTCAGCACTGGATGTGCTTCCAGAGCTTAGGCCTTAGTGAGTTTCTTTGCAGTTGTTTTGGTACATTTTGCAACAGCTGAGAATAGCTCTAGCTGGTTTAACAGCCAATTCTTTTGGGGAACTGACTAACAAGAGTTGTCCTGCTGCTGAGAAGTGTGTCACTTCTACTAATTAACTCTTAGATTAGATTAATCCAAATAACTAGGTTATCAGCTCTGCTGGTTAGACTTGGAGTGTTTAGGTCTGCAGTAACTGTTACAAGATTGTACCTATTTTGCTCTGAGCCCTTTCTAAACTTTGGATTATTCCTGTAGTGAGAAGCTCATAAACAGAGTAGTAGAAACCTGTTGCTTCTGGCTAGTGGAAACGGCACGTAAGAAGAAGCAGCAAGCTATAAACAAATCATTGCAAACCACTCTAGGACTGGGATTTTATTAAGATATTAAACATTGATAGAGTATTGGCTAAGCAAAGGAGTGTGATATTATGTAGATACTAGGTTTAGTGATAAGACATGGTAGTAAACTGGTGATCACCTTGGAAGGAGAAGAGAAAGGAGAGAATTACTGTGATGCAGAGACAGTGGAGGAGAGACATGGCCAGAGAGGTAGAAAGCTATAGTTAATGACCACAGCTTCAACACCCAAGAGGGGAAATAAAGACCTTTTTCATTATATCTTCAATTAGCATCACCAAGAACCTCTTATTTCTGCTTATCATCTTCTTGACTCCTTGGTTAGCAGATTTGTATCCCACTTTGGGTTAATATACTCAGTATTTCCTATTACTAGACACCCATGAGCAGCAAAGAGACCCCCACAAACTACTTCTGATACACTTGCTTGAAAAAAGTTTGTGTTCATGGAAACTTTTCTTCAACATTAAAATTGGATCTTTGTGCAGTGGCAATGCAGGGGTGGGGAAATGAAAAATCAGCTATCATGGAAGGGCCTGAATGATTTAGAGGGAGGACCCTGATTTATTAAAACTTTAATTTTCTTAGGCTATTTGTCAAAGATCCCAAAGTCTCTTTGGTTTTGTGGGTATTATGCTTCATTTCTCCTTTAGGGTATGATTGGGAGCTTATTGCTGCCACTGAGGCCCTTCCTCTTCAGGGATTCCAGAACTGTGAGGATAAAGAAATGTACTGATTAAAAGTCTATTCCAAAATTCTTCCTTGGATGAACACAGGGACCAATTACTTTTCCACTTTTTCTACTTAACTAATGTATAAAGTAGAAACCCCCAGTAATTTCAGCATATGAATTTATTTTTCAGAGACTGAAAAAAAAGAGGATTTTTTTTAACCGTGCAGAAAGAACTTCAAAATTATTTGTCTTGATTCTCGTTAAGAATTGAGTTTTATCAGATTTTTTTTTTTTAAACTGCCACTACTGGAATATTCCAAGTCTGGAAACCGTGTTTCTTTAATGCCTAAAATAGACAAAATATTTAATATATTGTATTAGATATGTTGCCTAATTAAAAAAAAATATTACAGAGATTACCGATACTTAAAAAAAATGAATACAAGTATTACCTTAGTATGGAGGATCTCTTTCAATACATTGCCTCCAAATGTATGGTGTATATTTTATGTTCTTTCAGAGGCTTCCAAGTTTTAGTGCATGAGAATTTTAAAAACATTTCTATAAATCTTTCATCTTGAAGGTCATTATACCAATTGTACCTTTGATTCTCAAGGCTGTTTCTCAGGGGAATGAGGAAGACTAGAAATTCTTAGAAGATCCCTTCGGGTACAAAAAAAGCAATAACAACAATTCGTATCTGCAGAATAAATAAGTCTGTCCATGGTCCTTTGAAATTTAACTTAACTCTGAAACTTTTTAATATGCATCTGACACTTTTGGGGAGCTGCATACACCTGTTCTGCAGGATTCAGCTTATGTTTGTGGAGTTGGTAATCAAAGATAAAGTGTGAGCAAACCAAGACAGAGAATAAATCCTGAAGTAGTATTACCTGAAGAACTTTCATCCTTCAGGGAATAAGTATTCATGAGCTTGGGGTAGAAATGCAGTCCTAGAAACATGATAAAAGGTTCCATATATATACCTTTACAGCTTGGAGGAGAGATGAGATTCAGCTCAAATAAAAACTAGTCAAGCTGGTGTACTCAGGGAACATTTAATGTGAGTCACTTATTTTTATTTTAAATATGCAGTCTCCCACATCAGTGATAAGAATGGACAAATCTTCTTTGGAGAAGATTCTTGCTTTCTTGGGATGAGGTTTGGTAGACTTTGGAGAATTTATATGAAAGAGTGACTGCTTTGGAGTATTTCATGTTTAGGTTCAGCTCACAAAAATAATGATTTCATTTACAATAGCTTCCATTTGGAAATTAGACCTATCAGTTTAAAATACGTGTCATGGTTGCCTCAGGAGGGTCTATGTCTTGACAGGAAGTCAAGAAAGCATCCAAACTTATGCCAGTTAATTTAAGAAAGCTGATCCAAAAGAACTTTACACCCTCCACTTGGGAACCGTTTTGAAGACTAAAGCAATTCTGGCAATGCCTAGCAATTCTATATAATTTCCTTCAACAAATCCCCACAAATCCAAGAGGTGCAGGTCCTTTTAGCACTGGGATTATAGCCAAGTTTGGCTGATCCTTTCAGATTTTTTCTTTGGGTGCTGTTGGGGGAGAATTGAGATTCTTGAGATGGTGGATCATGAGTTTTGTAGTATCAAAAGAAAGCTGCAGTCTGAGTTCTGGACCCAGGTTTTCTAATTCTGTTTTACACTTTGTTGTCACTGGGAGATATCTAAAGTGTGTCGTACATCCTCTGTGTCAGACCTAAACTAAATCTCTGTTTTCCTGGTAGTCTCTGGGCACAGATGCTCATGCTGCACTACAGAGCTGGTCCACAGTTATTCAGTTCTCCTTGTCACAGTCCTTCAGACTGAGAGTGTTTGTATGCTAATCACAATATATGTGTGGCCAGGAAACAAAATATTTCCATTAGCAGTATCCATTAATGGTAATACTTGCAAGTTGCATATACTCAGCAGATGCTTCTTGGTGCTTTGTTGTTTGGACTTAAGCTTAAAAAAAAAAAAAAAAAAAAAAGGAAAGAAAAGAAAAGAAAAAAATATTGAAAAATGCCTCCTGAAAAGCCCTCTGTGGTCTATTACTCTGTAAATAAATACAGATAGAATTTAGGAGAGCAGACACGGGATTCATCCTCTTTCAAAGATATCTTTCAAATATTGTCATCTTGCATCAGCTGGTGCTTCAGGGGGAAGATTTTTCTCTCCAAAGAAGAGGGCACACTTCAGTATTTTTCCCCAAAAGCAGTCTCTGGAAAAAGAGAAATTCTTTAGAAATTTAGGAAAAACTTCCACCTCGTGGCTTCTAAGTTGTTTTACAATGGAACCATTGTTCAAGCATCTGTTGCTGTATTCCTTACATGTCTTTACAATAGGTAGTTTTTCTTGCTTTTTAATTTGTGTCCCAGATGCATACATTCAGG
This sequence comes from Aramus guarauna, assembly GCA_013400195.1. NCBI lineage: Eukaryota > Metazoa > Chordata > Aves > Gruiformes > Aramidae > Aramus > Aramus guarauna. The sequence goes on along the minus strand of VXBL01007961.1, from coordinate 233,303 downwards.
TTTTTACATGCATCCAATATGTGGTCCTTTATAAACACTCTCTAATCTTTTTAAACTTTCTAATTTCCGTTTGTTTCTTATTACAAGATCACAAGCATAAAAACAAGACCACAATGATTTATGCCAAAGAAGATTTTGATCTAGTGCACTGATATACGTAGCCCTTTCTTGGTTTTGTTTTCTCTGAGAGGAAGATTAAAACTTTCTTGGGTTTGGTGTTGAGAACAGTTTTGTAATGTCTAAGCAGAGTTAGATCCTTTCCCAAGTTCCTTAGTCCTTTACGTCAGTGCAGACAGCTGAAGTGTGCAGCTGACTTCTGTAGAGAGCACATTGTGTTAACAAATTACACCCAACAAACCATAACAGAGTTCAGTCAGCCAAAGTAAAAGCTGTCCCTGTAGAATGACTTCAAAAATTTCAAGTAGTTGTGATTTGTATAGCAGTCACATAGTTCATGATTGACACGTTTACACGTAGCAACTTCTTGTTGGCAGTAAATCTCAAGATTAGGTACTATAGTAAGGAGAAAGCATTCAGATGTGCTCTCCCATCCTGCTGTCTGCAGAACCTGTGGGACTCATAAAAATATGCACAAAAAAGAAGGAAAGATAGTCACCCTTCAAGAAACTGAATCTTTGAATTCTGATTGCCATGGAGGCTGTGTCTAGTAGCTTCTGAGTGTGCTGCTGAAATTCCTTGTAGGAGGATGGAATTTTGTGTACTGCAGGAATGCAAATGGCATCTTCACAACTTCTCCTACTCATGCTGTTTCCTCCTTTTCTTTTTTTTTCTTTCTCTCATTTTACTTTTTTCCCTTAACTCATCTCTCCCACTTGACTGGGCCACATTAGACACATTTGACTGCTTTTGTTTTGGTTGCTTCTGCAACTTGAGTATATATTATAGTGAAGAGGATAGCAAAGACTAAAACCTGGATACCCTTTGCTTTCCTATAGAGTTCAGAGAGATGTTTAATTTCTCTGGAAATTATCAAGTGGAAAAGGATGTAAAGACAGTTATTGAGGTTTTGTAAGTTCTCAGTATCTCCTTTTTGGCAGAACCATTTTCTGTTACCTCCACTTAGAGCAAGTAGTAACTGAGTTTGAAAATACTTTCTAAAATCAGCTATGCAGTTATTCAGGTACAAGTAACTACTCATCTGCATGAGGATCTTAGCCCATGATCTGGTAAACACAGGGACACTTAACTCATGCACTTACACTTTCAGAATGAGCCATGAAGTGTAACAATTTAGAAATGAGGAAATCTGAAATGTTGATTCCAAGTAACTCTATAATTTCCAGTGGTGCCACAATTTCATCCCACACCTGTAATTAGGTACTGAACTTAATATACTGTAGAGTAGGGACTATACTTGCTGAACTTGAAAGTTAGTTACTTAGTTTTCTCATTTACTCTGAAGTTTGGTTTCTCTTTTTCCCCTGGAAAACTGCTTCTCTGCCTATTTGTTCATCATGAGGGGCTTTCTTCTTGCCTATATTTTGTGGCTGGCCAGAGTCATTAGAAGCAAATGCATATCTGCAGTCTGATTTTTAAAACAAGCTGCAGCAGCACATTGCCATGAAATAAGGCCTTGGCTTCTCACTATCCTTCACCCAACTTTGTTTCTTCTTTTCCCTCTACTAAGCTGGAGGTCAACTTTTAGTGCTTAGCCTTATTATTTGAAGACTTATAATGGTACCTGTGTTTATAATCCATGAACATTATTTGGTTATAGCCTTGTAAAATATGTGCGCTATTTCAGCCTGAGAAATATGTGCATGTGGTAATGCATACATCATTATAAAGGTTAACAGAAATGACGATCTGCAAGGAATAATCCTATGAAATTACAAATTCACAGATATTTAAGGCAGGTTTGAAGAATTATTGGCAAACATGCAGAGCAGTTGTGTGTGTGTAAAAATAAATTAAATTCATAGGACAGTGGAGAAGCAAATCTGAGACACAGGGGGAAGGCAGAGTTTCAGGTGGCATTCATCCAGCCATATCTGCAAGAATGCAACGATGATGATTTATAATTACTGTGATGAAAATAACGATGATTCTGCTGCCACGTTTTTACCATAGCCTCGGGAGTATAAGTAATTATGCAATGATCAGTTGATTCTACATATTCACAAATTTAGCTATTTATCATAATTGGTTTAGTCCCTTGGACTTAGTCCAGACTCTGATTTCGTACAGTTGGTTGTAAAAGGGAAGTGGAAGGAAGCAAATTTCCTCTAGCTGCATATACAAGTTGGTTCTACACTAACAGAATCCTTATTATGGATTGCAATGGTTGTTTATTCTTCCAGGTTCAAAAAAAGCAACAAACAACCAACAACAAAACAAACTCTCGCACAGACAACCACTTACATTTCGTCTTTGGAGATGTTTTCAGTGGCTACCTAAAATTAAGCCTATTCACACTTCAAAGTATCCCTTTTCTGCATTTTATCTGCATAGAAGTTGATTGTTCAGTGATCAAATTAGACTGAATTTGGGGATTCCAGGTTACATGTTTGGTTCCATGCCCGTACACCAAAGCCTTTCCCTGGTGGACCCTATCCCCATATTGTCATTCAAGGAAAACTCTTGATGATTTAATGGCCTTCAAAGCCCTTGCTAATTATAAAGCCATTTATCCTAGACTGCATTTTTGACAGCTTTGTAGCTACCAGAAAATATTTTGTCCCAACCCTGCTGCAAAAAGACCCTACCAAAATTGAAAATGCCATTGGCTTTGAGGTGTGAGAAGAAAAAAGCATGATAAAAGGTAACGGGTGGATATCCAGGTACATAACCACATTCTTGGATATTACCACACAATCACATGTTGTATGCAGATTTTGTTGCTGTTTTCTGTAACATTACAAAGTAACTAGAACTCTCTTGGCTGCCTTCTAGGGGGACCCTTATGCATTCAGGCACAAAACTTAAATGCAGCATCAAAAGGTCCCAGAGGGTTTCTTTGGGCAGCAGCAGGCACAGTGATAAACAAAACATCACAATATCACAGGTGAAGTAGCAGTGCTATCAGTCCTAGATGTCTAGCAGCCCTAGACAGTGAGCTGTGGCCTGTCTCTTATCAATTTGTCTTAAATCCCCTGATTAGACATGTTTCTTTGTCATATGTTGATGACTACCTTCCTGGCCCAATTACACCTGCTAGCTTTCAAGCACTTGGCTATATAAATGGGTTCACTGTAACTCAGATTTGGCAAATAGGCTGAAGTTTCCCCATGTCCTTTATAGCTGGCTAAAGGCTGAAATCCCAGTATTCAGGTCGCTCAAATCACATAGATTTTTCATCTCTATGCAGCCATGTACTCCCTGCTACCTTGGGCTGTTCTTCTAGGTCTTGGTATGCCTTGGACCTCCTTCAGGGGTGAAAGCACACCTGATCAACACCAACTACATCATCTCCTGAGGTTTTCCCATTATAAGGTCAGTGGCTTTGTCCCAGAGCTGCATTTGGGTTCCCTGTTGTTATCTGATCTTCTGTCCCAATGAGCCAGAGTGAAATGGCTCTTTTAGTAGTTGCAAACAGAAGCAATGATGGCTCCATAGTGAGGCTTCCTTCACATGAGATGCAGAACTGAAACCATGTCTTTCACTTCCAAATGAACACAGGTATTGTATTCCCAAGCTACCTGTTTCTGGTTATGTCATGTTCTTTTCTTCTAGCCACTTCCATTTGTAATGGCACCAAGGGCACTGCTAGCACTGGAGAACACCAAGTCTTTAGTAGGTCCAATGTTAGGCAGCAGCAAAAAGTCTGACTGCATAGACTTGCAGGTCTGGGCATCCAGAGAAACAGAGCTGTAGGAAATTGGGGAACCTTCATGTCAAATGTGCAAAGAGTTTAGGAATCTCCTGGGTCAACCAGATGCTTTGCTGAGAGGTTTAGAATCACAGTTTTGAACTTCAAAGGCTTAAATCTGCTCAAGTCCTTTTGCAAGTCTTTAGATGAGTCTAGTTTTATAGTTACATAAATTTTGAGCAGTGGTAAGAAGAGACTCTGTTCCATCGCAAAAGAATTGTAATGAAATGGCAGCAGACTTGGGCAGATCAATATCACTCTTCTGTGCAATTTTTAAAAACCAAAGTTGCAGCAGAAAAGCCAGTTATTGCAGTGCTACTTAATTCATTTAGTAATAGAGTGCATTGATTGATATTGTCATAAATAACAAACAGCTTCATCTGTGCCTCCTCACTGCCCCATCATATTATGCATACAGGCTAAGACAAAAAAAAATAGCTACTGCCCTTCTGAGCCTCAGGCTAACAAGCCTGATTGATTGCACTTGTTGTGAGTAATCTAAAGCTAAAAGATAGCAACCCATAGGATTTGTATATAACCATCATAGGCCAGGTTTGAACCCACCATATTTTCTATGTGGGTAATGCCTGTAGAAGCTATGCCCATCTAGGCAGCTGACATGTTTTACTGGAAACCAAGTGCAAACACAAGACTCATGTTCTGAGCAGTGATTGGCAAAATCAATCTTAATTAGGCTGCAGATATTCAAGGCCACTTCTAAACCTGAGCCTTTTCTTGATCCCTTTTAATTATGTATTCAGATCAAAATGACATCCTGAGCTATTATGCTGCTTGTTAAACCCACTCAGTCACTTGTTGTCTGAGCAAATTCATCGACGTTTTACTAAGCGGCAGAAATGGTTTCCTCTGTCAGTCTCCTCACTGTGGGAGCTGCAGCTGTGTCCTTCAGCGTCTTGGTTTTCAGAGCTCACTGCAAAACTTCAGTTACTTTACGCAAGTTGCTTGTGCACTCAAGACCATCCTGAACTGTCATTTAGCCTTTTCCTCTGCGAGGTTCCAGAGACATCTCCATTCTGGGTGGTAGATCAGAGCATTTTAAAAGTAGGGAACAAAAAATGTTTCTTTTGTTTGCTTGTTTGGTTTCTATCTCAAATATGAGTGGCCACTCGTGTGACTACTCCTTCCCTTGCACTTCCCAGGAAGAGGCAGAGAAGAGCATGACAGGGGTGAGAGCTTAGTTGCTTGAGTTTACTAATTAGCAGGGCTGACAGTCAGGAGCAAGCAAGGAGCAAAGGATGCTTAATCAGTCTGCATTTCAGGGCTAATTCGGTGTTGTACATATGACCTTTTCTTTAAAAATCCGCTGCAGACACTGATTTCTTGGGCCTCTGTGGCATGCTGAGGTGTGAGATGGTCAGTGACACTAAGCAAAACACCTGAGCGAGCATATGGGTGAGACAGGTGGAATGGGAAGGCAACAAATCTGTTAAAACTATATTTCTAACATTAATTTTTTAAATTTTTTTTAAGAGGGAAGAACAGAATATTGTGAGGCAAGGCACCATGCTCCTGGGGCTGATTATTTGGTAAAAAGCTAAGCTGTATATGAAAATGAAAGCTAGAAAAATTGCAAGTGTTAAAATAGATGCTATGGGGGGGGGGCGGGCACACGGAGGTTATGCCAATGAAGATGTTTGCTTCACATGGAGATCAGCATATTTCAGCGTTTATTTAGACCAATGAGTCATCTTCCCTGTTTTATAGAGACTGGTAGAGCTCCTTCAGTAGAACCCTGTCCTCTTTCTTCTACCTTTCCTTTCTATTTTTTTTCTGTTTCTCTTTTTTTTTTTTTTTTACACCTTTCAGTATAGCTTTGCTACTTCTGTGATTTAGTCTTTCTTTAAAAGTTTTGCTGGATGTAATTTCTGTACATAGTATTTGTTGTGTTTTTATTAGCTTTTACAGCACAGGTTTTGTTGCCATAAACATTAATGTAGTGCAGACAAAAAAATTAGGCTTTGCTACTTACTCTGATAAGTAGCAAATGGAATACTTTGGTGATCAGTCCTGTAAGAAATATCATGAACTCAAGTTTTCAGGAATAAAATTCAAGAAAAAAACCCCCTCAACTTCATCAAGTTGAGTTCTCTGAAAGTCACTATATCCTAATTTTGCTAGAGGACATAGTCATGTATCTAGAGAAGAGCTTTTTCATTTTCCTTTGACTTTAGGATGCACCTGAAAATTCTGGCCCACTATTGCTCTCAAGAAGAAAGCTGTAAGTAAAGCTTTTATTTGAGCCTGTTATATACTGGACCTTAGGATTCATTCTGTGATCCCAAGGGTTGTTTCCAGGGTTCATTAGTCTTTGTGTGCTGCAATTTTCTAGTAATGTTTGAGGCTCTTGTAGATCTGCCACACAACCAGCAAAAGTTTAGAGAACTCTTTGGAAGTACATACAAAATAATGCTATTCATGTGTTAATATGCTGTAGTTCAGTCTAAATTTGCTTTCTTCAAGCTTTGGTAATAGCTTGGGTTTTGGCTGCTCCAATATCAGTTCTGACCCCTGGTAACTTTTCACTATTATAAACTAGGATCAATATTGTCCATTTCTTAAGCTTCTCTCATCATAGAAAACATGTGTGCAGGAGTGAGACAACTCTTGAATTTTCTTCAAGAAGGTCCTGATAAGTGTCCTGGCCAACATGTCAAAAGCAGAGCCACAGAGGTAGGACTTGGAGAAAGAAGGGAGTTGTAATGTTGGCTGATGGGAATACAGGGCCCCAAGGATCCTGTTTTGTGCATGGATGCTTATAAGATCTTTAAAAGTCTATTGTTTGTTGGTGATAACTCTTACTCTGTTTCATCTTTTGATTAGAGAGAAAAGCTTTATTTATTTAAAATAGATAATATGGTTGTTCAGTAAGGTTTATGTTTTGGGGTTGCAAACATTGTGGATGAGGGTTTTTTCTTTTTTCTTTTTTTTAAATTTAAAATAAAAGGAAGAAAAAAATGTTTGTTTGAGCTGACAAAATGTTACAGCTACGTAATTGGGAGGATCCTGAGTTAGATGCTGCATCTTAAATGCATTACTGTATTGATGAATATACCTTATCAACAATTTTCAGTATGTAGCCATGAAGTGCTATTAGTAAATTATGAATCCAGGGTTCAAATAATTCCTTATTACTCACTTTAGAAAATAAACATTGCAATGTCTACCAGTAGTACAAAAATCTGTCTTTTTTTAACCTTTTATTTATGGTGGGTTTTGGTTTGGTGTTGTGGTTTGTTTGGGTTTGTTTGGTTTTTTTGCTTTTTAAAGTTTTGACATGTCCTGGAGTTTCCTAATGAGAGAGAGGCTTTGTATTTTTTATTTTATTTTTGTGTTTTTGCTTTCTGGGCGAAATCACAACCTTCAACTTCCCTGTATCACCATTGGCTAATCACCAACTTTCAAATTAATATTCTTCTGTGTAAGTGATTACTGCAGCATGATTTCACAAAGTTGGCTTGAATTTTAGCCCAGATTCCTGTAGGACTAGATTTATAATGCATTCTTGCCAGGTGTCCAAGAGGGATGTTTCCTCTTCCTGAGGCTGATACCCTCAAAAGTAACATGCACATTAGCTGTAATATTTCTCTTAGTTTTCATGATCTGAGTGGCCAGGAAGCATTAAGAAACATGTAATGATGCATGGGATCAGGGCTGGATCTGACCTCTTTGTACCCATGACAGAACAGAGGGTAAACAAATCCCTTCAGAAAGGAGTTAACATTAATTCAACCCCACCTCCCCAAGCCTGCCAGAGGTTACTACTCATCTGGACTATTAAAATCCTAGTGTTTTCAGACTCAGAGAAAATTACTGGCTCTTGAAGGAATGGTTCTTTCCCTCACCATTAGAAATTTGTTTCGAAGGTCTTTTCTATCCACTTTCTCCAGATTACATTAATGAAAGTCATGTTTTGCAATGAAAACTTGTTGGGACACCAAATCTTTATTCAAGATAATTAGCTGTCTTTGATACGCACTTTACTTGCATTTTTACAGCGTACTGTTATCTTTTCCAGAAGTATTGTGTTCTGTTTCCAAGCATACTGACTTTCCATCTACACTATGAGCAATTGTTTGTGGTAACACAAATACTTTATTTTAAATGGATGTGTAAGAGTTGTTACTGTAAAGCTCAGTACTTTGTTACCATTGCTACCCCGTAATTGATAGGCAAGAACCAAACTTGGAGAAACTGGAGCACAAACAGAAGAAAGACTTACCTGAAAATGTAGAGAGCTGAAGTCAAATACCAGAACACAATTCAATGTTTCTTAATGGAGCATTTTACTCATCAGGTACTACTCTGTGTCTAATCACAGTTTAGCTGGATGGATGCACAAAGCCTAATTCTGTTTTCTCTTGGCTTTTTATTCAGGAAGTGAAGGGGAAACTCCCATCAGTGTTCCTAGAAATAGATCAGACCTCTATGATGAAAGAAACTGATGTATTTGATTCTTTTTTGAGAGGGATGTGAACTAAGAGATTTCCCAAGCTTCTCCAGCCACCGTAAATGCAGGACTTTGGAGAAACTGTAAAGTAAATCCACCCACGCACCCTGACCTTGTTGAGACCAAATACCAGCATGAGCCAGGTCACCGTCCTCCCTGCCAGCTTTCCTGGCATGGTTACTGCTGCTGGAAATCTGGGGGCATTGGCCTGGAGGGGCACACAGTAACTTCCAAAAAGTACTCCCAGAGGGCTGGGAAAAAGGCTGCCTCTGAGGCTTATTTGTTCTGCAGTTCAGACAGAGCCTCGTATTTGCATTTCAGACTCCAGTAGGGATTTCTGAAAAAAGAGTCTATTAGCAGTTGTGACTGGTAACTTCAAAAATGCCCTTTCCTTATTGCGGGCTGACGTGTGTGTGGCAAGCTATAAAGTCATGTATAACATTTACAGCAGTGAAATACACTGCTGACATACTACAAGATTTTGATTTGCTCCAGGAACCAACTCTGTGACTCATCAGCATTTTATGTAAATAGGATGATTTGCTTTCTCCTACAGACAGTAAAAATAAGAATGCAGTTAATGTGCTTGATAAAATATATTTTTAAAAAAATCCACTGCTCTTCCCCCCCCTAAGGAGAGCAGTTAGAGATGACAGAAAAAGAAGATGCAAGAAAATTGTCCCACAAATGCTGAGTTTTCTTCTTGTTACTACCTTAAGTTAAAGCTACACAGGACAAACTGTAATGGTAATCTTGTATTCCTGAGATACACACGTAATTCACGCACATAAGAGCACTGTGTGTTAGGGATGAATGGGGTGTCAGAAGCAGCAAAGTGTTACATCAGATGGCACGCCTAGGCACAGCCTAGGTGTCCATCTCTTACACGTTTTCTTCTGGTAGCTACTCCTGAGAAATGGGCAACTTTGGTGTTTTCTCTCTTCCACAAAACTCTCCACTCAGCAGAATTTTTTTCATTATGAAGCATTTTGATGTTTGCATTGCTTGACGTATGGATGGAAATTTTATGTTCATATTTAATCAGCTTGAGGTATGTCCTTACCCAGGACTTGGGGTATCTTCTTCAGAGAAAGTGTAGACTGGCCTTTCGCCAATTCTGCAGTTGCATTATTATGATGGACCTTCTCTGTTTTCAGCTCCTGTTCTCCACATCTCAGTTTATCATGGCAATTCTGTTCCTTCACTTGATTCTTGGCTATATTAGAGTGGTCTCAAATCCCTGTAAGAAAATCTTCTGAGTGTGAGAAAGTAGTCTGATATTGTTAGATAAGTGAAACAGAGTGTCTCATCCTGTATTACATGTGTAAAAAGCTCCCTATAGATTTCAGTGTTGTTTCTGTTCTGATCCTATGTGTAGTTCAGGACTGTACTGTTAATTTTGTTATTAATGGGTGACAAATTCACTTACAACAATAGGGAACACTCAGCTGTGCATATCACAAGTCTATTAATAATTACATTCAGATACACAACTATGTACAAATATAAATAGTAAGGCCACAAAGTCAAGCAGAAAGTTAGGAAATAACAGAATTAGTTGCCTGGACAACATTAGTCTGGTTCCTTTAATTATATGTATTTTGATCTAGGACTTAAGGCCCCCCCCCCCGCATGAGAGATGCCTAGAGGGGAAAAAATAGCTATAATTTTACTAACTCTCATATGAAGTGTGAGATAACTATAATAAGGGGCTCTCGCAGAACTCCTGTAATAACCTTTATCTTTATTGCATAGATGGAAGGAAAGGTCAAGATCTGTTCAACTAGTATCTTTATGTGACAGACTTAGTGTTAGTTCCATGCTTTATATACATAATGTGTCCTCAGAGATTGCAAGGAAAGCAAACAGACCTCATCAATTTCTCTAATGATTCCTCTGAAAGATACTTTTTTTTTTTTTCTTGGTTTGTATTTTTAGCTCACTTTAACAACACCTCTATTACCAGGCTGTCAGAGACCTCATACATAGAATTTATGTTGGCTTTCATAAAGAAAAATTAGATGCTATCTCAAGGACAGGCTCTACTTTTAATGTCATTAAAACTAAATGAGTTATTGTTGATATTCACGGAGGAACAGCAAATAGAATTAGATGGAGAAAAATCTTAGTGATAAGAAGATGTGGTGGCTTAAACTGTCCACTGCAGAGAAGAGGTAATTTATAAGCATTGCTTGCTCTAATGTATATGTAACCTGTACTTTATGCTGTGGTGATTGATCCTATTAATCCTAGGGAAGGGATGGAGGTTATGGAGAAGAGGTGTAGATTTTTAGTTATAGTACTCTGTATTTCTCCAGTAGCACTGAGTGAACGGCTGGGTAATTTGGCCCCAAGAATCCTCAGCACCTTCGGATATGGCAGAAGAAAAGGCAAGGTGTCCGGCCTGCCGGTGGCTGGTACCTGTTCCTCGTCAGAGTTTCTGGAGGAAAGCAGAGCTCATGGAAAGAGGGAAGATGTTAAGTACAATAGTGAAAGATGGGGTTCATTAGCACAAGACTGTGATGTCTCTGTTTTGAGGTCTGTATCTTCATGTTTCTTAGGGTGTAACTGGGTATGACTGAATGCTTTTCAAGTCTTAGTAAGAAAAACTTAACTCTTCATTACTGTAAAGAAGCAGAGCTGGGACAGAGGCGTTTCACACACTAGGCGATTCCCACATCTACACACTTTACATTTAAATTTGTGCTCTTTGCTTTAAACTCTCTGGCTCTGTAAAAGAGGGAAGGAAAGATGCAAAGTGGGGTTGAAGATTTCCTTGTTCTTGCCTGGCTTGCCCAGGCTCACAGGAAAAGCAGAGTGCTCCGTAGAGAAGAGAGAGTTTTATAAAAATCTGGGAAATGGCCGTTTTCTACAGTAATCCCACCTATCTGTAGATCTGTGGTACAGATGTCATCAGCTTTTGTTTCTTGTGTAACTGAGAGCTCTTTAGCTGTTAACTCCAAAGCTGGAGTGAAGCTGAATGTGGAAATCCCACACTGTATTCTAAGGGCTCAAAGTGTCTGGGGAAAAAATGCGGTATTGAATTTCCTGGTAGGCAAGAAAGTGCTACATATTTCATTTTATGTTTTATGGTATAAAGACTGAGAAAAACTTTAAAAGATCAAAAGCAGTTGCATTTATATGTAACATCTTAATGTATAAATGTTTTGTTGGGGCATTGTAGAGAGCTATTACAAATGAAGAAGAAATGTTAAAAGAACATTACTACGCTGTGAAGTTAGAAACCTGAAGGATAGAAAATGTCATTGCAAACCTAATTAGACCCCCTAATGCGTATGCAGTAGGAAGGGCTTTAATTACCTGATCACAAACTATTTTTTGCACAGCATCCTCCACTCCTTTCAGCATAGAAACCGGATAGTCTTTAATTAATGAGCAACTACTCAATATTTTGTTTTCTCCTCAATATGCAGCCTTAAGTTTTATTCACTGTATACTCTTCAAACCTAGCTCAAAAACATAATTATTCATTTCTTGATGGGAAATTGTAAAGTACACTTCAGAAGAAAATTTATTTCACAAATATTTGTTTATTTTCACACCATCCAAAAAGGATGATGGGTTGTTGTTATTTTTCAGACAGTGTATTGTGTCACAAAGAAAAGGCATACATTAATTTGCAAGTTTAAGGCAAATAAAAATGTCTCTCAGCAGTTTATATGCATTTGAAGAAAAATTTCAGTTTAGTTCAGTTGCATATACTACCTAGTGAAGCAAATGAGATCATAATATTTTAAATAGATTTTTATTTCCTCCTACCTAGCATAGGGTGAAAACAAGACTTTGACCTGTTTAAAGAAAAAAACAAGGAAAGAATGTGCCTTGTGCCAGGGAGATGTTGCCTCCCTAGCCATGTCATTAAGGCAGTGAACCACTATCTTTGAGACAGTAGAGAGTCACGTTTGTAATTGTTGCTGTGAATAAGAAAGACCAACCCTGGTGACAGTGAGATGTAGCTATCAAAATAAACATACCCTCTCTGTTCCCAGGAATGAGTATTGCATTTAAAATGCAATGGCTCTGCATTTAAAAATTACTGGGTGGTATGCAAGCATGCTCCGGGCAGCTGAGGCCTGAACTTTTTGCTGATGAGGAGAGTCATGCTTGCTCCTTCTTGGCATGTCCATCTGTGTGGACCTCACCCAAATGATTTATGGCAAAGTACTATAAGTAGTTGCCTGAGAGGCAGGAGAAGTGACTTGTCATTGGGAACAGTGCGTCTCTTGCTTCCAGATGAATCCCTTAATGACAGGATTAGTGTTCTTAAGGGGGTTGAGGCACGGGCACTAAATGAAGTGAGCCAGCTCTCTATCCCTTACGGCACAATTCAAAACAGGGTTCCAGATGGTCCTTCCATTTCCATTTAAATGCCCACATTCCAGATGTGAATAAGGGTCGATAAGGTTTTGAGCCTAAAATTCCCAAATTGTGGTTGAAAGCCCTAAAATATCAGTTATTCTGCCTTGCTGTCAGAGCAAACTGTGGGAACTCTTCCCAAGAATCAGCATTTTTTTATTAAATGTGAGAGTTTTGTTCTAAAATACTGTTTAGTTGTCTTTTACTTATAGTTTGTTTTCATAAAGCTAATATATCATAATTGGTAGTTCCTTCTGTTTCTGGGGTGCAGGTGGGAATAAAGCGTATCCTCCAAGGCCTTACAAATTGTTTTTTTTTCTGGCTTCCTCTCCTCTTGCTCATTTACCACTGATCCCCCAAGTTCTGCAAGAATGAAGGTTTAGAGGAAACAGCTGCTTTACTGAGGAACTGCATCTAACAGTAGAGCTCTCTAGGAACATTCTCCACTGCTGATTGAAACCAGGGCCCTGCAGAAATCATAAATGACCATGTAATAGAGAGGAGTCCACAGTAGTCTTTATGGCACTGAATGCCAACATTTCCTAGCTTTTTAAGTATCTACTTGGCAGCCTTAACATTTTTAAGAAAGGATGGTGGATGGATGTGCAAGCATGTAGATATATCTGCATGTCCATGCTTTAAAAAACAAAACAAAAATAACCCTAAGAGATGGAATAAACAAGCCCTATTGTGTAGTGTCATTGAGTCTTGCATACTCAAAACTATGGTGAGATACCCATATCTGCTGCTTTTAAATGTCTGCAACAAGCAGGAGCACCTTGTTTTTCCTTGTCTGACCAGTGATAAAAGGTCCTGAAAAACTAGATCAAAGGTCTTTCAGAAACACTGCAGAGGCAAGGTGATAATTTTGAAATGAGAATGGCCATGGTAAAATGACATTGTTTCTTCTAGTTAGCTCTATAAACTCTGCAATCTTTTGGATTGGGTAAACTATTTGAATAATCTGCTCTTTATCTATGGTCAAGGTCTAGGAGAACAGATCCAAAGAATGTAATCCTCAGAGGTCTTCTCACCCTCCCTAGGATGCCTCTTACAAAAGTAAATTCTGTTCATTGGGGAAGGAAAGGATTAATCTGTGATGGAGAATTTAACATGCTAATTGCTAGCAATTCTGCCTTCAATCAAAAGCGCACAGAGCAGCTACAGGGGAGAATAATAACTGTCTCTGGATTACACTTAAATCCACTGAAACGTGGCACTCCAACTTGTGTCAGTAATGTCAACTTCTAGCCACCTAAGCAGCAGATTTGTCTTGCCAAAGAAATAAAAGGTACTCCATGTTTAAACAAGCATATGTTATTTAAACCCACCACATTTATCTAGCCCTACCAAAAACCAGTTGAGGTCTCTCTTTAAAAAGGTAAATAGTCTGTACCTTATAGGTGATATGCTGGAGTCTGAGCCTGTTTGCTTAATTCTTCTAACTCTTCCCGTGACAGGAAATAACATAGTATTGCTGCAGCATCATGGGATCATCAATGCTGATTCTCTTCATTTATAGGTGAAGCACTCTCCCTAAGACACCCTCCATAAAAAGATTATGCAACATCCAAGCAGATTCTAAAAGCAGAGATTTTTCTTTATTAAAAACTTTTTTTTAGGAGGGGGATGACACAACACACAGTGGCGATATCAAAATCTGTCCAGTCCATTAATTCCCTTTTACAAACTGTTTATAGTCTTAAAGCTTAGTATCCTCACAATTCCTCTATCCATTATTTCCTCTGCTGTTTAGCCATTACAGTTTCTGTATACCTTGGAAACTGTTTGTGCATTTAATTATGGAATATTTCTTCCATTTTTAGCACTTTTCAGTGATCTCAATTTTCTTGACACCTACAATTAGTGGTAATTGCTTGGTGGACTGTGGATAATGGTTTTCTAGTGAGAGAGAGAGAGAACATGCTTTTACATTATTATTACTTTACAGCATTTTTACAGAAGCATATAAAGAGTTCTCAGCTAAGATCAGAGCTCTGTGCTGCCATGTACCACAAACATCCATCAAGTGAGATGATTTCTGCTTAAGAGAAGTCCTAAGTAGGTGAAAAAGACCGACAAGATGTTATTACCGCTATTTGACAGATGCTGAGCCAGGGTGCAGGGACTGTCTGGATTAAGTGGAAAAAATTATACGTGGCTCTTTGGTTCTGGTGTAGTGTGTTGTTTAATTCAGGGACCTGGATCTGGAGTATGCTAGAAACTTCTTATGGTTTATGCAGTAAAGTTTCTTCGTCATGGAGGGTGGTATGCAGAAGCTGGGGAAAGATGGGTAAGCAGTCAGTATAGCATTTTGAGACAAGGCCAAGGTGTGCACGTGGACCAAGGAGCTTGGTAAGTGCTCTTCAGATATCACCAGAGAGTGTGCCCAGCCTGTGAGCAGCCCAGGTAGGTTAAACTACACACAGGTGAACTCTCCTCCTCACATTTAACCTGCCTAATGCATGTAATGGCTACTCCTGAAATATTTCAGTCTGGTTGTATGTTGCATCTTAACTGGCAATTGTTGAAGTTAATCATATATCAAATCTATTATAAAATACTTTTTCTCACTATCAGTGGAAATCATGTATTTTTAAATTTTAGGAATAAAAGAGAAAACGCAATGCTCTTTGATAGGAATAATATGATGCTTTTGGGACAGACACAGCCAAATTTTTTCAGTTCAGTAAATGCTGGGGGTTCATTGTGCTCTTTTCCTCACTTCAGTGGGATCACAATGGTTTGAACTGGTAGAGATGCAATAGCCAAACCTGTCAATTTGTGGCATTCATTTGGAAGGGCACTACACAGGAATGCTGAATTAGCCCTCCTCCTGTGCGACCTGAGATGAGCTGGAGTTGAGTGATTATAGTGTCAGAATGAGAAGTAGTTCAATGGCATATAAGGGATATAATTTCTGTGGGTACCTCAGGGCTTGTACAGCACAGGCTGGGCTGTTAGTGGAGATCACTTGTGAGAGGAAATACGATTTCCCGACAATCTGTAGTAATATTAAATCTAATTCATGTTTTTGTATTTGTTGCTGAGCATTATGCAGGCTTGGCAAGTCATTAAGGACAAAACAGGGTTACTTTAAGATACACTGAGCACTGAAACACAAGAAATTGAGACTCCAGATTTAAAAATGTAGATACCAGGGTCATAAGCGGGAAGCTTGTGGGATAGGTGAAATAAGCACACTGCTGTCTTGGAAATTTTGGTGACAGGCTGTAGCCTGAGAGTGTCTTTCTACTTTAGTTGCTGTTCAGTGTAAAGTGTCATATTACTGTAATAAATTAGATCTATTTTCTTGTACTCTATTTCAAGGGACAATAGAGGATAAAACAATTGTGGAAAAACTCATACTAGCTGTCTGCCTTTCTGTGCATTATGGAGTTTGAGCTGTCCCTTTTTTAAAAATGTTTGCTGTCCATCTCCTCTGCCTACCTGAGTGCATTTTAATTCACCTATTCTCCACTAAAGCCAATTTCAGCAATATTGCTGCTTTTCTAAAAACAGACTCCAAGAGCATCTTTATTATTTGCAGCGTGAATTGTTTTAATAGGAAGCTACTTTGCTACAGTACCGTTTCTTAAATTGCTTGTTACTTTAACAACCACATCCACCCAAGCACAATGATTGTGAATGAAGAAACACAATTCTGAATTATGAGGCAGAAGGCACAGGAGTTTAGTTGTGAGAGAAACCAGTTTTCATTTTGCATATACACATGCAAACACCGTCGAGAATCGTGCTTACAAGATGCAGTGCCTTCTGTTTGTAGCAATGCCAAACCAAACTTCAAGTATGGATTAAAATATGTCCCAGTGAAATGAGCAGAATTTCAGTGATGAAACAATATATTGCTGAGAATCATTTTAATGCTATTCTTTAATCATGTTCTCGGAAGGTGATATTGTATGCATATTCAGCAGTTGTAGTGTGGGTCTGTGGGTGCTGTCATCCAGAGCTGTATAAACCTTAAGACGAGAGCCTGCTTCGTGCACTCAGAGCAGTGCATTAGCCATTACTTGTTGCTGAATAGTCCCTTGCTCCTCTCTCAACCCATCTTGCTTTGCAAATCCAAGTTGGGGGCAATCACCTCCTGCAGTGAAAAGGCTGAAAGCCAAGGACCAGCAGAGCCTTTGTGAGGGGCTGGTGGAGAACACTGAGTCAGCATGATCGAGACAAGCCAGTGGTATAGCAGATGCATAAACAGCTTTGCCAGTGGTTGCTGCAAGCACCTATGAAATGGCTTTCAGACTTCCAGCACTTCATAATGGTAGAGTTGGACATCAGTAGACAGTTTGATGGGCAGAATTTTCAGTGACCTAAAATCACATTGCAGTTAGTCATCAGTAGGGCAGACTTTTACTCCTGAAAACAGGCTTTTGATGTCTCAGTATAGGCCAGGTATGATTCTCACAGCTAGGAATTTTGGGGCTTTGATGCCAACTACACCCCTCACTCCCCCACCCCAAACAAACAAAACAAAAAAAAACCCAAAAAACCTATCCAAAACAAAAGCTGAAGCTTTGGAACTTCCTTGTACTCTTCTTTTGAGAATCAGTATCGGTACCTTGATTTGTGTTGTCTGGGTCACGTTTCAGGCCCTGTAAGATCCATAACCCTCCAAGGAAGCATTCAGAAGGTTGTTTATGAGACTGAGATCAGGGGCAAGCTGCAGATCCTTTACAATATTATGCTGTCATTCCTATCAAGGAGAATACAGTACAGTTTGTCATACAAGAAATGGCTGTCCCTCTAGGAGCTCTTGAAATAGATAAGAGACTCCTATTCTCCTTACATATCTAGGCAACGCAGCAAAGCATAGCAAGGAATTAAAAGGTAGTTACAATAGCCTAAAAAGGACAATAAGCTCACAGTTCCAAGCTGGCATTAATTATGTTCTGATGAATTCATAGTGGGGCAGTAACTGACAGTGGCATGTTTAAGAAACAAGATATTGTCACTGTGATATTTTTGGCTGCAAGTAGTTATGGTAGCCACTGACTGAGGCTTTGTATTAACGTTCATGCAATGTATAGTTTCATCTTAGAATCAAAGAATATCAATTTCAATTCCTGGTAATGTGTTACTTCAAATCCCAAGGTGTTGGTGAGACTCTAAGCTACACAGTGACAGNGGGCCTACAGGAAAGATGGAAAGCAACTGTTTATCAAGGACTGTAGTGACAGGACAAGGGGTAATGGGTTTAAGCTGAAGGAGGGTAGATTTAGATTAGATGTTAGAAAGAAATTCCGTACTGTGAGGGTGGTGAGGCACTGGAACAGGTTGCCCAGAGAAGTTGTGGATGTCCCATCCCTGGAAGTGTTTAAGACCAGGCTGGATGGGGCTTTGGACAGCCTGTTCCTAGTGGAGGGTGTCCCTGCCCATGGCAGTGGGGTTGGAACTAGATGATCTTTGAGGTCCCTTCCAACCCAAACCATTCTATGTCTATACCCTGTGTACATAAAGATGTACTTCAGTATTTACCTTCTGGCGTCTGTGGAGTTGCAAAACTCCTACAATTATTTGCAAGTACTCCCATCAGTACCTTCAGCAGAAACAAGTTGTGTACCATTGTTCTAGACAACAGTTGCTGCTAATGATGCACTAAGTGATAGGCAAGTGTAAATAGCAAATACAGGATTCAAGGGAGAAGTGGAGACTAAAGAAGAAATTTTTTTTTTTTTTTCCTAAACTTTCCTCTTGCTGTAATCCTGTGTTCAAATTCTAAATGAATTAAAATTTACTGGCATCCCCACTGGTATGGTGACCTAGATATGCTACCTCTTAGATTTCACTGGGGCTGGGATTTGAGACAAACTTCAGGTCCTTACTCCACTGCCCAATCCTTCCTGCTTTTGGAGGTGAGAAACCTGATCAGAGATATTATCTAGACTTATTATCAACTTCCAAAATGTGTGGTTTTCAATTTCAGTCCTCTTTAGGAGATGTTTAAAAAAATATGCTCTGGTGTTGATTTTTATTTAAATAAGTAGGTTGTGATTTGAGATAAAGGACTGATTTTTCCATCCTGCTACAGGATCTTGTCCTCACCTTGGGCAAGTTTCTCTGTGGTTCAGTGATCCATTATAACAATAGGGATGAGCATTGTCTGCAGTCAAGCTTTTGTCATCTTGTGTGGACTGGCAGCATTTTGTGGGGAAGGATGTCCTTTGAAATTCCTAGCAGAATGCAATCTTACTTCTGGTTTGGGGTTTCTGCATTCTAGTGAAATACTTATCAGTGTGCTGTCATATCATCTGGGATAAATGGCTGAATATCTAGAAACTTGGTGTTCTTTTTCCAACATCAATGTTTCCTTATTTCATTTTTTCTTGTTGAATTTGTTTCCTTCATCCAATATTTAAAACTAACAAGCACAAGCAAACACAGAAAAAAAACTTGAAAGGCTAAAAAATCAAACAAATGAAAAAAACTTTCCACTTACACAATTCAATTAAACACATTCTTCCCATGATGCATTGAGAAAATATATTATTACAGACACAAATCACTTTGTAGTGTTGTATTATTAACTGCTTCTGGGTCTATATGATTTTTTTTCTGCCAGATTAGAAGGAAGGAGCGGTAGGATGTAATGTCAATTATCCTAATTGTTACGGGTCTTTCAACTCTAGGGTTTATGTGAGTTCCCAGAAGGGGGATGCAAAGATGTGTATATTTGCACACACTGCTACAGGCCACGTTCCTGGGTGAGGATCTGCTCCAAACAGCCTGGAATCTGAGAACTGAAAATGTCAGATTGTTGTACAAGGAGACATGGGATGCCCCAGGAAGCACAGGGGTGGTTTTGGTACTGTGAAGTCCCAACAATCGCTCCTGTGAAGGAGCTGAAAACTTTGCAGCACATTTTGGTAGCAAATAGGGATTTTACTAAGATGACATTGGTAGGGCAGAGAAAACTATAGCAATTGAAAGTTGTTTTGCTTTGCTGATTAAAATATCTGTAGATTTCATTAAACTGCCTTGTAAGATCATCACAGTTGGGAAAAAAAATGGTGGGGAAAAGGTTAGGTGATTCAAAGCAGTCTCAACCCATCGGGCTCAGGCAGGAGAAAGAGGGAGATACCGCTGATGCTGCAAGTGGCTGTTAGGAGTGTTGAGTCATGTCTTGCTCAAGAACAGAAACCTGGACATCTCCCTAGTGATAGCTGTGCACATATCTGCCTGAGTATTAAAAACAGACAATTTTTATTTAATTGGATGGTGGAAAGCTAGAGATTTCTCACATCACTCTGATGGCAGATTCAAGATTTTACATATGTCAAAACAATGCCATCTGGGTTTGTTTATATTGCTGTTAGCCTTTTGCAGGAGTCCAAGTGGCTATTTGAAAACCAGTATAGCATCAACCTAACAAGTAAACAGTAGGTCATGCTACAGCCCCTTCCAGTTTCTTGAGCCAACATAGAGAACTCTTTGCTTACACAAGTGCTAGATGAGTGTGTGTTAGGCAAACAAAGTTGTGGAAATGAAGACAATGTCATAAAAAAACCCCAAAAACTAGGAGGACATATGGAATAATATGACTTAAAAGGCTGAGTCTGAGTTTTAAACATTCTCATTGTCTTGCCTTTTTTTTTTTCTTTGACTCTTTCACCTCTCAATCCCTTTGGATTATATAGGCATAAATTTTATTTCTTGCAAATCTTTACAAATGGAAGGTTTATCCAATAGATCATCTTTTAGGGTCTTTCACATAACTAAAACATTTACTTCTGAGTTAAACAAGCAAAAACCCACAAAAAGAAACCCCACTCCTGCTTGAAATAACAGAAATCTTTTCTAATTGATTGAAGGTAATTAACAAGATTGATTGTTCACACCCCACCCCACCCCCAACCTAGTTTAAAATTGTAGATTGGTAAATTTGGATGGTTTGCAAGGTTTCTGGTGGATCTTTCATTTGAGATTAGGGTTTTGTAACGAGTTGGGAAATTGAGTGCTAAACCAAAGCTAACAGATGGTACTGTCTCTCCTTTAAAGAGACCTCCAACTCAGCTGGTAAAACTGTCACTTTTTGTATTTGTCTAGGAGGCCCACAATCTCTTATTTTTATGGTGGTTTGGGAGAGGAATGGTTTAATGAAGCTCACAGAACTCATAGAAAATGTAGTAATATATAATGAATGGGATCTCTAGGGCACACATCAGGTTAGTCCCCAATAACTGAAGGCATTTGTCATATTTGATAGTCAATGGAACCCAAAGCCCTTTCAGCTCAGTTTAATTTTCTTTTTGATATGGGAAGCTCACAGGTAGGTCTTCCTGGCTCTGGACTCTCATTTGCTTTGTCTAGATTGGAGCATGGTGTCAGCTCATGCGTTGTCTGAAGCACCAGGCTGGTACTTGCCATGTGAAACATCTGAAGATACTTGAAGTAGTTTTATTCAGCATGATCTATTTGTGCCTTGAGTGGAAGGGCATAATTTGTGATATTTGACCCAACTGTGGTGAAAACTAATGCCAAGGGTGATATTAGAAATAAACCATGTCTTTATGTACCTTTATGGTACAAAAAAAAAAAAAAAAAAAAGAAGAGTTAATCTGTGGAAAAACATTTTATTTAGTAGATAAGGGTAGCTCTCATTAGCAATAGGAGTGTATCCTGGACCTCTTGATTTCTGCCAACTGCTTTCCACAGGGTAAGAGAAGAGTGGTGCCTGTCAGGCCTGGAGACTGGGGTGTTCCCCACTGTGCCCCTCTCCATCTGTTTGGATTTGGAACTGGAAATACCCTTTGGACCTTGGAGAAAGTCAGCACTAAACAGTAAACCCCCAAGACAGACCTGCTGATCACTGTACTTTCTAGTGGCTGCGATAAAGCCCTTTGGCTTGGAGACACAGGGGATGATAAGTAAGTGACGGTCCTCGCTGGGATGCAGCTGAGCTTGTTTTGCCCTAAGCTATGGCAGAACAATGACATAAATTAGATGTATTAAAGAAAGGGGCTGGTCTTGTGGCATCAATCTAGTCAAGGGCAAACGCAGACAAACAAGACTTAGCCACCTGTAAATTGAGCAATATGTAGGGTGCTGTGAGCAGTGCCCCCTTCCCCTCACTGGTACGCCATTTTGTGGTGGGGGTGGCTGGTCATGTACAGACTTCTGCTTTAATGGGGTCCCATGTCCCCAGGCCAATCAGGATGGCACATGCGATGTAAGAGCATGTGGTGCACTGCCGATAAAAGCACATACTGGTGGGTTGAGCGGGGGTGTGGGCCGGGGTCCCCTGAGGGACTGGGATACTGGCTGCTTCCTCCATCCACTGATTGAGTTGTATGTCTGTACTGTGAGCTTAGCTTACGCTGTCTACAGCTCACCTGGTCTACAGAGGGCCCAGGTTAACGTGAAGTTGTAACAACCACTATGCTGTGTTTTGGTCCTACTGAGGGTCCCTGAAGGTGCCACCTGCCCTCGTAGCGGGGGTCAGCAGTGGCTCCCATGGGCTCCTGTCTGGGAAGCCAACACAGGGAGATGGTTGGTCTTGTGTCTGCCATGTACCGCTCCATGGGGGAGCACCCTAAAACCCTCACAACTAGTGAAAACACAAGATTTCCTCATAAGAGCCATGTAAAAATATTCAAGTAATATTTTTCAAGTAATATTGTTCTTTAATTCTGGATGAATTGGAGGTAGAAATGCCCATTTCAAGTAAAGAATATATTTAGAGAAATTAGGATGTCGTTAAAACAAGCTTTTTTTATTCGGTACTGTGGTTGCCCACACAGCTACTGATGCTTGGTAAGTGTGATAAAATTTGTAAGGATGGTCAGCTGGGAAGGACTGGAAGGAAACCAGTGGGCTTGTGGTGCAAAGGCTGTGTTTGATTTCCAAATAACTTTGAAGTTACCACTCCATGTTCTGACTAGTCAATTTATGGAGAAACTTCCCTTTTGAAAAATGACCTGTGTCAGTAAAATTTTTTTTTTTTTGTTCAAAGGAAAAGAACATTTTCGGTGACATTTTTCAAAGAGAGGCTTTGAAATCAAATTAAATTTTTATTGTTTTTCAGATTTCTTCTGTTCAGTGTAGTTGTTGGAAAATAAGCCAACGAATAAATATTCCAGAAATAAAATTAGTTTTGGTTTACTGAGTTTTTTTAAATGCACAATTTCCTATGACATGTCACCAGCTCCAAATAAGAAAATTTCTTGATCTTTTTTCACTGTGGGAAAAGTAGTTGTTTTCCAACTTTTTTGTCAGTAAGTGTGCTGAGACGCTACATAATTATGAATCTAAATATGCCCATCTTTATCTAAGAGCCTACATGTTTTATTAGTTTTGTAGTTTCTGTGGTCTTTTTTTTTTTTCTGTTAAATGGTTGGTGAAGAGATCAACAAAATTTAGCAGTAGATTTGACTTTTCATTTAGGCAGACCTAAAAATCTAACTAGAAAAGACATGTCCGGGAATCCCCAGCAAAATGAAAGCTGCTGGGTCCATAAGTTGTACGCAAATGCTGTTAGTTCAGCTTTCATGTGCTAATAAACATGAATAATACTTCCCCGATCTCCTGCTATGTCTGTCATTCATTATTTTATAGCTGTGTGTTGTATTCCACTTCAGACTGCTTTTTCAGGCTGAAAAGTCCCTGTCTGCTTAATCTTTTCAGATTCTAAAGATGTTTTATACTATTGGCTTATCTTCTTGCTGTTCTCTGTAATTTTTTCCAATTCAACTGTATCTTTGTCAGATGGAGAGACGAAAACCTGGCAGTTTTCAAGTTGCGGTCACATAGCTGTTTAATACATAATGTCATATTGATGCTTTCTGGTTGGCTTGTTCTCTACTTTTTCTAGTAATTTCAAATATCCTCTTTGGGTTTTTGGCCATGTTTGAGTCCAGAACTGATGCTTGCATCCAACAGTTTATGAGACTTCAAGATTCCTGAATGATGGTAGCAGTTTTACAACCTGTTTTGAGGGGTAGTGGGGCGAGGTGCGTGGTGAGAATGAGTTTGTGTGCTGTGGTACTTTACATGTGCTGACACATTTGCTATTTGGGTGCTTGATCGTTCAGTATTGTCAGATCCTTGTGCAATCCTTCGTAGTCAGTATTCTCACAACCCGCCAAATTTCATGTTGTTATGAAGTTGTGTTAGTTTTTTATATTCTGTGTTTTCTTCAATATGTCATTTACATTACAAAGTCAAGAAATAACATAGGTCAGACTAGATCTCCCTGCTATCCACTGATAATTTTCTTCCCAGCCTTTCTTTCCTTCCTTTGTTATTTTCTCTAATGAATTACTAATGGGTAAAGGCACGTTCCCTCCTGTCATATATCAGCTGGGTTTGTTTGCTTTTT
Source organism: Aramus guarauna (assembly GCA_013400195.1). Lineage (NCBI taxonomy): Eukaryota > Metazoa > Chordata > Aves > Gruiformes > Aramidae > Aramus > Aramus guarauna. Next base: position 209,291 of record VXBL01007961.1, on the reverse strand, counting down.
GACTTTAAGCAATCTTTGGCAAAAACTTAATGAAAGTGTAAATGCATAGTATCAGTTGTACCATCATTATCAATACATAAACTGATTCCTTTGGAGACTTCTAATAAAACTGTGAGGTCTGTCTTCCCTCTGAAGAAGAAAAAATAAAAAAGTCCTTAAGTAATTACATAATGATCTACTTGTTTGCTTATTCTGATATTTAAAATAATTTTTACTGATTTATGGATTCATTTGTATGTGGGTACCCAGGACTATCTTAAAACCCTTTAAAACGTGCTCCTGCATTTGCCACCTTCTGTCTCTCTGGTAATGAAGTAAATTTCCCTGATAGGATAGACATTGCAGCTAATAGTTGAGCAATTTTATATTGAATTTCCTTGTGGAGGAATATTAACTGAGCTTAGTGGATTTCTTCTGTTCATTTTATATGTTAATTCAGTACTTCAATTTAAAATGCTTTTTCTCACCTGTTGCCCCAAAAGAAAGAGCTTAGAGTTGGAAATACTGTAAGCCTACTTGGCTCTGATGCAATGAAATCATTTAACATCTCAGCTGTGGCCTTGTCGTCTCAAGGCTGTTTTGTAGACTCTTTCTCAGGTTTTCTTCCTATCATGTGTTTAAAAAGGTATTTATTGCTCATTTTAATGCCTTTTATCAAATGACTTACTATTTTTTTTAAGTTCTACATTATGCTGATATTCTGCATTTACAGACCTGAATCTGATTTCCATTTTAATCATTTAATTGTGACTCCTTTAGAAGGAAGTATTTCTGCTTCAAATACCTTCTTTTAGTCTGTCATTTTACCAGATTGGTTTTTTTTTTTCCTTTTAAAGAAATTTGTTTTCAGGATAAGTGGCATGTATTCCTTCTGAATCTCTAATATGATGACTTTAAAATTTCTTTATGGTGCTTAAAATAATTTATCCTCTTTTTACTTTTAATTTCTAATGAGCAAGTCCTAACTTTTATGTATTTCCTCTTTTTGAAATTAGGCTCTGTTTTAAATGAATACTTTTTTCTTTGTGTGTGCACTTGAGTGCCTTGAATTTCAATGTTGTGTGGCCAGTGTTGCAGAATAGCTCCTCAATATCAATATTTTCATCCTGAGTGCTTGCTCCTGGGAGCAAGCAGTGTGTCTGCATGTTAGGTACCTTGCCTACCAACTCCAGCTCCAGCATTTCTATTTTAAAAAATTTGGAGTTTAAGTCACTGTGGTGGTTACCCTTGCTAGTCAAAGGTCATAGAGGTCTCTGTTTTCTCTAGTCATGGATTTTTTTTTTACTGCTTTATCTACCATTGTGTGAAATGATAACATCACCTGGTATGTTCTTGATAACCTAGATCTAACGTGCTAATATGGAAGAATTTCAATCCATATAGGTATTAGGATGATCAGTAGTAACTCATTGTGCCTGTTGGGTTCTAACCCTTCTTTAAAACATAGCACCTTTCTTTTACTAGTGTTTCCTGCTCTGTCATTACATCATTTGTACCCTGCAACTGCACTGTGTCCTCCAAATGTCTGCGTTCCACTAATACATCTGTTGGGATGTATTTTCAAATACACAAGGCATTCACCCAGGTTAGTTAGACTTCCAGAATTAGCACATGTACATTTGACATAACCCTAGAGACCTGTATTGACATGCTCTGCTTAGATGGGGCTTGACTTCCTGAGAGCATGGTTTACTGGTTAAAATGTGTGCATTTTGTCCATTTCTGTCCTGTTCTGTAATCAAGAATAGGGCCTCAATAAGTCATATGAACACCAACAGAGAGGGAAATTGGACTCTCTGAAAATGCTAATCTGAGACTCTCCAAGGATATCATGTAATAAAAGATCTGGGAGGCTGCAGAATCACTGTGTATTCTTTTAGTCACAATGTATTTGATTTAGTGGTGTTTTAAATAACTGTTGTCTTAACGCTGTGTTTTCTCAGCATGGGTATAGGTTCAGGTGTTCATGAACGCTTCATTGCAGAAACATGAGCTCAAATGTGCATGAGACTATAGTATTGATGCAGATGCAGTTGAAGACATATCAGCGTCCTTCTTTATTAGAAGTTAAATTTGTATATTTGCATAGTCCTCTTCAGTTTAGCAGAAAATGAGCTCATCTTTGCTGAAGACTGAACAGTGAACATACATCCTAGCACAGCTTATTATGCAGGCCTCACAGTATGCCAAAGTTTTGAAAGAAAATCCTGTAATAGGTTAATTTTCCTCTCTGTGGGTTGCATTGTCTAAAACATTTATTTATTTCTTCCCTCCTTTGTTACTTTTCGAGGTGTAGCTACTCATACTGCTTTGAGGAAAAAAAATCTTAAACACAATGTCTTCATTTTAATATTTTTAAAACATACTAGGTGTTTCTATTTCTTGCTCTAAAGGCAAGCTCTTTCATGGGTCCAACTCTCAAGTCCTTTCTTTCACCTATGATCAGGAGATTAAAAAGAGTGAATGAGTCCTGCGTGCCCTCAGAAGTGCTTGTTAAGNCATCTCTTTCTGTATTTAAATGGCAATTATTGGTACTATTGGAGAGATTCCTAAGATTTCTAATTTTTAAGTGTTTGCTTGGCTATGATTTAGGGAAAAAATGTATGGAGGTGAAAAAAGAAAGGGGATCTTGCAAGAATTGTGGTAAAAGAACACTTTGGGAAAGCAAACTATTCAATTAGTATTAAGAGGCATTATATTGAAATTAAGCCATAGCTCTGATTTGGTTTCTTTAAAAGTATTCATTAAGGTAAATCTTGTGCTGCAGGTCCGTATAGAAATAAACTTATTTATTTTCTTAATATACTTACATTTCTAAAACAGTGTATGAGGCTCCCGAACCTAGTGTCAAGGAACGCAAGGCTTAGGAATATTACCATACCTTGTTCTTTGTTGTTGCTTTCTTAAATGGAAGCGTACAGCAGAGGATGACAACTAGCAGTCTTTGCCTATAATGGCTTAAAAACTGGTGATCTTTTTGTGTAAATCAGCATCACATATCTTGCTGTTAGAGGAAGAAGACAGTTTCTCTAAGATGATCCTCCGTGGGGAAAGGACAAGAATGCAGATCTTATTGAAGGTCCTAGGGACAGTCCAGCGTAATGCAACCCAGTTTACAAATTTATGGAAACCTCTGTTGCATAGAAAATATTCCTGTTGCAAGAAACAATTTCCACGTTTCTTCCCTTATGTTCAGCAACGCAGTGATCATGCTTATTTCGAAATATGTTTTTTACAAGTCCTAAAATTTCCAACTCACTCAGCAGTTCCCATCATCTTTCCACTTCCAAAATAACAGTTATGGAGCACTTCTTATTTATGGCCTACTGTGATCTTGGACCTGCAGAATGTATCATGACTTCACTTAATGCCTTACCATAACAACAGTTACAGACCTTTCATGTATGCAAGCAAAATTTACACTTCAAAGTCAGAATTCCAGGCCACCTCCTCCTTGGGTCACTAACAGAAAGCTACTTTTTTTGTGCTGTAGTTTAGAGAACATCATGATCTTCAGAGCCTACTGCTGAGGATTTTTTTGGTTTGGTTGGCGTAATAAAACGTGTGGTTGAAACTTAATGGGCAGACATGCATTTGGAAGACGTTGCACGTATACCCGCAGAGAGGTTGCAAAAGCTTGTCTTACTCTATTTCAGGAGGAAGAGAAGTGGTTTCTTTAAGTTGCTTTAGTATCCTGGAAATTAATTTAATGTGGTTCAATGACAGACCCCAATGTGAAAGTGAATGACAAGACTGAAATGTAGGATGCTACAAACATTACAGAAATGGTTTTGTAGGAGGAAGCTATGTCAATTAGATTTAACCCTCCTGTGGTAAGAGACAAATGTATGTAACTCACTAGGCCAATGTACATGAGCATGGTTTCACTGCTCTGAAAGGTGCGGTGGTGATTTATACCAATACAGGGTGGAACTCACAGTGTATTGAGACAGCAGAACTTGCAGTGTAACAAGGCATGGTTGAAAAAGTCTAGAGAAATGCATGGGAAAAAGGATGGGTGGGTTTTTTTATTTGCAGTTACATGGTGTATTTGTAAGTAGAGCATAACAAACCTTAGAAACAATCAATATTGTTAGTATTATTTGCAACCTCATATTTGTGTACTTTATGATGATGGCATTCCTGAGAGAAGATCTGAAATAAGGTAAACAGCACAGTGAGATCAGTCTTCAGTGCCCTTTTGTGATGTTAACTGTTGCTATTTTGGCTAGGATGTGAACTTTCTCCTATTCAAAGGAGAAGAAAAACCACAACAGGATCATAGAATAGGTTGGGTTGGAAGAGACCATTAAAGGCCATCTAGTCCACCTCTCCCTGCAATGAGCAGGGACATCTTCAACTAGATCAGGTTGCTCAGAGCCCTGTCCAACCTGACCTTGAAAGTTTCCAGGGATGGGGCATCTACCACCTCTCTGGACCACCTGTTCCAGTGTTTCACCACCCTTATTGTAAAAAAATTCTTCCTTATATCTAATCTGAATCTACCTTCTTTTAGTTTAAAAGCATTACCCCTTGTCCTATCATAACAAAAAAACTAAAAAGTTTGTCCCCATCTATCACATAAGCCCCCTTTAGGTATTGGAAGGCTGCTATAAGGTCTCCCCAAAACCTTCTCTTCTCCAGGCTGATCAACCCCAACACTCTCTGCTTTTCCTCATAGGAGAGGTGCTCCAGCCCTCTGATCGTTTTTGTATGAAGTTTCCTAGCAATGTCCTTAACCTGGACCTCAGGGAGGCAGCAGACTTCCCTAAGAGGAGGGTCTGTCTGTCATATTGGACCCTCTGTTCCCCTCAGATGGGAGTTGTCTACAACTATAACCTATCTTATCTTGTGAAGGTGGTCATGATATGGGGGGTAGGTCTTTCTGACTTTGGCAACACCTCTGGCGTAGATGGCCCATCATCCGTTGACTGGCCTTCCGCATCCAGAGCCTCGTACCTGTTTTACAGAGGCACCAGGGAAGGTGAGGTGGGCAAGGAGGGGGTTCTCCTGCCACCCCAAGTGTGGACTTGCCTCCATTCCCTCCTTTCCTTTAAGCTACTGCCTTCAGCCTGGTGGGGGGAGGATACAGGATCCCCTTGATCTTGGCTATTTTGTGGCATCTGTTTCTGTCTCAGAGAGGGCAGAGCATGGTTCTGCCAGTGTCTTTCTCAGACTCCCTGATGATCCTTAAGCTTTCTACTTCCTCTCGTAGCTCTGCCACCAGGCTGAGCAGATCATCCACCTGGTCATACCTCACACAGCCGTTCTTGCTGCTGCCATCCCTTGCTAGTGACAGGCTCTGGCACTCCCTGCAGCCTGAGACCTGGGTGGCTGTGTGTTTTCATGGGAGCTATGTCTGAGTGCCATATCCGTTCTGGTGAGTGCAGAGGACATAGAGGTACAGTGCAAAAGGCAGTGTGCAGCAAAAAAAAAAGTGTGTGTGCATGTGCATTTCAGTGCATTATAAAACACTGGAGAAAAATCAAGCCTGCCTATTTATCTTCTTCCACAGGATATTACTTTAGTGATCCAAATGAAAATGCCATCAAACTTCATAACAGGGAAATAATGTAAGATAATGAAGCACAATATTCATCCGAGGTCACTGTTGCATGGAATAACTAACACCTCTCTGGTGTCATCCTTCTGGATCCATCTGGCAAATTATAACCAGAGAGATACCAAGTGTACAGCACTAGCTACTTAAATGCACTTTGATGAAGCTAAATACAGGGAAGGTTCCCAGAGTTCCCCAACATCACCAGACATAAACACATTCACTGCATTGTTAATCCCACTAATTTAATGTAAAGCATGAAGGTCTCCATGAGATTTATGCAGAAGAACAGCTGAAATCTATGATTAGCGTTGGCAGTGGAAAGAGCAGGTTTTGTCTGTTGGCTAAGGTTAATCTAGTCAAGGTACTGGGGAAATATTTATCCTTGCTGTGATATAGCTTAAAATACTATCTATATGTAGGATTGCCTTTAAGATAAAGTGCAGGAGGCTGAACAGGTACAGGAATTAGCTGCTGACTTTTAGCTTAGACTTGTAATTTACGGGTTTAATTTTGCTGCTTCTTGCTTCCATTATTATTAATTTATGTAGCAGTGATAATAATAACAGCGATAACAGCTTCACCTCCAGGTGCTTCAAAGATAGAGCTGATTCTAAAAACTAAAGATGGTGATCAATTCTGAATCACTGAAACGCAGCGATGTGAGATGCAACATCAAATATGTATGCAAAGAGTGTCTCAGTAGGGTAAGGAAACTGTACGTGGTCCATTGCTGGGAAGAAGGGCAGCCTGCCCATCTACAGGTTGGATCAGACACTTGGACTACATTTGTGTGAGTAAATAGAGCAAGACAGGGACCATTTTCTAGTCCTGAGGTTGAGTGATGTATCTTATGTATTATCTATTTGGTAAATTCTCATTTCTTCAAAAGAGATCACTATACCCAAGCTGCCTGTTGGGAATGGTCTCTACTGGATACGATACCTCCGACTTTGCCAAGGTACAGTCTGGCAGACTCTGGAAACAGACTGATGCTAATTCAAACTGTTTGAAGATCAAACTGTCCATTCCAGTATAGAAAGCCAGCAGTTTGCGAGGTGCTGCTGACCAAAGCAAGAAAAGACATTGGAGGAGGGGAAAAAAAAAAAGGCACAAAGAATTCAAAAGTTCTGTAATATTTTGTTTCATATTCTTTGGTCTAAATAGAAATGTTTTGTTGTCCTGAAGGGACTCAAGAAGCTTCATGTTTTTATGTTGCCATCATTAAACTGATGTTTTCTGGATTGATACAGACCTGTTTAAAACAAAATATTGCATAGATTGTCTTAATGGATATTCTTTATTTTTTAAAAACATTTTCTCTTGCAAAATGTTTTGACAGCATAAAATTTATGGGTTTTTTTATTGGAAAATCTGTGAACAGTTCTGCTAACTGTTAGCACAAGGATAATAAACATCCTTAATATAAATGTGGTTTGCATTGGGCAGTCATCTGTCTGAGGCTAATGATGTCATTAACAGTATTTGTTCCTGTATTTGGAAAGTAACTAACCAGAGAGAAGGGTACGCATTCAGTGTAATGGGGTAGATTAGAGTCAAATAACCTTCCCACTTGAGCGGATTATTCAAGGAAGTGACGAAGCAGTATGGGCCCTGCCACATTATTGCATCTTATCTCCCCTGGACTACCCTGCTATGTACAGAAAATGCCAGTAGCTCAGAGGTGACTAACTAATGCTCAGGAGCCCAGGTGGACATTGCATTGCCGAAGCACAGCAGTCAGCCCCTTGATAAGTAACAAATGTAATNCCTACGTTGGGGTGGAGGAATGGGAAGGGAAGCTGTCACTTGCTCAGGTAATATGTTATGGGAGGATAATTTTGACAGCTGTCTTTATTATTCCCCACACCCCACTCCTCCCTAATAGCAGCTCTGACTGTGCCAGGGGATATTGTTTTTGAGGTTCTTGTCAGGGATGGGTGTTTCAAAGAGGAAAAAGGAAGGTGCTGAAGGGAAAGAGGAAAAGAAACAGAAGCAGAAAGCTTCTCTTTCTGAAGGTACTATAGGCTTTAGACTAGCTAGAGTCAGTGTTCAACCTGAAAGAGAAAACATGAGCCTGGAAACAGCCAACTCTGCTCAGGAGGTTATGAACCAGAAATGACTGGTTACCTTTTGTCATGAAGACCATTATGCATTAACAGGACAGACAGACATAAAGCAGGAGGAGGTGGTCAGAGGTAAGTGATGTGCTAAGAAGTCACATCCCACCTTCTGGTCCCTGGACTAGGCTGGCAGCCATTTCTGCTTGGGCTCAGACTGAAACCTGCTGAAATCAGCGGAAAAGACTCCTATTGACTCTTCAAAGCAGGCAAGTTTCTTGTACTTAAGTAAAAATGTACTTTGTTTTTAGAGATTTGTTGAAAGAAAATTTAAATTCATGCTTGAGAAAAAGAAGTGAGAAAACACAATGCATAGGTTCACTGTCCACGTGCCAAATATGGCTGCATGGTAGGTGAAAACAAAGATCTAAACTGCAGCTCCTTAAGGAGCTGAGGAGTCCTCCTTGTCATCCTGTCCTTCTCCTGATGGTCTGACCCCTCTAATAGCAAAAGGATTTTTAAGGCCACGTGCTTAGAGGCAAACTCCCAGGGGCCAGATCCTACCATGAACCCCTGTGCTAGAGAGCTGCTCTTAACACAGCCTCCAAATGAGGTGGAGCTTTTAGCAGCTCCCAGTCTGGGCATGGGATGATTGACATGACAGCAAAGCCATTTCGCTGTTTTTCTTCATGGCAAGATATTCACAGTTCTGGCTTGATGTGTTGGGCAGGGCTTTTCCCATTACATAAGCAAAGCAACATTTTTTACTGTTGACATGCACAGTATGTAGGAAAAGTGAAATGTAAAAAGAACATTTAGACTTTGCAGTTGTAATTTTTTTTCTTCCACATTTTTCTCATTATATTTTTTTTTTTTTTTTACATCTTCATATAATGTCTCTAAGTTTTAGGGCTGGGTTGAGGTGAAGGGGGAGTTTTTAGAATTGCCTGAATTGACAGTTGCTTGCATTTCACAGCAGAAACTAAATGGATTTTTTAATTTGCATTGTTATAAAAAGTCACCACAAACCTGTCCAGGCCCAAGGTGTTGCTCGCAGGCACTGATGCATTATAATTGTAATGTGAAAAAAAACCCTGTAGCATCCCATTAAAATCAGAGGCTGCTGAGTTTCCGTATGGTGCATTCGTGGCTGTATTGTGTCCTTGTCATGGTAGCATTCAGTCTCTTTTCACACATATAAGCAGAAAGGAAGGACACTTACTGTATTTTGGTTTTGGTCACTGGCTTCCCCAACACCTGGATTTAATACCCACACACAATAATCCCACCGAGTTACATCCCAGGTAATGCAAATTTGAGCAGAACTAAAATCCTGTTGCCCCTGGAGAAGATAAAAGCTATCCTTGAGTCAGAGTTTATTTCAACCTAGAAAATGTGAAAAGCTGGGCAATACTTTCTCCTCCCTGCTTCAGATTTTCATGTTGTTTCTTAGCTGGAAATTCATGGGTTTTTTAAAGTGCACGTACACTCAAATATTTGAGGAGGTCCTGGGAGGCATACACCAGGAAGTATGTTCTGTGTCGCAGCGCTAACTCCTAGCTCCTGATCTTTCTCATTTTAGTAAGAAGTTTAAAAGGGAGAATGACGTTGTTTTTCTTTAAGTATTGCAGTTTGGGGATTTGTGACAGGCTTAGCTGCTTTTTATCTCGCTTTGGTTCCTTCTTTAAGCTGCTGGATAGCTTGAATTAAGTGTGCTCCTGTCCTTATTTCTTTAGGCACTGGAGGCAGCATACTGCGATGTCATGGGTGAGATTTGAAGGTGCAGTGCTCTCTTCTGTGCTTGTATTTCTTTCAGTGAGGGTTGAAATGTTGTAAATTGCTAACATCTGTGTTATGTGCCCTCTGCACATTCATAATCTGATTCCTCCCCCCCAGTTCATCAGAGTGACTTTGGCAGAAATGAGAGTATTCAATACATCTTAAAATATCTCCCCTAGAAGGTAGTTAACCTCAGGTCTGCCTGTGCACCATTCAGGGCAGATTGTGCCTATGTTGCTGCTTGCATACTCATTTTGAACCCATCCCATTACCTGCCTAACAAAGTGGGTCAGCAAAAAATATTCAGCAGAGTCATTATGGGAACCACCTTCTGCAGCTCTGTAAATAAGTTGCCATTTGCTGTGCAGAGTGTGCATGCAGGGGAGACTGAGATAAAGTCCTGTGTCCGATACTATCTTTTGAATTGATTAGGCTTTCATGAGTAGGCACTTTTCTTGCACCCAATTTCCGTTTGTCTGTCTAAAGGCAGAGACCAGTCTAAGAGTTTGGCCAAAGTACGATCTGAAGTTTAGCACATCAGATTTTACTGGTATGATCTGGTATAGATCTGAATTAATACACGAGGTAGAGAAACAAATGTGTGTCTGCAGGGTTATTAAACAAGTGTCATATTTCACCACAGTTGCATGATGTCTTCCTGAACTGCCCTTGAACAACTTTTGGGATCCCTCTGAATGGGAGAGTTGTATAAACAGCCCATTCATTTGAAGTGTTGTTTTTCCTGAGGGAGTCATGCATACAAATTCCAGGTAGCGACAGTGGTTTTGAGATTTAAACTTCTTGTGAAAGTTTTCTTTTTCATCTAAACTGGAATTCCATTTTGTTCCACTTCAGTAGAATGCATGGACCAGGTAGGCTGAGCATTGGGAAAAGCACTGTATATGCTTGTCTCGTTCTTACTCTTCCCTATGTGCCAACAGCTGCTGCCGAAGAGGCAGCACTGGGCTGGTTGGACCCTGCCCCAAACCACTGCAGCTGTTCTTACCTCACCTCTTTGTGCTGGTAGGACCTGCCTTTGCTGGCTCATAAAAAATGCCTCATAAAATATTGCTGTGGTGCCATGGTCTGTGTCACAGCGGGGCACTGTGCAGCCGGGCATCGTGAAACAAGGTTGGTCCAAGAGGCAGTTGTGCCCGTGGCAAGCTGTTAACCTTACAGCCGCCAGCACTAGGGAAAGCTTTTGCCTTCAGAAGCTGGTGGCAATGTTTGGCGCTAATGGAGCTTTTTGATTAATAAACCCCATAGAATGCCAAAAGCAGAATTTCCCAGGTAAATCATCACTCTGTTGTGTTTTACAGGGCTTGTAAGAAACTGCAGATTTCAGTATTACGCTCCCTCCCAGAGCAGCTGTGTTGCATGGGAAATGGCATGTGGGTGCTTTGTTTTCTTCACTAGTTTGTCGTTTTGCTCCTGTGAATTAATCCCTATCAACAACAAGTTGTAATAGAGGCCGTTTCTCAAGAGGAAGTATTTCTGCCATTCTCACCAATAAGCGTACTGTTAGTCAATATTTAAGCCTCCAGGGCTACGAAATCTGGTGCTGTATCCTTGTTTCATCTTCTTTAATGGATGGATTATTTCTGTGTCAGCTGTGGATCTAAGTTTTCAAGTGACCATCTGTGGCAATTGGTGTTATTCAATCAATGGTCTACAGCCCACAGGTGGTCCATAAAACATCACAAGGTGATCTGTATAGCAGTGGGAGTTGGAAGCGAAAATCAAAGCAATCCTAAAGGCATACACAGTGACGCCCTGCAGTTAGCAGCAAGCAGTGATGTGCCAGCTGCATGCAAAACCATCTCGTAGGCGCAGATCGATGGGTACAGCATTGCCTGTGGATTTTTTTTCCCCAAAAAGTTTTGTTGGCTCTTTGGTTATTAGAGAAGCTTGAGAAACACTCCTGTAGGGGATTTATTGGGCTTTTGAAAGGTTTATTTTTACCGACAATACTGTTTCAATGTGGGAAGGATGTTCTTCCATAGTTGTACATCAGGTTTGGAGTCAACTAATTTGGAGACTGGATGTGGGTAATTCTGGGCCTTCCTTGAGGTGTTGTGAAGGAAACTATCTAGCACAGATATCTGTGGGCGGGCACGTGGGTCTGCTTGCAAACAATGGGGTACAGCTGTCTCTGGTTCACCTGGTAAAACCATAAAGCTCCTTTGGCTGCACAGGGAGTCCCTGAAGTGTGCTGTACGCGCCATCTGCCTCTGTGTGTGCAAGCAGCAGTGATGCTCCTGTGCATTGTGCTTGGGTGTGCAGTTTGCACAAGCTTTGCAAAAAATGTCTTTACAGGTTTGCCCTGCAACAGAGGTGTTAACACTGCCCTTAGCAGCAGTTACAGGTAGTTGCGAATTGCCTCTACGGTTTTCCAGCAGCCACGAGGGCCCACTGATCACAGCGTGCCGCTGTGTGCCAGCACGGGCTGTGTTCCTACCTGCTTTCCAAGCAAGAACGTGTGGGCTGTTTAGCACACAGTCGTATTCGCAAATCACCTACTTCCCCTTACTTTGCAATTGCAAGGAGATATTTCTAGAGGTGCTGTGCTTTTCAACTTGGTCTTTCTCCCAGAATATTTTCTTTTTTATATAAACAAAAAAATTATTACCTTTTGTGCCTGTGATGCAATGTGCAGTATTGACAGCTTTGTGTATGAGAGGATTATAAGAAAAAAAACAACACAGACCCTTGTTTCACAGTATTGCTATATAGGTGTACTTTTTCTTTTGTCTCTTAATTTTCACCTTTCGCTTGCATTCTAGTCACTGCATTTTGAGCTTTTCTTCACAATTGGGAGGACTGGAGCATCTTTGCTCCCCCTCTGTTCTTTTCCTTCTTTCTTCCTTCTTTCTTTTTATCTTTTGAAAGGTGTGATTTTTAAATAATCACAGGATTCCAAGAGGATGAGCTTTCTAAGCAAACAAACAGAAAACAACACTCCCCTTTGTCTATGTTATATATTTGCAAGTGTCTTAATAAAAATATGAGTGCTGCCACAGCTTTTACTCTCTGCTGACAGTTTCATTACTGAGCACCACAAGATTTTTCACTTGAAATATCAGAAAAAGACCTCTGAAATGCTCTCTGTTGGAATTTAAATATGGCTTCTGTCTGGAAAGCAGTATGAGTAAGCCCAGGACAACCTGAAGTGCTACCTGTGGTATTTCTCAGAACATCTGATGGGCAAGACTGCTGAACTGTTGTATGTGGTTAACTTTGAATTAAGATCAGCAAGAGTCATAGAATGGTTTGGGTTGGAAGGAATCTTAAAGACCATCTAGTTCCAACCCCCCCTCGCCATGGGCAGGGACACCCTCCACTAGACGAGGTTGCCCAAAGTCCCATCCAACCTGGCCTTGAATACTTCCAGGGATGGGTCCTCCGCAACTTCTCTGGGGAGTCTGTGCCAGTGCCTTGCCACCCTCATAGTGACAAATTGCTTCCCTATGTATCTCATCTAAATCTACCCTCCTTCAGCTTAAGGCTATTACCTCTTGTCCTATGACTACACTCCCTGATAAACAGTCCCTCACCATCTTTCCTGTAGGCCCCCTTTAGGTACTGGAAGGCTGCTATATGGTTTCCCTGGAGCCTTTTCTTCAGGCTGAACAACCCCAACTCTCTCAGCCTGTCTTCACAGGAGAAATGCTTCAGCCCTCTGATCATCTTCATGGCCCTCCTCTGGACTTTCTCCAACAGCTCCATGTCTTTCTTGTACTGGGGACCCCAGAGCTAGATGCAGTCCTCCATGTGGGGGGCACTCATGAGAGCAGAGGGCAAGAATCACCTCCCTTGACCTGCTGGTGACGCTTCTTGTGGTGTAGCCCAGGATATGGTTGGATTTCTGGGCTGCAAGAGTGCATTGGTCGCTCGTGTTGAGTTTCTCATGACCCAAGTCCTTCTCCTCTGGGCTGCTTTCAATCCATTCTTCCCCCAGCCTGTAGTTGTGCTTGAGATTGCGCTGACCCATGTGCAGGACCTTGCACTTGGCCTTGTTGAACTTCATGCGGTTCGCACAGGCCCACCTCTCAAGCCTGACAGGGTCCCTCTGGATGGCATCCCTTCCCTCCAGCGTGTCAGCTGCACCATACAGCTTGGTATTATCTGCAAACTTGCTGAGTGTGCACTTGATCACACTGTCCATTGTTGTCAACAAAGGTGTTAAACTTTGCTGGTCCCAGTACTGAGCCCTGAGGAACACCACTCATCACTGGTCTCCACTTGGACATTGAGCTGTTGACTCCAACTCTGTGAGTGTGACCTTCGAGCCAATTCCTTATCTACTGAGTGGTCCATGCCCATCCAAAAAATTTCATTATATAATATAGCTGAATTTGTGAGAGGTTAGTTAACTAGAAAACAAGATCTTGTGCATAAAAAGTTCAGAATAAGAAATACAGGATAAGCAAAGCTTTGGGGAGAGCTGGAATAGCTGAATTATATACCCTTTTCAATAAATAAGCTTCCAATAAAAATATTTTTACAGATCACATGTTTTGACGGGTGGCTCTTCACTGAGGTAAGTGGGGTTGTGAGAGATCATTTCAGTAAAATTTTTCGTCTTCAGAGGCAAGGAATACCAGCAATGAAATGCACTTCCAAAGCATGTTTTAGGAATTGAGATATATGCTATATTTTGCATTTATGAATGGGTGGAAAATAAGGCTTACTGCATATAGGAGAATTTTCCCAGGTTAGAGTTTTTAAAGTGGAATGAAAAAAGCATGGTATGGTTTCAAAGTACTGTTCCTTACAAATGTTCAAGGAATTTATTTTTTTATATAGTTCTAATGCTGCATTTAGTAAAACAAGAACAACACACTGAATTTGAAGTTTTTCACTATTTTTAACAGCATTTCTGAACACCTGGAATGCTTGCATTTGAGTAAAAATTTAAACAGCTGCCAATTAGTCCTTTTATTTCAAAGTGAAGATGAAACCCCTTATCTCATTAATTCGTCTTTTGGCCGTCAGGAATGAATTGTAGGTCTGCTTTACTGGGGTTATTCTGATTTGTGCTTGCAGTTGTATTGCATAGGTGAATGGTGCCAGCTTTTGAACTGCAGAAGCATTTAAAACTGATACAACTTTTTGTGATGAAATTTTATACTTACAAAGTGAATGACCTCTTACAAATACAGGCTTCCTGTGAGATTATTTTTTTGTGAGTTTTGTCTTCGATTTTCACCTTTTACAAAACTGTTAGCTTCAAATTTAAATCCTACCTGAGTTACTCAAATGTTCTGAAGACAGCAGGAAGTCTGTGATATACCTAGTCCAATATTACAGAGTAAGGGTGTAAAGATGAATTAAAAAAGCTTCAGGCGGGATCAGAGCTTGGATACTTAAGGTTCGTCTTTGAAATCCTGCAGTCATTCTTCATCCATGAGAGAATTTCCTCTTGTTGAGTGATAATTCTGAGTAGGGCCATTAATTTTGGCTTGCAGTTGCAGGCAATTAATCAAATAGGCAAGAAAAAAGTTAAATTATTATTGTTTGCAAGCTTTAACTCTCTTGGGCGCAAACACAGGCAAAATGCTGACTCTCCTGTGTACTGACTCAGGCTTTTATCTCTCCCTGTGTCTTGCTTGAGTTTTCTGTGGCATATCTAGATGTACACTTTCCTGTTCATCTTCCCAGGCTCTGGCCAACCTCAGTGCCTTGTGACCACCTTTTTCTACTACCCTGAATGCACCAAAAGCTAAACTGGGTCCCATCCTTCCCTGCCCTGAAGGGACTGTGGGTATTTTAGGGACCAATGGAGTATTGTGGTGCACAGTAATATCCTGGGTTTGTAGAAGTTATGCAGCATCTTCTGTAACATCCCCACGGACAGCCTGCTTTTGTAACTCCCTGTATACATCCTGCCACTCTGCTGAGGTGCTCTGTGTGCTACTGTCTCCCTCCTTTCCCTCTGTAAGAGACAGAGCTCTTAGAAGAAAAATTGACAATCAATTTAAATAATTTTGAGTAATTTGTGAGACTGAGAATCAGGAAAAGGGGTAGCAGTTCACAGCCTTGAGAGTACTGCATTCACCTTTGGTGATAAATGTCTCACCAAGGCTCTCTCTTTCCTTCCGTCCTTCCAGGTTTTCACGGGGAACAGCAACGCTGACAGTGTGGTTCACCACAAATTTCTGCACTCCATGAAAGCCCGCTTCTTACGCTTCGTCCCTCTGAAGTGGAACGTCGGTGGGAGGATAGGACTGAGAGTTGAGGTCTTCGGCTGCTCCTATAGTAAGTGGCTACATCTTAACCCACATTTTCTCAAAGAGCTTTTTGTTGATGCTGTCAGTGCTGTGGGATAGTCCAGCATGAGTTTTATAAGTTAAAATGTAACATGAACTACATAGCCATCATTGTATTTTCAGTAGTTGTCCTTGCCTTTCTGCTCAGGGATGTGCTGGCCCATCTAGCTCAGCTAGTGAAGCTTTCTTGGAGCTGAGCCCACCACAGAGTGATTTGCTGGTTCTTGCGAGTGCAAGGCTGTGGGATGTTGCCAAACCTCCCGCCTCGCTGGAGGGCACAGTGCTGCTTGGGATCTTTTGTAGGGCTTTATTTAGGAAAGATACCACTTTTTTCTTAAATAGTTAATTTTTGTTTTTAAGGCAACTTAACTAGTTATTGAGGAAAGTGCTGTGGACTGTTCAGTTAGTTTTTCTGTTTGAGTGTGGTGATGACTTTATAGCTCCAGAGAGCAGAGAACTCATCTGCTGCTTTAACTGTTTTTTCTTTGTCACTCTTCTTCATAACACGTGGTAATGATCCTCTAAGACATGGTCTGCAGCACTTTGTCTCACAGGCTTTGGAGCAGCCTATAAACTTTTGTTGCCTTGGGACATTTCAGCCACATAGTTGTCACGGTGTACTGCTGCACATATATGACCTATCAGCATGGAAGAGGGCTAATGTAAAGAAAAAGGACTGGCGTTGCTCCCATGCACAAAACAAAAACAAGTCCACAAATGAGGAGACAGAAGTCCAGTATTTGTTTCTCAGATGGCCGTGGGTTTATGTCTGAAAAGGTCAAGTGTGACTTGAGACACTGCTGGAGACAGGTGAGATTTTGCTAGGGAGAGTTCAGGGGATTAATAGCATTTTACCAGTAGTTTCAGTGTGGTGTGGCACAAGTCACCATCATGTGATGGTGCATGTACTGTACTTGTACATCTCCCCTTTTAGATTAGGTCCTAATCTGTTCCTGTTGGGTGCAGAAAAGGGGTTGTAAGATAAAAAGTGGAAACCTCTTTATTTGGGAGATGTCTTAAATTCATCTGAGCAAAATCAAAGAGCAAAGTGTCTTTTGATTCACATGATCCTATTGACCAGAGACACAGCTCCAGGGCTTTTAGTGGCCTCATCAATACACTCTGGTTTTAGGACTGATTCACATGGTTTCATAGGAAAATCTTTGTTATGGTCTCTGTGTAGATCTATGTTTAGATCTAACAGATCCATTCAGCCTTTTTTAAATGCTGCTTCTCCACTGCTCAGGAACTGTGAACTATCATTCATTTAAGTACAGACCTGCAACAACTTGGTCTGGTTAGACAGTCAGTAGGGCAAGAGACCTTTTCCAGCCCTACCAATGGACATGGAAACTGAAACCTATAAATCAAAACCAACTCCCCTTCATGACATCATTCCAAAGCAGCTATCTCATCTGTTTTCAAAGAGCTTTCTTCTATTAACAATGACCAAACCTCTGCGGTGAAGAGTATAGTTCAAACAGACATACAACAAATAGAACTCAAACTGAAGGTTGAAACTTTTGTAGCTGAATGTGTTTTGGTGCTACTCCATGTGAAATACTACATGGGCACTACTTTCATGTCAGATTGTGTTTGTATCTTCTATGATATGAAGGCGACTTCAGAGTCACTTGCAGGCTGAGTTTTCTTGCACTGATATTATCTAAATCTTCATCTTTGTCCTGTTCCCTGCAGTTACAGGAAATAAAAATGGTGTGCAGAATTAAGGTATGAGATTGAAGCAAGCCAGAAAAGAAATAAAGGGTTTCATAAAAGTTATACACAGTGTTGAAATATTTATTCCATTTATATAAATGTGCCATTCAAATTTCTGTCTGGCAAATTGCATATGCCAAGCAATACCTGTCTACAAGTTTTTTCTTATATAGTTTCACAGTCTTGGCTACTCCTAACCCAGGCATTCCAGCACTGTACAAAAGATGTTTGATGATTTATAAAATGTCATCTTTACTATTATACTGACAGGATATCTGCAGCAGATCCTGAGCTGCTGCACACCTACATAACTGCGTTTTGTAATGTTTGACAGCATACAGACTCATCCACCATGTTCAATTCTAGCACAAGAAATATATTAATAATTTGAAAAGAGCTTAAAAAAAAAAAGACAAAAAATATTACTAGAGCTAGAAGAATGTCTCAAATGCGCACCATCTCTAAGAGGTAACCCTTTGTGCAAGTGTCTGTGTGTATGTGAAAGAAGGTATGTGAGGCTGGGAGTAGGAACAGCTTTATAGGCACTAAAGGCTTCAGC
The DNA here is from genome assembly GCA_013400195.1 of Aramus guarauna. Taxonomy (NCBI): domain Eukaryota; kingdom Metazoa; phylum Chordata; class Aves; order Gruiformes; family Aramidae; genus Aramus; species Aramus guarauna. The sequence goes on along the minus strand of VXBL01007961.1, from coordinate 191,345 downwards.
TGATATAAATTCATCTGTAAAAGCCTAATTCCTGGTTATGCCCAATCCTCTTTAAGCTGTTGGAATGACTCAAAGGCTCAAACAAACCCAGAGTATTTGATCTTAAGTCCACTGAAGTTGAAGATAGGATTTCCACTGGCATTTTAGCTTTGGATCCAGACTTGAAGTGTAAGATAAAAAGAGAACATGTGCATGGGGAACACATAAGAACCAAATCCTGCACAAATGTACTCATGTGACTGTGGGGTGATTTCTATCTCTTAGCCTATTTGTAGAAGCAGGTTGAAATTTAGATGATGCTGGACCACTGGCTTTCCATTCCACCTTTCAGGCAAACATTGCCCCAGAAGCACAGCATCTGATCTGAAAACAGAGTAGCTTTATATTGATATCCGGAGCAGAAAATAGCAGAAGTAAAATTTTCATTTACAGGCAAGCTGGAGATCTTTTTTGTGTGACTGGCAGCATTCATTGGTTGGCTGAAACAAAAGTCAGGGGACATTGACAGCTTAGGCCAGCTGAATTTCACGTGCTGCTGCACATCTGTTAAAACTCTGGGACTACTGCCAAACATGCAGCTGAGCACCTCGCTGTGATACACCAGGGCGTACGAAATAGCCTGTGGTTCCTTGGATGGTCTCTGCTCACATCAGCTCCTTTTTTAACCTTGCATATTTGAGCAGAAGATGACATCTGTAGGACAGGTTTCTGGCTTTGCTGCTGCTTAAGCATTTTTGTGATGACAAAGTTAGGTGAACGTGACACTCTTGTGCCAGCACAAGGCTCCGATCTCCCTCGCATTTTTGGGGCGTGACTGTCCTGTGCAGCATGCTTTGCTGAAGGGGTCCCAGGAACACAACCTTGTGCTAATTTTTGGCAAATACAGCTTTCAATGATGACTGTTTAGTAGGGGGCATGTGGAAGGTGTCAGGTCTTGTAGGTCACTAACCACTCTGCCAGGGCACAGTAATGAAAAATACTGAAGAATCCTATTAGATTAACTGCTGTGTGCAGTGGATGCCAAAGTGGCTACCTTAACATGTGATTGCACTGTGCTGCTGAATGGCACTCACTGTTGTTTATTGCTCCTGCTAAGAATTTCTCCCAAAAAATTCTCTGTCAAACACGAGAGCCTTTTTTTCCCCCTTTTTTCTTTTTACTTTCTAATTGGCTGCCAGTTGACACTGTTTCTTTGGAACATAAAAACATGTTTTGAACAGTAAAGCTGTTTCAGACACGTGAGTGTGCTTGACCCTGTCCCATACAGATTGAAGTTCCCGTGCAACAAAGCACTCCAAGGCTGTCAAATCAGCTGGAATTCACAGATGACACGTGCTAATTGTTGTTTACTTTTACACAAAAGTACGTATTTAAATGAAAATTAATTACATTTATTTGAAATTCCTGTGAAGATTCTATCTCACATCCTCAAAATAGGTACTGAAATAAAGAGGAGATGATCTTGATCTGAAAGCATACTCTTCAGAAAAGGATTTATGATGTCTTAAATGGAAATTTCCATGCAGAGGTATGTGTAAGCTCTCACTGTCCCTTTGCAGCAGTGGCTCCAGAAGCAGTGTGAGATTGTAATGGATAACCAGAGCTGCAACAGAGGATATGTTCAGACAAATGGCAAACCAATTGCTTTTCATGCTGGGGGCAGTGAGGGGGGAATGGGTATATCTTTATACTGGGGAAAAGTCTTGTTAGCTTAGCACAGGAAAAAAATCTGCTGACACAATGGCTTTTATAGGATAAGATTTATAGCTGCATTGAAGATGCTGATCATATTCTATAACTGGTTAACAACCCAAAATGCATCAGCAGAATCAGGTGCATGTGCAGTTAACAGGCTGGGAAACCACAGGAGAAACAAGCATAGGGTGTGAGATGGGGAGTATCTTGTGCTTTTGAGAGCTGAGTTCTTCATTTGCAGTTCAGGACTCTGATTTCTCATCTTTTGCTGTCATTGCTCCAGGGAATATGATCTGATATTGTGTTTGATTAAATTATATTTTTACTGGATTTTTTTCTCTCTCTTTTTTTCTTTTTTCTTTTTCCCACCTTCTTCCATCCTCTCCTTTATCTTCCTATAATAAAGAAGAGAACACACTGCAGAAAACCACTTAATGTCTGATGGTCATTGACCAGTCATCTTTGTAACCAACTGGGTAAGATAAATACCCAAGTGATTTCTTACCAAGAAGCCGACATAGATTTGTGATAGGGATAAAACTGCGTAACAGAACCTCTGAAGTGCTCATCCACATTCATCCCTTGGATTTTATGTCTGAGTAGGTTATGGAGAGGGAAGTGAGATTGCTTTAGACTCACTCAAGCCAGTAAGGCATGACTGGCCAGGAGAGACATCTGTTCAGACCAGGAACAGTCATCCTCCCTCCTGCAGAGAGTTAAAGCTTCTGTTCATTGATGCAAGTGCAAGTCCAAAAGTTCCTGTCTCAAATTTCAACTGATCCTAGAGGATATTTTTGTATTTTGGATTAACTTTGCCAAGAAAGTGTTTACTTTTTCCAAAATCATTAGGAGGATTGTCTTTGTAAGTATGAACGTGTATCCTCTCTGCTGCCAGGAGCACATTGCTGCACAAGTAAACTCCATGCTCTCACATTGCTCCCACCCTGGCTCCTCTCAGCATAGCTGGTCCCACAGGTTGAGCCCTATGGTCACATACTCCTTTTTTAAAAAAAAATAAAAACTAAAAAATGCTGAATGAATCTGATAATCCACCTTCAACGAACTGTCTGGGTTTGCACCCATCCCCAACTGACTTTAATGTTTGGATCTGTGTGGGGAAAGAAAATTCAAATGGAATGATATAACCAGCACCCCTTGAGCCAGAACCTCTATTGAATTTCAGCAAAGCTTGATGAATGACTTCTACTTTATGGGAACTTCTTCATCTGTGAGCAGGATTATGTATATACTCCTACCCCCGTACTTGGCACTGATGAGGCTGCAGCTCAAGTACCATTTTGGGCCCCTCACTACAAGAAAGACACTGAGGTGCTGGAGCATGTCGTGATATCACTTTTGATGAGTTATGTAGCCTTGTTGATGAGGATAGTGGAGAAAAGCACCTAGACTGAGTAAAGTCTGTCTTCAGGGAGCGTAAGTAAACCTGCAGACAGTGTGCAGAATGAAACCTCACGTTGTGTTTTAGTTTGTTATTCCAACAAGTTTTCTGAGACTTAGAACATTTCTGATCCTTATTCTCTTGAGCGAGTGGATTATGGACATACATGGGCTAAATAAACACTAAGCGAACAAGCAGGTTTTCTGGAGTGACAGTATTAGAATTGTGCTGTATCTTTCCATTTTTAACAGGAATGCAACGATTTGTTGTCATGCAAACTGCCACTAATGACTTTTGGCTGCCAGTGTTAGCATTTATTTGACATATTCCCATTTCGTTCAAGGCTATTTATTGGCCAGTGTACTCACAACTGATTATTAGTGAAGGAGAACTTTTCAGAACCAGGTCCTCCTTTGTGTTATACTCTGTAAATGTCAGTAGTAGAGCTCTTCAAGAAAATGTATCTTATGCTGTGGCTTAGTGGAGAGTTAAGAACAAGGACTGAAGTGTGAATTCAGACTGGCTGAAGACTTAGATATTAGGAAGAAAAAAGGGCCACTATTAAGGCAACATTGAATCAACACTCTCTTACGGTATCTTTGTTTTTGAGAGCTAGGAGAAAAATCAACTTATCTGCAAAACGTACTGGAAATCAAAGACTGTAACTTCTTTATAAGCTATTTCCTAAATCCTGCCTGTGCTAAAATGAAACCATTTTTATGATACACTTGCAATTTACTTTTAAAAATTGAAATATTTAAGGTAGCTAGGGGAAATTCATAAGAACTAAAATATGAATTTAATTCCCTTTATAGAAACTGGCAATCAAGCTGTCAATAGAGAGAAATCAGCAATTGTGAAGGAATTGTTTCTGAACACCTAATTCAGAAGTAAAAAACCAGTAAAAGCAGATGGTGTGAATACTTTTGTATTCACGATACTTCCTAAACTAGCAACTGTTCCACGTAAGATGCTAAATAACATGTTATAATTCTGACACTACAAATTAAGGCGTTGGTCTGAGTTTATTCCAGAGTTAATTTTTCCCAGGGTAGAATTTCTTTGTAGTTTTATTCTCATAAGAAATAATCAATTGCCTTCTGATTTGGAATACAATCTGTTTTGGAGTGACAGAATTTTGTATCAAATTTAAATTTTTGAGCTCCCTGGAAGTTTGTAAGTATTCCATCAAACTTCTGTACAAACTGGTGTACTGACATGCAGAAGTTATTGATGGTGGTTTCCTTGGTAACAAATCATTAACAGGTCTTTTATTTTCTGAGCTTACAACAGTTTTAATCTTTGCCCAGTTTAAAAAAGAACACGGGGGGACGGGGACGGACGGACACACGACCCAACCCCTATTTTTTCTGTTTTTAAAGATGAGCATAGGAAACTACCAGTAAGGCTCAAAAGGGTAGAAGAACTCTTGTAGGAGGCTTAAATCACCAAATTTAATCACAATGCAAGTGCTGACCTGGAAGTCTTGATTGTTTTGCATATGGACCTTTCAGTTATTTTTCAACAGAAAATGGAAAACTGGTAGCTTTGGATTATCATTAAAACCTGGTTTGCAAACAAAGATCATCTATGCTCTTTTTTCTTGGTTACTATATTCTTTGTCTTTATGCATGTATACCAGTACTTAATGTAGCTTAGTAAACTCTTGTTCAGATTCTTGATTGTCTGGTGTTCTTAATTTTTAATATTTTTCTTAACAGGAAATACAAATTGGCAGATTTATTATTTACAAGCAGATGTGTTATCCATAATTTGTGCCAAATTGCAGTTGGATAGAAATTGGAATTGAATTTACATATGTTTGCATGTTTGAATACAATGTATTAGTTAAAAGTAATTAAAGCTACCTGAAATGTTGTGGTGTTATATATATTTAAAAAACAAGTTTATTAAAAATACATTTTGCTTTAAATACTACTTTATAAAGCAAAGAAAGTACTGCAAGCTGCTGCTGCCAAAGGAAATATTAATTGCAATTGAAGAATTGAAAGCTTCTTTCCCATCAGAATGATTGGGTTTTAGAGGCTGGCTGAAGGGGAAAATATGTTTCTAATAGGATTTTCAAAGGTGTATAATCAGTTTAGGTGCCCAGTTCCCATGAAATCCCTTCAAAAGCTTTTTGAATTGATATTTGAGTATTGCTGCCAGCCTAGTCAATTTGCATGCAGAAACATGGTTGATAAATGCCCATCACAAACAAGCAGCCAACCCTCAGAGGCTAAGTTGATGCTTATTTGAATGCAAAGGTGGATGCAGGCATGGCTAACATGCAGAAACAGTTCAACATAAGCTTGTGAAGCTACAAAAAGTGGAGTGAGAACTGAAGTGTTCAAAGTAATGAATAACATCCAGGATGTGTTTGAGACGAACAGCAAATGTGGCAAGGGATGCTCTGGAGATCTGAATATGATGGAAGGCACTTGTTCTGTTCTAAAAAGTTGAGTGACAAAGCAGTCTTGCATGAGAGAGAGGAGGACAAGTGCGGAGGAGTTCTGCTTTTATCCTAGTGTTCCCTTTCCCTGGACAGAGGGAGATTGGGAATGGGTGAAATGTGGTTGCCGATGTGCCACATATGTCCTTGTGGATGTATCCTTCTGAGAATACCTGGCTCCAAGTGATATTGGAAAAGATCCGGAAAAAATACGGTCCATCTTCTGATGATGCCCCTCCCCTTCATTTTGCCATCTTCTTTTCCCCCAGAGTCAGATACTGCAGACTTTGATGGCAGAAGTTCACTGCTCTACAGGTTCAATCAGAAGCTTATGAGCACATTCAAAGATGTGGTTTCCTTGAAGTTCAAGAGCATGCAGGGGGATGGAGTCTTATTCCATGGAGAAGGACAGCGTGGAGACTACATTACCTTGGAACTGCAGAAAGGGAAGCTCTCCTTGCACATCAACCTGGGTAAGAGTAATTAGTATTATTGGTTCACATATTACTGTAGCTTGCTTTTATAAATCTGGTATATCTAGAAACTCCAGCTGCGATAACAAAACATGCTGTGTGTCTCAGTTCACAGCTTAAATACTGGTAAGAGAAGGTGGGAGGGGAAGCAAAAGAGAATAGACTTGACTGATGTTATGCAGAACTTGATAGCTGAGCCAAGAGACCTTGTCTCTTCTAACTGATGCCAACCAAGGCTGAGCAGCTCAATGACTACTTTTGATGTTTTGACCTTTGCTTGATGATGCTTTCAAGCAGTGATTTAAAGAAAGTGTTCTGTTTCTTCCCCATCCTCCTTTTTTTATTTTTATTGTTATTATTTTTAAGAATAGCATTCCTAAGAAGTTTGGCTTGGATTGCAAAAGGTTTATTTTTGGTTTCTGTCTTTATTTTTTCCATTCTGTGATCAGAACTGTGCTGACAATACAGAATTTAAATGAAAACATTCTGGTCAAAACATTGTGCATACTAGTATGGCTTTGCTTCTGGAGATGGTTTCAGGTGAAAACTGTGAATATCTGGAAGGATATTACTGTGTGACATGTTGGGTCAGACAGGCAGATGGAAGGCTAGCTTAATTTCTTTCTGTAGAAGGATGCTTGCTTTTTCCTGGTGAATAGACCAAAGTACTTTGATAATGACAGGAGCTACTGTAGTAGGCATGATCATGTCCCCACCCTCAGCCTTATTTCAAAATCTTCATTAGCTCCATCTAAGCTAATGAAGACTTATTGTCTACACCTACGGTACTGGCCTCAGCAGTCCCTGCTGACTCACGTTCCTCATGCTGAGGGCTTTGAGTTGGGCAGAAGTTTCCGTGCCTGCGTTGCTGTACGTTGGTCAGCACAGGAGCTGCACTTACCCAGTCTGCGTATCAAACTTGGTCTGAAAGTCGCAGTGGCCCATCCAGACAGAAAGCTGAAACAAAACCCCTCCCTCTGTTAACCGTGAAGGTGTGGGCAAGGAGGGGATGGAATTAAGGTCCAAGTTTTTCACTGCCGCTCTCAATCTTGATAACTTTGAATAAAGTAATCTGAGCTATTTGCAGTTCAGGTACATTGTGCTTAGACTGCCAAGGCTGTTTTTAATAAAAATAGGAGATGTAGCATCTAGTAATGTGTAGTATTAGCAGGGGTAGATCTCAGACTAGCAATTCCAGGACACTTTAAGAAATTTAGAGCAGATAAAGCAGGCAACGGTGCAGTATCTCAGTCCCTTGTTTATGACTTGGGGAATTAAAAGAAATCATAAACTAGTGGGAGCAAAGTGGAGGTACTAAAATAGAGTTCATAGATACTTCTTTCTATGTTTTTCCCCTCATGCTTAATTGTGTTTAAATGTCAGTAACAATTTTCCACAGTTCTTGGATTTCATTTTTTGCATAAGCTCATTAATTGTTTTGTCTCCAGATAGTATTTACTTTCTTATTATTTATTTAGTTCATCAAAGAGTAGAAACAATAATGCAGCATTTTTCTGATATGGTATTTGAATTGTTTGTTGGACCAAGTAGTTACATCCCAGTTCTCTGAATGTGGGATTCTTTGACTCCATTGATTTTTTTTTTCTCCTCTTGCAAATGTAATAGGATAAGAAAATAGCATAGTTAAATTTGTTACTTCTTCCAGAGGAGATGCTGTTGTGAATACCTAGTCTGAGATAAGAGGGTTTTTTACTTTCAGCAGTAGCCCCAAACGTACAGATTTTAGCCATTTCAAGTCCTCTGTGCGCATATGTCATGGGCAAGGGTTTTTGGTGTCTGCTCTTGAATCTACTTGCATTGTGCCTGTCAGTTTTGGAGCATGTGTTCTCTCCATTCTGTTGGAACATAAAAAAGGATGTGCACTCCCTTTAAACAAGAGGCTCTAAAGTGTTCAGATATGTAGCCAGCTGGAAAACAGAAGAGTGCTTGAAATCATCCGGGTTAGGGCCTAAATATTTTTATGACTCTCAATGTAAACTTGTGGAGATCTAGGCCAGGTTTGAGAATCTTTTTGAGCTTAACAAAACACTTGCTTTTGTGTTGCTTTGCTGACTTGTGGCTTTTTTTTCTCTGAAAAGGGACAGGTGCAATTTTCTTGCTAAAATACAAAAAGCACATAGTTGAAACTGAAGTGTCAGGAGTGGTCTGTTAACATGATTAGACAGGAGATTTTGGAGTAACCTGAAAGGGGATGTTAAAACACCAGGGCCTCCCTTGAATTCACAGCAGAACCAAGGGTACAGGCAGAGCAGTGATCCCCTACATGGTGCTATGAATGAGTGCAGCATCGGGAAAACCTCCTGGTTTATCTCAGGATTTCAGGGGAAAAAATGTGTATATGTTTGCATGTGTGTATATGCATGTATATGAATAAGAGGCCCAAAGAATCTAAGGCAAACTTTGTCAAGGTCTGTTTCTGATGGACGGGGCTTCAGTTTGTATCCAGGAGCATTGCCTTCTGCTCCCCTTCCATCCTCATGCTTCAGTCAAGGGCCTGGAGGTAACTCTGGTGTCTTCTGTCTCTGCCCCTCCAGGGGACTCCAACCTGCACTTCAGTAACAGCCACACGTCCGTCACCCTGGGCAGCCTCCTGGATGACCAGCACTGGCACTCGGTTCTCATAGAGCGCTTCAACAAGCAAGTGAACTTCACGGTGGACAGGCACACCCAGCATTTCCGAACAAAGGGGGATTCAGATCACTTGGATATTGATTACGAGGTGTGTGAAGCCCTTTAGGTTATAACCTGGGAGAGGAGGCTGAATTGGGCTAGAATGAATGTGGTGGGAAAACAGCCGCCCTATGAACTGTTTCTTTCCAGCAAAGATCTTTTCTTTAATGTTTTCTTAACAAACATAGACTATGTCAGTGCAACTCTGTATATGACAGTCTCAGAAAATGGCCGCTCTCTGGGCAAATATGCATTGGGTTATGATTGCACTTCAAAATACAGCTGCCTTTGAGCTAAAAAGGTATAACCTGGGTTCTAGCCAAATCTTCAGGGAGCAGCTGCACTTACCTGTAGGGAGAGGTGCTGTGTCAGCATCTTCATTATGATTTTAATGGGATCATTGTGCACCTTCCCAGCATCTGATTGACATGACTGTGGGGATACCAGCTCTGAGTTGTGCCTCTATTCAGCCACCACCTGCTTGGATTACAGCTCTCCACATGGAGATGAGCAGGTAAAGACCCTTGTCTTCCCACTAGGAACGGAAGATCCTGAGCACAGCTGTTGAGACAGCTAGCTCTGACCCAGGTCCCTTCACATCTGGGGCTGTGATGCTGACTGTCCTGGTCTACTGAGCCAGAGCAGTTCAGTCAAGGAAGGAGTGAGCAGAGGAGGAAACATCCTGTCTGCCCCTGAAACCCGAGGCCGGTGTGCTCCCCTGTGATGAGGCCAAGGTGTGGCTGGGTGCAGTTTATATTGGTCCAGCAGTTCAGTGCTTATGGCTGATAGTTGGTAAACAAAAAAATCTAAAAGCTTTCATATCACTGAATCTACATGCAAGGCAGTTCCTCATCTCTTCCCCCACCAATGCACGCCTGTGTGCAAATTAGCCATGTCCATTTTTATCACCATGCACGTGTCTACCAAGTCTTGCGAGCCCACGTGGCACAGGGTCGTGTTGCACAGTCAGAGCTATCACCCTGTCTGGATGCATTGGGTTGTCATGGTTCATTGCTTAAGAGACTACAAGTTTCCCCTCTGCACTTGGGATTCATTTCTCTGGGAAGGATCAATTCCCTGCACACCCAAGGGAGAAAAGCAGACAGCTCAGCAGTGGCAGATGCCTGCTCTCTGCTCCTCTCATCTTCCAGCTGAATTTCCCTTCTTTGCATTTCACAAAGCAGGATGGAGAGAGTGGTAGGTGTCCCCTGACACTATTCAAAATTCTTCTATACCAAATCACGAGCACATTTAGTAGGGAAGCAGGAGAAAGGTACCAAAGTTGTGGGCAGTGAGATTCTAGAACAGCTTCAGTTTGAACTGGCAAAGGCCAAAGCTGTAACTGCTTTAAGATGAAGTTGAGAAAAGCCAAACAATTGAGTCATCAGCTTTGATAATTTCAAAGTAATAAAATTCCTTGCTTCCTGCTACAAGATTGATGCCAATTAGGGAAAACTCAGGCTCCAATGTAATTTGCAGAACATTTTTCCAGATGTTCCAAAACAGGGAGCATGGTAGAGAAAATCTTCAGCTGGTATAAATCAGCATCACGACTGACCTCTGTGGCACTCGGTCCTGGCCCCTGGTGCTTAGTTTTTCACGCAGCGTGTCTTCTTTCCTTTTGCAATGAGATGATCTTTCAGTCAACGTTACAGCCATACAGTCTACTGAAAGTTTATCTCAGCACACTTTGGGGATTAAAGGCCTTACTGAGGGTAATAAAACCATTAGTTTGGTAATTAAAATTATTACCAATCACAAAGGAAACTGTTTTCTTAATAATGCAGTGACATAATTGATATTGATTTTTCTTCTGGTTTTCAAACCCAGTATAGAGTCCCTAAGCAGGAGACTTAGAGAATAGAACATGAAAGAAGGAAAGTCTGGTGTTTTAAGGAAGAACTAATGATTCTCACTGGAAAAAAACATTGCTACCACATAAGCCCTCATGCCAATAACAAACCAGCAAGTGATGTAAAGTAGCAGTCTGTTCACTCTTTATTTCTCTGAAGTAATCAATTAATACAGCTGAGGTGCAAGTTCATTAAGGACTTGTTTTCAAAGAAGTGCTTTCAAGGTTATCCAGGGAGGTTTCATTTGCTTATATATACCAGATTGTTAGGTAGAGTGGAAGGAAAAATAACCCCAAATTTCCCTTTATTTTTGTAATAATGAGCTGAGGTGAGCTGTTAGGAGTAGTGACAGAGCAGTAAGGCTGACCAGGTTCCAGAAGCTGTCAGGACATCGGCGGTGCCGTACAGCAGTGCATGCCCTTGCTGCAGTGGATGCAGCAGGATTGCAGCACAGCTCCCAGTCTGCTGGAAGCACTGTGAAGCCTGGTGGCCGCAGAATCCCCACCTGCATTATATCACTCACGATGCTGCTGGCTGCAATGGGAAAAATGAATAAAAACCCAGAGGTACCACCAGTAAGACTTTGCCAAAACGGCTGGTGGAGCTAGTTAAAAATGAGCTGTGTCATCTGGAAAATGAAAATAGGATTATCAGAAGTTTTTTGGGTTGTGGGGTTTGGTGTTTGTTTGCTTTTTTCTTTCTTCTTTTTCTTAGGAATCTAAAGTAATTATGCTCCAAGGATTTTGGAAGCTTTATTTTCTTAGGTTCTTTGTCCTCCCAGGGCTGGCAGCCCTCCAGTTAATGATGAGATGTAATCTGCACAATACTAACATCTTCCAGTATTTAGACACCAGCACAGCAGAAGTTTTGTTTAAATGTGTAACCTGCACAACTTCTCCATCACACTGCTCAGTCCCAAATACTACGTGCGAGTATTGTAAAGACCAAACCACAGCGAAATTTAGGGAAAACGATTGCAAGGTGCGAATGGGGTAGTTTGTGTGTGTGATACTACCCTCCACTGGCTGATACCAGAACTGTTCAGATACGTGTTTGGTGGAAAGGGGTGACCCAGCTCCCAGGGGACCCTGGTGCTCTGTGGGCAGGAGGAGTTTATCTCCCCCCGCCCATTGCTCAGGGGTTCCTGGCTGCTGTGGTCTGCTGTTGGGGCTGTGGGCTGGAGGCCATTTGAACGTTACCTTGTGCTTTGGGTGTTCCTGGGGCGGGGGGGGGGAGCTGGTGGTGCTGGGTTGGTGAAGTGATGTGTCAAGGCACTCAAGCTGTTTCCAAATAAGTGAGCTGTCCGCGGCAGCAGCGTTTCTCCAACAGCTGTAACGCTATGCAGCCTGTAGTTCCCCTGCTGGGCAGCCAGGCCCTGCTCCGTGCTCTGAGATGATGCTGTTAATGTGACTCGGTTCTTAGATAATATCCTGGCTGGCTGCGCAGAGTGTGGCTCTGCCCTTTTGCTTTTGGGGTGGTAACTAAATGCTGTTCTTATTCTTTTCAAAAGCTCAGTTTCGGCGGGATTCCCGTTCCGGGGAAACCAGGAACCTTTCAGAGGAAAAACTTCCACGGGTGCATTGAGAACCTTTATTACAACGGAGTCAATATAATTGACCTGGCAAAAAGGCGCAAACCTCAGATCTATACTGTGGTAAGAGATGATAATGTCTGCTTTCCTTCTTTACTTCTATGCTGTTTGTGCTGCTGGCTGCACTTAAGGAATGGAGCTCAGATTTAGATAGCTATGGGCATAATTAGCTTGTTAAAATGATATTGCTGAGGCTAACACCAGCCAGTGCTGACTGCTGTGGTGAGAGTTATTGAAAGACACATACGGAAATTAATACATTTCTCTGACTTTCCAGGTGTATTGGAATTTGGAGAAACTTTTCAATTCCTGTTCCAACATTAAAATGTGTCTTTTTTGATGGTATGGTAGAAGTCATAGAGACTTTATTTTTTCTGGTTAACTCAGATTAAAATCTTATTTTCTGAACCATTCCCCATCACTATTGTGGTGTACAGTAGTAGCAAAATTTTATTCTGCTATGCGAGTTGGTATTATAGAGAAGAATAAATATTTCTTTTATTATTAGAAATATTTTCCTTTGTGCTGCCCCTTAAATTCATTTCTGAGAACCATTGACCTGGTCCTAGTGTCTCTAAAGATAGGAGAGTAAAGCAAAAGGAACTATGGTTTATCCAGCCTGCTAACATAAAACATAAATGTAACTTCACACCTAATAATGCCCAAAATTACAGATATATTTAACTATATAATGAGCAAATTAAGGAAAGTTTTCTTTCATAAAAAGAGGGAACTGTACACTCCGATGCAGCCTTGACAAACTGCAAATATTTCTGCTCTTTGTTTAGCTTGTGCCTCACTCCTGCACCATGCTTTGATATCTGCCTTTTGGCTAACACTGTGTCTTTGGAGAACGTGGAGATGAAACTGCTTCTGGCTCTCATGGCATCTTCTAGTTTGTATTATTGTGTATAAACAGACTGAAGCTACAACAAAGCAAGCCAGAAAACCACAAGAAGTCCTTCCTTTCCTCACTTTCCCTGCCTAGGGCAAGGCTGAATACACAGGGAAATGCAAAATGGAAAGATGATGGGTGAGAAGTCCTGCATTGTGTTGCTGGCAGTCAAGACTGCCTCCAGGATGCTCCCCTTGCTTGGGACTGAGAGACTTTGCTTTAATAACCTCAAGTTTGATTGCTTTGACTCAGGACTCTAAGGCACAAATCCTATGAACAGTGTTAAATTGCTCTTCCCCTCAGCTTACTTTCTAAGAGGAGGAAAGAGTCCCAATCTACTTCTTAGGTCATTAAACAGCTGGTTGTTTTGCCAGCTGGGTGATAGGAAGGTCTTCCTGAAGGGGAAAAGAAAAACTTTGTAATGTGTTTTTTCAGTGAAGGGAATTGCCTGGGTACAACATGGCCCCAAGCAATGAAACTCTGTTATCACAATACTTGATTCAGTCAATGCTAGATCGAATGTATAGGAATGTAAGGTAGAGGGCATGTGCCCCCATCCTTCAATCTCCCTCACAGAACTGATGATTTTAATGCAACAGTTTTCAAAGGCTGGCTACTGTACTGCATTTTGCAAGATTTATGAGCTGCTGTGTCTGTGACACTTGTGTATGCAAAGTACAGGGAAAGGTTGCCACACTGACAGTGCCTCGTAATCTTAGATGAACATCCTTCTTTAGGAAACAGCCCCTGTAAGTCTGTTGTTTTCCGACATCCTTTCCATCAGTTATTTGTCTCCTCTAGCAACTCTCAGGTACTCCCAGCTTTCGCAGGCTGATCTCCTTCTCCTATCTTCCCGCTCTTCCTCACTGCTTAGCAATTTACTTACTCAAATTAAAGTATCTTGTTCTTGCTAAACGTATCTTTTTTCTGCCAGATTTCCTCTGCACCAAATCCTTTTGCTGAAAGTTCACTGAGGTTTTTAAGCAACAATCCGTATCCCCAGGGAGCTGCAAGCTTCCCTGCTTCACGTCTTTGTAGTTGCTAAGGTTGTCTGGAGTGGAAACATGATGAAAGGAACGGCACAGAAGAATAAGTACAGCGGAGACTTGGAATCACACTTCTTTCAACACCATGTTGTGTACTTGTGTTCCCTCTCCCCAAGCTCAAGATCACCAGAGATGGTTCTGCATTGTTAGCCCTCAAAATACCATTGTCTCCTAACAAAAGATATTTCAGGACAGTTAAAACTGTCCAGACAAACTGGACAGTTTGGGATTAGAAAGCCATTAATGCTCAGAAGCATTAGTGTTTGCCTCCAAAGCAGGCAGACTGCAATACTCAGTCTCTGCTTCATTCTCTGTGCCTTTGTGGGTGTTGACACAGTCAGTGAGCCAAACTTGTGGGTCTTTGTACCCATCAACTTTGGTTTTCTTACTGTTGACATCTTTCACACAAGCAGGAGAATGATACATCAGCTTTGGAAGTATAGATTTCCTCTTATGAAGTAGTTTCTCATCCATGTAAATAATGGTCCAAAATTAGCTGCATTTAAAGTCAGAGGAAGAAACTACGGATTGTCAATAACAGAGTACTGTAGGATGTATCATACTCTTGGGTGGTGGCCGTGATTATCATTCCGCCTGTTCTTTTCTGTAACTCATGTGCAGTTTTCAGACTTGCAGTAAATCCCCTTGAGAAGACATCTCAAGATAACGAAGCAGCCTGTCTTTTTGAACCGGAACTTGCCTTCAGAATTCCATTTTTATATTGCCTGATACTTAACCTCTCTACGTGGTAGCCCTATCTATTTGGACAGGCTATCTGTCTTCTCTCTGGGATTTCTTCTGTCCCTGATATGTTGTGGGGTTTTTTGTTGTGGGTTTGGTTTTGTTGTTTGTTTGTTTGTTTGTTTGTTTGTTTTTTCCCCTCCCCTACGTTGTTGACTGTGGAGGAATTATAAAAGATCCTTTATTTGTTCTCTGAAGTGATTACTGGTTTTAATTGCAAGAGGTTATGAGAAGTCAAATATCTGTAATTATTACTGCTATGGTCATAGGGCTGGACCCTTGGGAAACCTCAGAAAATGCTTTAAAATAATAATCTCAAGATCTGCCCTATTTACTAGCTGTCTTCTCAGCACACAAGTGCAGACTCCCCATTATGCGAAACTGTACAGCAGTTACGCTTCTTGTGCAAGTGGTTAGGGGCAGGAAAATACTCTAGTAGGAGGCACATTTACAAGCAGAAAAGGAATTATCCTTCACAGAAGGATATTTGACCTGTTGATATCCGGGATGGTGAAGTCATTGTTGAAGGATTTTGTGCTTGTTAAGAGTGTATGTAGATGCAGAAGGAGATGGGACAAGTTCTAGGAAGAGAAATCCATTGAGAATTGCTAAATACGTCTGACTGAGGGTGTAGTTAAGAGAAAAACAGCTATAGCATCCTGAAAACAGCTGTAGTATCCTGGCCACCAGTGGTTACTCACTGCTAGATTTAGGTTGCACCTTTAGAAACTGCTCTAATGTGACTTGTGGCCAGGGTCTTAAGTTTTTCATGTGTCAGTGATTTGCAATGCCAAAATAAGAAGCTGTCTCGCTGAAGAAAACAAATGAAGAGGTCATGAAAAGGTGTTGTGTTTGATCATGTCAATGCTCCACCCTACATAGTCACTGAAATTGAGGAAAACCCTACCCCCTTTTCCCTTCCATTACCTTCAGCTAATAGGAATTGGAGTTGTATTTTTATTTAGCAGAGCAAACCCTGCACTGACTTGAGAGGAGCACAGGATATTTGTAAGGCAGAAGTTGTCAGCCCTCAGATATGCTTGAATTTCTACGTCAGCCTGCCATGTTGAATCTGGGAGTGACAATTCAGCACAGCAAGGGATGTGGTGACATGTAAATGCATCACTGTAGTGCCTCAGGGAAATAACCAATTGCCAGCATCAAAGAGCAAGGAAAGATACCTAGTGACAGGAGAATGTAAACTAATAATTCATTCCCTTTATAGAGAATCCAAACATGCTATTTTATTAAGCTGATTTGAGATACCTTCATCCTGAGAAGAATTTACTTGTCTACGCACGTCTCGTTCTACCAAAGTGCTATTGCAAGTGTTGATATATCTGTGAATATCAGGCTGGTGATTTGTGAAAGCCCCTGCTAGGGTTTGGAGAACCAGGAGTTAGATATATCTTTTATTTTTTATTTTTCATTGCTTTTTGCACTGCGATCAGACTATAGGAATCATAAAAAACGGAACTATTTAGAGACGTTTTAACAATTTCTTATAGGACTAAGTTGAATTTATTAAAAAAAGGTTTTATGCAATTATTTAATGAAAGCATGAGTCACGCGCAGTAAAAAGAGAACTGAATTTGCTGTCTTTAGACAAGGCAGGTGAACTTAGATTCCAGAAATATTTGGTTCCTGTAAAAATAACTTTTTATGGTTTATTCTATCTTCCCGTCTGCTCTCTGGGTGTTTAGATGAGTCTCCTTCACATCCTACCTGAAGCGTGGAATACTAAGAAAGTCTATATAAATAGCATTCATTTTAAGGTCCTGTTTTATCGTTGCTGAATAGTATAACAGGATTGTTTTGACAGAAATTAAGTGTGTCACCTCAATCAAGGTCTTGAAATAAAGTCTATTTAAATGACAGTTTTCCCATTGATTTCAGTTGGCTCTGTCTACATTTCTAAAGACTTTCAGTCTGTAAATATTTAACCCAGCATGTAGCTGTAATAACAAACTCTACTTTTCCTGATATAAAAGTTTCTTTGTGTTTAGGATTTTCGTAGCTCTGATGACTGCAAGTGAAGGAAGTCTTTCGGGGGGAGAGAGACCACATTTTTTTTGTAAGACTAGTTGACATATGCAGAAAAATGACACTTTTTGAGCAAAGGAGGCCTTTTTGAGAGTCATCAGCCTTCAGCAAATTACAGGTTAGAAACAATTGTTCAGAGTTTAATTTATTACATTATCTAGGTAGTCAAATTGAGTGAATAGGGCAGTTAGTACCTGCTGAGCAGAGGAGGATGTTTCAAGGCGGGAGGTGATAAGGCTGTTAGTCCCTGTAGGAGAGCAAGAGAGATGGCTAATTATTGTCACAGGAGTTAGCAGGGGATAAGGAAAATGGGGGAGCATGTAATTTGCTGTAAGGCCAAGGCTTAAATGGTGGGGTTTTTTGTCTTTTGGTGGTGTGTGGGTTTTTTTGGTGCGTTTGTTTGTTTGTTTTGTTGGGGGGTTTTTTAAGGTCTTGCTCCACGTGCTAAGGCCCCGGGAACTGCTTTGTACCTGGCTGCCTGGTATAACAGAAAGGGGCAAGCTGACCCCATCACAGTCAAGACCCTGGAGTGTGTCCATACCAACCATTTAGGCTGGTGCTGTGCTATGATACACAGATGATTGGAATTTAAAAGAGGAAAATTTAATAAAGAAAACAAAAAAAAGCTGATAAGAATTGCTTTCTATGCACTTTTCTATTTTAAGGTAGATGTGGCTCTGTTTTCATAATAATTAAAAAAAAAAAAAAAAAATCTCCTTGCTGCTGTGTTTTGTTCCAGGTAATAAAAACCTAATAAGCTGTAGATCAGTTTACCTTGCACTGGAACAAAAATTAGGCTTGGATTGTGCTAATTTGCTGGTTTGATCTAAGACATCTATCTTATTCACTTCTGGCAAGGTGAATTTGAAAGTCTGGCTTCATTCCCGCTTGTTGTTCACAGGAGCGAAAATATTAAGTGGTCTATTTTTTTTTGTGTGTGTGTTTCCTCCTGTGCTTTTTTTTCCCCTCTCCTGTCTCTGAGGGAAATTATGTATGATTTTTCCAAATTAGCTCTGTATTTGCTCCCATCTTTTGTCAGCAACTCTTAGTTATTGTACTATGTAATGAAACAATAATGTACAGTTACTATGGGCATAAAAATGGTAAAATCCTTTGTTCCACTGCTGGCCAGTCACATAGTCAGCTTAGGAGTCTGAGATAATGAACATCCAGAAATGTCTAGCCAAGCATCTCATCCCTGGTTCTGTCACGGTCACATTGTTTCAGACTTTTTTTAAAGCTTTCTTTTTTGTTAAATGCTACTTTTTCCACATAGGAACATTATCTTAATGTAAGCAACCTAAGTCAATGTGATAAACAATTAGCACTTCATTGACACCTAGAGTAGTAATGAAGATAGGGCAGGGCTGATTATCAGAATATGTTAGTTTCAATGAAACTTGGATCAGGAAAGCTTTGATTTCCATCATGAAATTTTGCTCGGGGAAAGAAACCCACCTCAGTATAGTAACTTCTCTTAAAATATGAGCCCTGCTCTTGGGATGGACTAGGTGCTCCCTCAGTAATTCAAGTAACACCATGTGTCTTGGTGCTCCCACATCCTGTTTGAAGACAGTTTGCACCAGTATTTCAGAAGGCTGGAGCTGGTAGCTCACTTTGATTTGCTTTTCGTTAGGTGCTTAGCAATGTCTGGATTTGAGTACTTGAAATCTATGTGGGTGTCCTGACATCTGTTCTGCTTGAGATAGTTAATTTAAAAAAAAGGATTTGAAGGGATCTGCCCAATTCTTAAAATCCAGTTGCTCAGAGTGGAATGACAATCTTTCATCTTATCCTTTTAAAACTGCATCAGAGGTTACCCTTTTCCTTTGTTGCTCTCTCTGCAAATTCATCTGCAACCTCAGTCTCCTCACAGCTAGAAACAGTCCTTCAATTTCCAAGCTGGAGATATTCTTGCCAGTTTACCCACATTTGTTTCTCAGCCAGTCCTGGGATTTTAGTCCCCTTACTTGTCATATGAAATCCTCCTTTCTAATCCTCTGCGGAAAACAAGATATCCTTTTTATTGGATACTATCCATAGAGTGATTAATGGGGAAAGGAAGTGCCCATTTGATGCTCTAACCTGCAGGTAGAATGAGAGCTCAGAAGTACTCATTTATTGTTTTTCCTGTTCAAGCTGTGATCTTGGCCTGTATCCTTTGGTAGGCTCAATGTTGAGGATTTTAGTTCGGCTGTCAGTTTGAATAATTTCCCAAGCACATATTACTTTTGGTTAGTGTTCTGTGAGAGCGAGCGTCCTGGTTCGGGCTAGGAGCCAGGCCAGGTGAGCCAGGCTGCCCGGGGGCTATCCCACACCACGTGACGTCATGCTCACATAAAAGGGGCCAGTCGGGGAGGGGCGGGTTCGCCGTGGCTCCGGGGCGGGCTGAGCGTCCGGTCCGGTCGGTCGTGGGATCGGTCAATTGCTTTCTGTCCTCACCCACTGTGAATGTCTGTTATCAGCCCTGTTGCTGGTGTTCCCCTCTCCCCTGCCGTCCCAGTAACCTGTCCTTACCCCAACCCACGGGGCTTTGCCTTTGTCTTCCCATTCCCCTCCCCAGCCCGCCGGGGGAAAGGGGGTGAGCGAGCAGCACCTGGTGCTCTGCTGCTGGCTGCGGCCAAACCACATCAGCGAGGGAGATGTATAAGAAACTTGTCATGAATTGCCCTTACTGTGGTGGTGGACAGTCTTCTGTCTTCATTCAATAGTACGTAAAGCTACACGAGGAAAGGCCAGAAGAGACTGAAATGGTTCGTTGAAGTTATACAGGGTTCATTGAAGTCCTGCAGAAGTCTCTGGAAAGACTCCAGTCAGTTTTGGATGAGGCTTATGGCTCAGAGGATCTTCTATGTAATCCACTTTTATCCTCATCACTTAACAACTACATTCTTCCATTCCCTTTTTAATGGGAAAGGCTCTGATTCTTCCTTAAAATGCTCTAACATGCTGTCACCTGTTCATTCAACGTCTTACTTGAACAAGAACTACCTCTGCAACCGCACCCTGCATGCAAAATCTGGAGTGCTTGTACTCTTGTCTTGAGACAAGTGTTGTGGCAGCCAGTGAACAAACTGCAAGTATCTTCATTTCATTTCTAGGTTCAGAAGATTTCTCTTGTAAGAACAAAACAACTCTTTTGGAAAGATTTCACTGCTTATTACAGGAGCCATTAATCAGTCTGGAGATGGTGGACTCAACGGAATTCTCAAATGCCACATGATAGCCGGAGTTTCCAGCAGCTGGGTAGAGCTGAGCATCTCCTTTATTTTCTCTAGGGATTAGACTCTTCTTATCCCATTTACTGACCAATGAGCTTTTACTTCTCAGTAGAACTGGGTTCAATTATAAAATCAAGTGTCTGCCAGAAGTCTTGCATGTACCCTGGAGAGTTCCAGAACTGCTGCCAATTAAAGCAAAATGCTCCTGATAAGATGCAGGTTTAGGGGAAGCTGTTTACTTTTCTGACTTAGAACTGCTGGAATAATTTGTTTGAGAATAACATCCAGGGCAAATCTAATGGTTTTTGTAATGGGAACCTATCACACTTCAGTGGACAAACATTTTTTCAAAGTAACCGTTGTGTATTTCTTTTTCAAATGTTCATGTTGTTGTCTCTAGGAAGGTAGACAGCATTGGTCAATGTACGGACATCAGCAGCTGTTGTTGGTGTGTATTAACTACATCATCTGGTTTTGCTCTGGAATGCTGCTTTAAGAAGGTATTTCCCTCCTAAACAAGTCAGTTGAATTGATTTAAGTTCCCATGGCATCAATTGCTTTATTTAACATTTTTTACCAAATGTCCTGGCTAGTTTTTAGCTCTTACTAAAATTAGTTATGGACCTTACAAGTCTTGAATAAGAGCAACAAAAATACCTTGCTAAAAGCACCCCCCAAAAGGCAAACATGCCTCTTTTCTATCCCCCAAATGTACCTTTAATCCCATGCACACAGAATATTACAGTACTGTCTTTAAGCATTCCCACCTGCTTGTTCTTGTGGCAGATGGGATCACACCTGCTCTGCTTCAGTGTAGTCAATGGAGAGGCAACAGACCTTGAAGTCTCACCAGTGAGCATGGGAGGAGATGCCTAGGTCCTGCCCATGTGTCCCAGCATTGACCATGGGTTCAGTCAGCACTCTTTGCTTCTCCTGTCCCAGGACAAGACTTCTGTGCGGATCCCAGATGGCATGAATTACTAGCCACTGTGAATGACTAGGACATTGCTGAGTTTTTCAAGGGGTCACAACAATCCATGAGTTTAGGACCAGCTGCATGTGCCGAGAACCTCACATCAAAAGCAGACAGAAATTTGACATTATATTTCGGCCCATGCATATGCATTGCAGATACACGGCTATGGTGCTGCTGCGAACAGCAGAATGCATGTGGACTACACAAGGTTTTTAAGGCTTATTTTAAGGTTGTCTGAAAGTTTGTTGTGCATTGCAAACGTGTTTTTTCATCTTAGCGTTTACCTTCTCTGGCACCATTAAGACAGTCTAGGCATAGTTTGTTCTGCTGGTAGGTAAAAATCTGCAGAGCTTTGAGACAAAAAAATCCTATCTGAACGGTGCAAATCCTCCCCTCTACAGTCTTGCATTTTGTTACAGCCTCCCACTGCCAGTGAAGCAAATTAGGTACTTGAGTGCAGACTCAGATAATGTTTGAACTTTTCTCCAGGCTCCCGTGTTATGGATGTATAAGATCTGTAAATGTCTACTACTTTGTGTGGAGTTACTTGAATCACTGTAAATGTCTAAAATTCCAAAGAAAATTTGTCATTGGCATTTTAAATGTCTAAACCTTTAAAAAGCTCTAGAGAAAGTTAACCATATTTGTTTATACCACTGCAGTTGACTGTCTTATTTTTCTGTAATTTGTCATGAATTTGATTGAAAATGGAGGTGGAAATATAACAACAATAACAAAAAAAAGCCTGTGGCATCTCTTACGCAGGCAAAACCCAGCAGGTAGTAGAAACTTTTTAAAGGTTGAGAGCAAATTTCCATCCTATTTCCCATCTGACTGATGTTCAGGTGAGTTTGGATAAGTTTATGTCTCAAAACTCATTCTAACGTGATATACCTATGGATACGTTTTGTTATTGCTAAATCTGGTATGTAGCATTCTCACCTAACAGGTCAGGGAATACATAAATAGCTTGATATATATATATATCTACCAGGGGTTGTTTCAGCCAGTGATAACTCGGTCTCTTTCTGACACTTTATTTATTTTCCATTTTAAAATAAATATTAGAAAGACATTTGAACATGATAGGAAACAGTTACATCAGCTGTCTGAGACTTCAGAGAGGAATTCTCCAAGCACTGTGCAACTTCCTACATATCTACCAAGTGCTGTTCATTATAATTATCCTGTTAGAGTGAGGTACCAGCTCTGATGAGATGCAGTACCACGGGGAAAGCCTTTTACTCCAATGTTTTTCTCAGATTCCGGTTGGTATTTTACAAAGCAGCCTAGTTCAAAGCAAGTGGCTGCAACAGTCTCCTGGAGTGGCTTTGAAAGATGTGGCTCCTTAAATGCATCCTGGCTTTATATATTGTTAAGGTTTTATTATGTGGCTTGAATGACCTGGTTGGGTCACAAAATGGTGGAGTCATTTCTGCTACAAACTACAGTGATCCATGCTGGTATAGATTCTGCTTTGAGTAAATGTGCTGCTCTTCTGGGCGAATAGCTCCACTGATTTCAGGGCAGGATGACTGAGGTAATCAACTAAGTTCGATATTGAAATGGTGTTGGATTTTACCATGCTTGCTGTGTATGTAATGTTTTAATAATTCCTCAAAATGCCCCATGGAAACCATGGGACCTAGCACTGGCCAGGAAATCTCACTATTGCTTCATCTCGTTATAAGTACTCTATTCAAATGACTTTTTCTTCGAGTTTCCTTAATTTGAAATAGTTTCAGAATGATTATTTTTAATTATTTGTGGCGTTACTATAAAGTGGAGTTTTATTATTTGGAATAGCACAGTACTGTGTCACTTTAGGTAAAAGAAAACATAACCAGTACTGCTACTGCAAGTTATATGTTGAATATTTGACATAAACTCAGAAAATTTGCCTTATATTTGGACTCATGTAGTAAATTCAAGTAAATGAGGGAGTTTTTACTTTTGACATTACGTAGCATTGGTGTAAGTGGCAGAAAAAGTACGGTCATTAATGGATGCATTTTGGCTTATATTTGGAAAAAAATGTAGTCTGTTTGGTAGGATCCCTGTGCATTGGAGGAGGCTTTGGTTTTTTTCAATTGCAGCTTGCCTTGTTCACACCCCTGTAGTCCCATCCATGCAGAGCCAACACAGGACATTTGTATCACATCCCGCAGCACATGAAAGTGCAAGCGGACTTGCTGTTCCTTTGGTGACAGTTCCTGAAGTCATCATAGATCCAAATGAGTTTGATTTTCTTGACATAAAGCTAAACTTGATCTTGAAATGGGAGATGCTGGGAAACACAAAGCAGATGTGGCTACATGGAGATGGTCTGCCTGGGCTAGCAAATAAGCCCTTCTGCACCCTGGCATTGCCTTGATATGGGACATTTGGATATGTTTAGATCCCTCTGAGAGTTGAGAGTTTGATTTATTTTTTTTATCCCCCTCCCCCCATTTGAGGTGAAAATAAAATTTTACTGTCAGATGTGTTTTTCCAGAATGGACAGATACATTTCCTAATGAGTTCCAAAGATTCGTGTCTGAATAAAAATACCTATTTCAGCCTTGAGGGCATTTTTATTACAATGATCTTATTTAACTATGGATGTTTTGGGATGACAAAAAAAAAAATAAAATCATATTGATTACCTTTGATTTTTATTTTTTGCAGGGGAACGTGACCTTTTCTTGCTCAGAACCACAAATTGTTCCTATCACCTTTGTCAGCACCAGTCGAAGCTACTTGCTACTACCCGGCACTCCTCAGATCGATGGTTTGTCAGTCAGCTTCCAGTTTCGAACATGGAATAAAGACGGCTTACTTCTGTTCACCCAGTTGTCTGAAAATTCAGGACCTCTCTTAGTTTATCTCCATGGTGGAAGATTGACACTACTTATTCAGAAAGAGACAGAGAACCCCGTGGAAATCAGTGAAGGTACTTAATTTTTGTTTACTCTCACCATTCTCCTTTTAAAACACAAAGGCCTTAACCCCACATGATGAAAGGATTCCTTGAAATAAGGAAGCACCCAATCTTACTTTCTCTTTTCAAATTTTCTCTTGCTTTCCAGTGGTAGAACCACTCTGTGCAGCTTGAGGTACATCTAAGCATGAAAAGTTAGCATCCTGAGATCTCTGGTCTCAGCCTATCTGACAATTAGTTCAGCCTGTGTGTTCTTAAACAGTCACACTAAATTTTCTTCAGTCAGGTCACATGAAGACCTTCCTTTTTCCTGTCCTCAGATTGTGCTGAATTCAGCTGGGAGCCAGCTCAGCCTCTGCACTGTTCTCCAGCACAAGTTAAGGCAGCTACGACTGTAGCTTTGCACTCTCTCTTTACACTATGCTTAAAAGAGTGACTGATCACGGGCTTCCTCTCCTCACGCTCCCTCACTGACCTCCTTAGCCAGTTTGCAAGTTGCTTTGTGCAGTGCAGCTGCAGGGATGCAAAAGGGTGAGATGGGGTTCCCTCCCTGACTTAAAATTCAGGGGAAATTGCTTGCGAACACTTACCAGCAGAGCTATCAGATCCCACAGACAACAGGGAAACAATTTCAGACTGTACAACACAGGCAGGATCAGAGCAGCCCAGCTGCCATCCCAGTGTGACCTATATAAGCCATGCTGGCATCCCAAACAGAAATGTTCTTAGCCCAGGGCTTAGCACATCCCTTGCTGCTATGCAGCCACCCTGGGTGGGAGACTGGGAAATTAATTTTCTGTGTAGGTTGAATACCCAGTTTCCAAAGGTGGAGGAGTAATAGACTGATGGAACTCAGGTGGAACTAAATAATAATAATAGTATTTTCTAAAAGAGCAGCTGTTTAAAAATATGTAACATTAAAATATTCCCAGTACAGATTAAAAGAGGGCAGATGTGTCTATTAAAAGAAGCAGAGATAAAATCTGACAGAGTTGTCAAAGCAGAGCTGTTCCATATGCGTGTTTCATTCCCCTTTATGATAGAAAATGAGGCAGCCCTGCATCTATCCTTATTCATGTAGATTGCTACGGCCTTAGCTTGCTGCAATTGAATGCTGAAAACTGAATTTCCAGCCTTTATTGCAGTCCTAATTAAACTGTTGACAAAGCTGAGACAATGTCAATATTTGGTTGGGTATATTTGTTTTTATGTAGTTCTGAAATCATGAACCTGAGCCCAGCCTCTGGTGCTATCCAAAACATTACTAAAATGCCTACTTGCAATTTCCGCATATTTTCCATGTGTAAGTGCCATGTTCTGCAGATGTCAGGTACTCACAATAAACTCAGGCTTGCTCAAGAATGGACCTATTTTTGCCCAAAATGGGACCTATTTTGTTTTGACATCTTTTCAAACTTCAGCAACGTATTTCACTTCAAAATGGACTTGTTCTAGTTGAAAAATCATCCATTTTTGCTGGGAAACCAGCTTCTTATTCTATGGAAATTGTGCATGCGTTAACAGCCATTACTGTGGAAATTGTCTCATTTTCAAGTTCGTAATGAAATGGCTTTTCATACACATAACACCGACAATTTTTTTATTTTGTTTTGAACTGTTCTCACACCTCTTTGTGTCACTAAGTGCTCGTTTGTTTCTTCTGAAAGCTACATTAGCGAAAAATATTCCATTTAGGGAGGGGAGTAAATACTAGTTGTCTGTGCCTGATCTCAGTGACTCCAGCCTGACGGTAGCGTATTTTGAACTGTAATTAGGTTACTTTTGATCTGCACCACCGTGTGTGAGCTCAGAAGCTTGCCCACTGATTGTCATGGCTGTCAGAATAGAGGTTGTAGAGTTTCTTTGTAGCTGTGTGGTGTTATTTCAAGAGCCATGAGGTGCAACACTGATTTTCAGAAGAAGGAAAGAGAGAGGTTATTTCCAACTTTGCACAAGTGCCTAGAAGAGAAAGAGACTACCCAGTACCGTAATCTCTCACATACTTTTGTAGGTTCCTGGTCAGAGCAACAATCCCAACTCTCACAAGACCCATGTTGAAATCCAATATAGAAAGGCTTTGGTACATCCAGCAATAAGACTGTGTGCTAACTTAGTGCTGAAGGTTTTTAGGAAACACAAATCCTACTGATTCCCACTGGAGTCTGTCAGGTTTCAAAGTGGAGCCTGAGACAGGGTATGACCATCTCATTGAATCTAATCTTCTGCAATCTCAGGCATGTGTTTGTACCAGAAGCTCAACAGCGATCTCTTCACACTCCTGTGAGCTATAAGCATTTCCTGACAGACTGAAGATAGATATAAACACCTGCAAAACGGTAGTAACATACTACCAGAAAGGTGAAGGGCCTGGCTAGCTTGATGAGTGCCTGCAGTACCAGAAGCAGGTTACGTTACATTGTGAGATGACCTACTTAAGGGAAAGCTTCTGAGACCATTTTCTTGGCCCTTTTCTTCTATGCCAGTTTGTTTCCAGAGGTAATGAGTTCTTTTCAGCTGGCAGTTCTCCCTTTTTTGGGGTCAGCTGCACATTTGTGGTCACAAGTTGGAAGCAAAATGAGAGTTGAAGAACACAATTGTCTCCTGCACCTCTTTTTTCACTCTTTGTACTTGTCTTTTGCCAGGCACCAATCTCCATGATGGGCTTTGGCATTCTGTTACCATCAATGCCAGAAGACATCGCATTACCCTGACACTGGATAACAACGCTGCCACTGCTAGCCATGCAACCACTGTGTCAAGGATCTACTCTGGGAACAGCTACTATTTTGGAGGTAGGTTGTTTCAGACAGATGCAAATCCTCGGGTATTCACCATTGAATTCTCCCCACGTGCATTCTGTTTGCAGATAAAAGCAAATGTTTTAATAACTGATTTTAGACCCTCTATTGAGCTGCAGTGCATACAGCGCTGTGGGAAGATGGAAGGGTCATGGAAGCTCAGATACAAATGATGTTCTTGCTTGCTATCCACAGGATTTCATCCTCTGTGCATTGCCTCAGCAGCAGAATTTAACCCATAATGATTATACAATTTGCACAGCTGTTTTTATGGGAGTCAGTTGCTATCTAACTGTGGAGTTTAAAAAATGGAAAAAAACCCCACAGTTTGATTTTGCTTAGCACACATGCAAACCTTATACTCTGATATTTCCAGTGGCTGATCTCTCTTTTTTCCTTTTTTTTTTTTTTTTGCCTTACTGAAGGATTTATAACACAGAAGATTGTATAGCATAAGGAATGAAAACACTTGGAATAATCAGGCTCCGATTTCTTGCATCAGGAAATCCCAGCAGAAATAGATGAACATTCCAATATTCTTCTCTGCCTCTTCTCTTTTTCCCACAGGGTGCCCTGACAATTTCACCGATTCCCAATGTTTAAATCCCATTACTGCCTTTCAAGGCTGTATGAGGCTCATCTTTATTGATAACCAGCCCAAGGACCTCATTTTAGTTCAGCAAGGCTCCCTGGGGAATTTTAGTGATTTACACATTGATCTGTGTGGCATCAAAGACAGGTAATTATTGTTTCCTCTTTCTTGTATTTGTTCTTTTTTTTCATCCTAGTGGTTTATAAATACAGGTTGCATTAAGTGAAAATTCTAATCTGCCAGCATTACGGATATTAGGCATAATAGAGCTACTAATAGAAAATATTACAGCAAAGATAGGAGGACTAGAGGGGAAATGGTTTCAATTACATGAGGCTCTCTTCACATTGACTTGTAGGAAATAGAGTATGCAAATTCAATCAAACTACAGATTGGTGAAAGGATTAAATTTTATGCATAAACAACATTTGATTGATTTGAAGTTTTAGAGGGAAATGAAAGAGAAGGAAAAATTATTTGATTCATCAGAACATGTCATCCCCTTAATATATTAGCTGGTTTTGCTTAAGTAGATAATTTACAATTTTCCTTGTTAGCCATTATGTTAGCACGTATATCATGAAGATATGGTTCACCTCATGTGACATACTGCCAATTCAGTAGGACAATATAATGATGAAATGTCTGTATCTACCAGAGACACATTTCAGTTTAAATACTGATCTGAATCCCTCCTAAGCTACAACCTGACAGGAAACTCAGATTTCCTCATAAACAGTAGAGAGGAAATAAGAAACCAATTTATTTTTTTTTTAAATATTTCATAATTTCTCCTTTGCTTTCTATGGAATTTTAGTATCTAAATATTTCTGAATTACTTCTGCAATTGTCTACTTTGAAGTTAGTGCATGGAATGATAGGCTCTGATTATTTTTTATTCTTTTTTTAAATCTGAAAAATGGAAATGGAACTGTTGGAAATTTCATATGCTTCAGATAGTTAAGGGAGTAGTAAGGTTATTTTGCAAATGTCTTAGGAACTTAAGCATTTAACATAGTTTTTTCAGACATGTTACTTAAAGAGGTAGAGCTGAAGGCCGATCTCCATTATTACTTACTGTAGGAGGGATCAGCCTGCTGGTGCTGCAATCTTTTGAAAAGCGGGCAAACCCTCTGTTATGTGAGACCTTGTGCCCATCTTTGCATGTTCATGTTAACTTGTGCAGGGAAAATAGTGGCTTTGATCAAACCTGTTTCCATGTTTAATGGTGGCTGCATTCAGGGGGATATGAATGTAATGCTTGGTGTGCCTGAAATGGTAGACAGAATTGATAAGATGCAGCTGATTTAATAAAAGGAAGTAAAATGTAAACTGTCCTGAGAATTAAGAGCAAATGTTTTGGTGTTTTCTTGAAAAAAACAGATTCTTTAAGATTGAGTGGACCATTCAAAGGCAACTTGTATATTTATATATTGAAACAGAAGAGAAATCTGTTATGATGCAGAGGTGCTGTAGGACCTCTCCAGTGCCTTCCTTGTCACCAAATCTAGGCTACCATGTAAATCTGTGGTACTGCTGCAAGTGTCTTCCTCATCTTCAGTATCCTAAGGATGATAAACATCAGTCTGTGATCATACCGTATATTTTTTTAATACAAGGATCTAAACATAATAAAATGGTGGCATTTTACATAATCACTGCCTTGAATATATCACACATGTAAACAAAAGGTATATGTAATCTAGTGAAGATAAAAGCACTCTCTTCCAATGCAGTTCTCTGGACAGCATTAAATTTATGTGTCTGTGCTATGTGATCTAGGTAGATCTATAGTAGATATGATCTGTAGTAGTTATGATCCTATAGTAGATATGAAACCAAGATGTATTAAGAAAAAAGAAGAAAAAAAAGGATTTGATTTACAATCAGCAAAAGTGATTCTCTTACGGCTGGATTTGGTGTATCAGTGGAGGTGCCCTGAAGGGCAAGAGGGAAGCCTGCCATGTGGGAAAGTGTTGGGCTGAAGTCAGAAATTCCCCTCATGATGGAAGGGTGTGAGCCTCCCTGGCACCATGGAGATCACAGCTGTCCCCTTCAGTGAAACACCCAGCACCCTCTCCCTGGCCAGCAACTCCAATAACTCTGCTGATCCTGTTTTGCAGGGAAGAAGGAAGGATTTTATTTTTTACACATTTGACACATCTGGGACACAATCTTGAGAGAGGTTAAATTTACATAACTGATTTCAGGAAGTTACAAAGAGTTGTTTGAAGATTCACGGGGTGACGTACTGCTGGTGCAGCACTGAAGTCAAGAGTGGACATAACAGCAAGGGACAGTTGGAAAGAGGGTTGAAATTCAAAGAAACTGAATGAGGAAAATACAGGCAAACTCTGTGTTATTTTGCCAACATAATTGATCCTAAGCCAGTGGATGAGCTGGGGAACGACTGAACAAGAAAGTATTTGTGGCGTGTTTTCCTTCTGACCATTTTTGAAAACTTTAGGTTCTACAAGCCTCTATTATGGCATATTTGGTCACAACAAGCTATAGTTGGGAAGGTTTGGGAGAACAGGAGGTTTGAATTCAAATCTAAAGACTATATTGCTGTCTAGTCTGCGTGGTATACCAAAATATGTTTAAAAAAATAATAAAAAAATGTTTTCAAATCTTGTTCAAACTAGTTTATTGCACAAAATGTCGGACACTTCCAGTCACTGTAATTCAACTAGTCACTGTAGTTCAGCTAGTGCTCTGTATTGCAGCAGCTCTGGAGTACAGGAAAGTTGGGGTCTGGCTCCAGGCAATGTCCAGCTGCTCATTCTCTCTATATGAGGAGTGTTAAAACTCTGTAAAAGCATCTTCTCTAAGAAATGTGATCTCCCCTTTCTTAATTATAAGATTTATTGCTGTGTGCGTTGTAAAGTATGTATTTTTGTAATTTTAATGCATGTGGGAATTGTGTAGCGTAATTAACATGTAAATGGGGCATTTCTCTTAGTTATCTAAGCAAAAAAAAAAATACAAACCCTCTTTTGAGAAATATGCCTCTATTCAGAAAGCAGTTTATTTGTTACAGGCTGGTAGGCCAAGCTCATTCAGACCTGGGCTCTGAAAGCAGTGGTTGGACAATTCACTGCAACTTGTGTGTGCTCTTAAAAACAGAATTAATGACTTGTTTTGAAAGAAGGTAAACTGGCATATTATTGACGCTGGCAGTGTGTTTTTGAGAGCTGATCTAGTTGTGTAAGCATATTATACCCCCCTACACACACCAGGATTCCCTGCATAAAGTGATGAGCCTCCGTTAATTTAAAGGGAGCCATCTGAGGGACTGTGCCTTAATATCTCATCATCATCTCTCATATCTAGTATTTGAACTATGTGTGTACTCAAGTGAAGTTGGCATGAATGTCTTCTGTCTCCCTGTATTTGTTATTTCTGTCCTTCAGTAACTATTTCTCAGGAAATAAATGCCCTGTCACTAGCTGAGCTATCAGAATAGTATGCACAAAAAATAGAGATGTCCATAGAAATATTCAGAATTTTGCCTTCTTTACATTTGGTGGCTGGGGAGACAGTGCCAAGTGAAGATGCTTTTGGAGACACAAGTGATCTTGACCCTGTTACTGACCCTGCTTTGAGCAGGGGGTTTTTGCTGGAGGCCTCCAAAGGCTTCTTGCAG
Organism: Aramus guarauna; assembly: GCA_013400195.1. Classification (NCBI taxonomy): domain Eukaryota; kingdom Metazoa; phylum Chordata; class Aves; order Gruiformes; family Aramidae; genus Aramus; species Aramus guarauna. The sequence goes on along the minus strand of VXBL01007961.1, from coordinate 160,313 downwards.
TCTCAGTGATCCTGTGAATGAGGCCACTCAGTAGCTGCCCTGGTCCTGGCTGAGTAGGCAGTTCAGGATGAATCTGCGAGAGCTGCGGTGAGCAGATAACACACAGAAAACTCATGTCTTCTGTGTTTTCAGTGGGAAGTTAAGATGCTGTATGGTCTGGAGTTGAACACAGCAATGTGGACTGTCCTGATGATGGAAGAAGGCTAGTTAGCACCATCTCCTATTAAGAGACGGCTTGTTTCTAGCCCTCAGCTGCAGCGCCAGCACCGCTAGTGTTCCTACTGCTGCATATCAAGTTGTCTCTGATTTGCCCTACCCTCACACGGTACCTACATGTTGTCCTTAGGTGGCACATCCTGTGCAGGGAGAGGCATCCCCAATCTATTCACATCAGAGCTGTATATGCTTCACAAGCCCTGGAAAGTAGTGCTGTATTCCCTTCTTCACTTCCTTCAAGACAAAAGTGTTCCTGCAAACTGTTCCCAATGCCTTGTGGAACAGGAAAGTAGAATCTGTAGGGGGAAGCAATTTTTCTTGTAGCAATTTGTGTGTAGGACTCTTGACATTATCCACACTGCCTACCTACTGTTAATCCAGCTAACTTTTTTTGTTTCTTTTGTTCATAGTAGGTATATTTGCTGTGGTTGTCCAAATACACAGATTGCTCAGTCTTTTGTGAGGATGTTGCAAAGTGTGGTGTTTACGCTGGTGCTGCTATGAAGTGTTAGAGGTCGTAGCAGCCTGCAATGCATTTATCCCCATTCCAATGAGAGGTAAAGAAAAACTGAGACAATGTACTGCTAAGCCATAGAGGTCTGCTCTGTATTTAAAAGGAATTGGATTTAATTTTATCCCTCTTTGTTGTTGCCTTTTCAGGATTTCTGCTTGGTTAGGCGTGCAGGTACACATCAGGGGTTGTTTGCTTTACACTGAATTAATAAGTCACAAAATACAGTTTCTTACATCGTGCTGGCATTTCCACTCTATGGCATGGTACAGAGCAGAAAGTAACACGGCAGAGATGTCTGGAAGTGAAGGTGCCATGAAGTCCGTGAATTTAGAGACTATTTTGTTGGGGAGGGAAAGAGATATCTTTGAGTATCACTGCAGTCTTTTGCAGTAGTACATGTACTACGTTGATCCTCTCTGACCAAAAGCCATCTGGCATAGGCCCAAACAAATAAATGCAGACTTTGTTTGAATTTATTTTCTGTTCAGAGTGATATAGATTAAGTTCATGGCTACAGAGACCATACAGCCCTCACTCCTGGTGTTTTGCACTGTAAGTGGTTTTTGGGAAGGGCGGCGTCTGCTGGGAGTGACATGTTAAACCTAAAATCTTGCAGGGGAAAACCTGAGCAGGAAGAAAGTCTGATGAGAACAGAACAATACTTTTTGTGTATGGCCCTTAATCAGTGTCAAGGGATGTGGAGGTGGCAGCAGCATAAAAAGTCATTTGCTTCTCATAGATGCCTTAAGTCAGAAGGGATTCACTCCTTTTTCTTGAGCTCCACTAAGTTTCTAGCTTTAAGTGTATGTCCAGGCTCCCCACCCTTCACCTGCAGGTAGCATGTTAGGGGCTCTACCGATACAAGCAAGAAAGACTTTCCCAAGTACTTCTGGTTTAGAGAAACAAACAAACAAAAACCCCCACAACAGGAGGTCTCTTTCATAATGGTGTCTTCACTTATGCATTTCACTCCTCAGTATTTTACAGTGTTTTCAAGGACTTCTTGAACCTGTCAAACAGCCTCCTGGCAATGGGTTAGGGATGCGGTTACCTCTCACTCAGAGGGGTAAGAAATCACAGGCGCATCTAGTGCAGTGGCCAGCTGGGCACTGTGGCTGGCGCAGAGCTCTTCCTTCAGTCTTTTAACTTGATGCAAGGCAGAAGGCTGCGGTCCTCAGGGATGTCAGCGCTTCCCTTCCCTGGCTAGCATGTGCATGTCGCAGAACGGAGGGTTGAGTCTTCTTGTGCCTTCTTAAAACGACAAACCCTAACCTGTTTCTTCAGGAGAGTGGTAAAAAAAGTATTGGTTTCTCTAATGCTAATAATGATTCTCTAACCTAGGGTTTATTCAGTGCTGTGATGGGCCATAAACTCAGATCAGTTGCCTTTTTCTTCATGCAGTGTTTTCTCTTGGTGGCTTAGAAGGAAAACATGCTGCCAGTCCCCTGACCTAAACAGGACCCCTGAGCCATAGCATCGATACCAAAATACCAAGCTCTTAGTATCTACAGCAGCCTTCGTTTTGAAATATGGGGTAACCGACAGCTCTACAAATCTTGCGATACAAACAGAGCTAGCGACCAAAACAAGTGGGCAAATGTGTCTGAGTGAGGAGCAGCAGGAGGATGAGCAAGCCCTGTGAAGTAAACACTAACTAGCCAGCGTTGCCACTTGGTGTTTAGCTGTCCTAGGTTGGTGTCGTGGTTTTAGCAGTCATGCTTCTACATTTCTATTGTCTATAAACGTATTCAGAGACCAAACTGTTTCTTGAATGTCCCTGTCTATATGAAAAGAGGGGAGAAAAAAAAAAAGTCTAGAAACCATCCTCTGCACAGAAAGATTGATTTTTTTAATTATTTTTTTTTTTTTTAACCAGAAGAGATTGCTGAGGGGAGGCAACATAATGGTCTTCAGGTGCTAAAGGGCTGCTGCAGCGCAGAAGGAAATAATCATCTTTTCTGACCAGGATGTATAGGAGAGCAGCCATGGCATAGACTGCCTGAGGAAACTGTCAAGTCTCTGTCACTGGAAGGCTTTACAAATAGGTTAGATGAGTCTGTGAGAAATAACAAACATGAGTACGGGTGATCCTGCCTTGGGGTGTGAGCATGGACTAAGTGATCTTCTGAGTTCCCTCCAGCTCTGTGCAATTCTATTGCATTTGCTCAGGCTTCTCCTCCACCTGGAACAGCTGTGTCTTGTTCTTGCTTTAGGGGTTCTGAAATGTCAACAACAATAACACTGCTTAAGAAAACAAACAAACAAAAAACATGTGGGAAATATCTTTCAGGAATTCAGCACAGGATTTCTCACACCTGTGAAAAAACCCATTTGGTAGAGATCTCTCTCAGACATTCTAAGGCAGTAGGGACCATGTAGCCTACAGGTATAGTTCGGTGACTTTTTTTTTTTTTTTTAAACCTGAGATGTATCTGTTAAGTTTGGAGTGTAAGGGAATGCAGGAGAAGCAGCAACACTTACTACTCATTTGTCACTTCCCTGATTAGGTTTTTTTTGTGGTTTTTTTTTCCTCCTAAAAATGCATGATTCATTTTTACAACTGCCAGATGAAGCTCTGTGATTACAGAATTTATTGCCATGTTTTTTCCTGGGATTTCTTCTTTGCAGATTCCATGATGTCTAGAATGATGGTTCAGCTCAGGCTGTGTATTTTTCTTTGATGAACAGTAACTTGATTCCCTTCTACTTGGTGCTCTATTTTCACAAGATCCTGTGACTTCTTGGAGTTGAGGTGTCTGTCCCTCTTTCAAATGTGGTCAAAATGAGTATGAGAAGTTTGTAAGCTGTTAGGAGGAGGTGGGGACTGAGGCACTGGATAACTATGAGAACATCTTTCCCCTTAGTAAATCAAGCTAACAACTGTGTGTTGATCCCTTCACAACCTCTATTTCAATAGCTAAAAGATGAAATGCAAATCCAGTTGGATGTATTCACTGACCTCAACCTTGGCCTGACCAGCCCTTTCCAAGAAGTATGTCCTCTCTGGGCCACTCAGAGGTGGTGCTGTGTGCAGCTCTGACTAGAAGAGTCTGTCATTCAGGCCTCACGGCTGTTTCTAGAACTGACATTCTGTTCTTTTGTGTGCCACAAACTATTCTCTACAAGGAGAGATTAAATTGGCTAGGACTCTTCAGCCTGGAGAAGAGAGAGCTAGGCACTGTTGTGCGATGAGGAGCAGCATGAGGGAGCTGAATAATAAACAAGAATTTGCTGTTTCTCACAAATTCAAATCTTACACAGCATCAAATTGGATGTTGTTAGATACTGTAGAGGTCAAATATAAAGGAAAAAGGCAGTAAGGCATACATGAATCCGTAAGCCACAGATTTCTGGAAGCTGGCAAAGCGTTCAGTGGGATGCTCTTAAAGTTATTTCATCAGCATCTTTGCTGTCAGAGTAAGGAAATTGGAGGAGAGGCACTGTTGATCTGAAGCAAAGTCTGGAGGGAGGTGATAACCTTAGGACTAGGAAGCCCAAGTTCCCGATTCTTTTCAAAAATCATCCTTTTCATTGTGGGCGGCTCCTTGTACCTCCATTGTTCAAAATAAATTTTGTCATAACTGTGCTCAAAAAAACCTTGTGCTCTCACCAAAAACTGTGCTCTCAAAATACATTAGAATCTGACTGTGAATTTTGCTACGTACTAATACTTTCTGCACTGTTTTCTTTTCTTCCTACGTGGCGGTGGAATAGTGGGAGCGTGGGTCTGTCTGTGTGTGGGCAAACAATGGAAGGCACAGCCTGGGGGAAATTCAGGCAGCTTCTCATTTAAAAATAAATGAAATGGGTAGGAAAACAAATATGCAGATGCTGAGAATTTGGCCACGCTGTTGAGGAGCTCTGGGATTTCCCATTCAGCAATTGGCTGGAATGACAGATTTTGCAACTAGAAATACTAGCTTCAGTCCTGAAGCTGAGTTGGTTGTTTGCTGTGGTTGGCATCCTGTTCAGAGAGTAGATGCAGGAATGTGGGCTCAGGAGATATTGCAGCTCAAGAGTTGCCATGGATATTAGGAAAATGTGCCAGAAAATCATTAAACCTCAGTCCAGAATCACTGTGGATTTCCAGCCCTTCATCGTACGGCACAGATGCTCCCTTTGGGCCGAGCATGGCTGTCTGCTCTTACAGCAGATGGACCCCTTGGAATACAGCAGCAAGGGCTGCCGTATTGCCTGCAGCCTGAAGGCATGGGTTGATTGATCTCATCTACTTCTCGCATGCAGTGGGACAAGCTGCTTTGCAGCATTAGTCACAGAGAAGAAAATACAATTTCCAGAAGTTCTTGCACTCCGTGTGTACTCAAAGAGTTAAGATCTGCTGTGGTTTACCCTACTGTGTAAAGAGAAGTGTTTAGGAGGCAGTGCAGTTGGGATAGCTTGTGCCAAACAGCTGTAGTAAGGGGAAAATTGGCCTCGTTTTCCTCTGACTTGACACCTCTCATGGAAATAGTCACCTTTGCCCCTCAAGATAGTGCTAGACAAATGTAGACAAATGTGGCCTGGTTGCTTCCACCAGGCTTTTGAGGCACATCCTTAGATGTGTCACATCGTCTTGAGACACGTCCTTAACGATGACGGTTACATTAATGCTTTTGAACTCCTCAACCTCCTTCACAAAGGATGTGGTATTTAAGTTGGCCAGTGACAGAGCAAACTTCCTTAAGCAACCTGAACTGTCATATGATTCTGATATTCCTGCCAGGGCTGAAATAGCTTGAAATCATTGACTTTTTGGTAGCAAAGTTTACCTGGACAGAGGTAGGGGTAAGGCAGATGCAGAAGCATGATGTACACTCATCGTTATATTGTTATAAATTCTATACACCATTTGTGCTTGACTATATGAGGCTAGGTAGTCTTGAGATTAAGGTGGCCATTTATGTGTTGAACCTGTCATTATTCATAAATGAACGATGAGAGTAGTCAGAGCCTGCTTTCCTTTAGGCTCAGATTCGCATGAATGCATAGATAAATGCATCCATTGCTCTCCTTGTCTACAACTGCTAGGGTACTTTAATCTGATTGCTGCAGTTCGCGTTGATTTTGCGCTGATGAAGCTTTGACTGGGTTGTCCTATTTTTACTTGGCTGGCACCCTGCCCTCGCTATAGCAAATACTGGCGGTGCTTGTCAAGGACAACACTGGGAACTTCAGTTCCCTTAAGTGACCTGGGGGAGGGGGGGGAAGAAAAAAAAAAAAAAAGGATTCACGTTGAATCCACTTGGCAGATGGATGGATGGCGCATCTTGCAGGACATCCTGGGAATTCCAGAGATCTGCAATGAAGAATGCAAACTTGACCTCACATATTTTCTTATGAATCCTGGCAGTGTTTCATCTCTGTAGCATCAGCGAGCGGACACAAGCACACACAGATATTGCCATCCTTATTAAACTAAGATTCATCTGCATATTCCAATTCTCCTAGCAAATACAAATGGAGAGAGCAGCATGTGGTATACATAATAATCACCGCGATGGGATTGGCGTTAACAGCTTACCTCATTAGGGAGAAGCATACTGAGTTGATTCATGAGTTTGCTTTCCTGTACTACTCGAGTTACGGAGCACAAATAGCGTCCTTAGTCCCTATCCTTTTATCCCAACCCATATTTTATCTGTGAAAATTCTTCATAACATTTTCTAAATAAATTAGCTTAAAGTGTTCTTTTTTCTTGCTAAATAGAGCTGACCTTTTTAAATCCTGCTTTATGCCTATTTCCTTTGTAGATTGCATTAGATTTTACTATCAATTTTTACTTGTAAGAAATAATAATATTTTTTGACTTTCCTCTTTTTCTTTTAGTACTGAACTGAACATTACTTCATGTTGTACTGTCAAAATGGGCCTTTGGGAAATTAATTACTATTGCAGGTGAAGGGTGTTAGGATAAATCCGATGAAAGCACAGTTTCTTTTTGCATTTCCCAAATCTCCTCTAAGATTTAATGTATGCCCTGCAGCAGAAGCCAAACTGTATATGATTTTTTTTCCCCCCTGAAGTTGGCCATGCAAACAAGAAAATATCCTGGCTAATTATGCCCAGTGAGTTTTAATTTTATTTATTACAGTCCCAGGCTGGGATTGAAAAAAGCAAACACTTAATATTGCATTCACCCCCACATAAATACCTGCAGTGCATTGCAGAAAGAATAAAATAAAATAAAAAAATAAATAAAAAAAAACACAACAAAAAAAACACCTATGATTTGATATTCTTTTTTTTCATTTTTCTAGTATTCCTATTTAGTGTCTTCTCTGCAGAAATGACAATTATTTGATAGTCCAGATTATTTTCTCTTTGCAGGAAATCCTCTTACATTTTTCCTTCTTGATTTTATAGCAAAGAGTCAAATGGTTTTAGATCACACTCTTTGAATTTGGATGGTGATCAAAGCTGGGACGAGTTGAAGACATAAGAGGGCATGTCCTCTGTTTTTAAAAGATTTCTGATTTTGGGTAAATCCCAAAGTAGATTTGAATATTGCTCACCTATATCTCAGTCATCAGCCAAAACAAAGCATTTAATCAGCACACCTTCAGATGCCGGAATACCTGGATCTGTTTCTAGAATTGTTCCATTAAATGCTACGTATAGGAGAGTTTTTCTTGTCTACTTGTAAGGATCTGATGGTCCAAGTTACAGCTCTTCTGATCTTTTGTGTCACCTTAAAAAGGTCACTTCAGTCCTGTGCGTGATTATTTTCCCCTTCACCTTTTGTCTCTCTTGCGTGTTTCAAATGTAGGCTCCAGTGGACATGTTCACAAATAGCACAGGGCACACAGAAGCTTCATGTCTCCTTTCAGCTTCTATTTTAAGGAAATTGTGGACAGCTTTTCAAAGTTTCCCTTTCTCCTGCTTGTGTTGATACTTTGTAAAACACTGACAAGTTGCTTTGTGTTTGTGCAGCAAAAATTGCAATATTGTTAGAAATACAGCTTTCTCTTTCATCAAATTGTCCCTACAGAATTTATCTGGTTTTTTTGGTTTGGTTTTTTTTTTTTCCTTTCTTCTTTCTCTGTACTAAAACCAAAGCAAAACACTGGAAATAATGATGTGGAAAGGGAAGGGGGAAAATATCTTAAATCCAAACTATGTTACATGACAGGGAAGGAAAAGGTGAAAAAGGTATCTTAATGAATTTTTCTCTCATAAAGATCAATATAAAGTGGAAAAAATAGTATTAAAAATAGAGGAACACCTGATGTTCTGTGAGAGTTCAAGAACCCCTTGGGCTCCTTCCCAAAAGTATACACCTACATCACAAATTAGCCATGCTGACTAATGTAATGACACCATTGCAGGTAGCTCATTTTAAAGTGTGAGTCTTGGAAACCCCCTTGATACCACCCAAGTTTTAGGGTGGAAGGGCAGGATGCAGAAAAAGTGAGCAAGATTTAAAATATCCAAAGCCACAAACACCCAAAACCTGAGTGTTGGAATTAAAATCTCCACAGTTCTGAAAACCATCCCCCCCATCTTCTCATATCTATTCTAATGTTTAAACTTAGCTGGATAATGCAGGTAACGACAGAGCTTCTCTCTCTGATAGCTTAAGGGCTGATTGACAATGAAGTGTAATAAAACCATGTAGAAGAACTCCCTGCTCTTGGACTTGTAGATGAGCTTTGACTCTCAGATGAGCTCAGTCTGTGGTAGACAAAAAACCAAGAATATGTTTGTACAAATATAGGCAGTCACAGTGGCAGATGGTACCTCTGAAGAGGGGGAGTTTTCTGCCCTTTGTGTTTCTTTACTGTGAATGACAGGGAATGCTCAGCTTATTTGGACAATGCCATGAGTTGGTTTTGCCTGCCCTGCCTTACTTTTAAAGCTTTCTGCTTTCCCTGACTTTCATACATGCAAGGCCAGCTGCAGAAAGCAGCAATTCAGGCCCATGAAGGGTGCACTGGTTTGTAAAAATACTGTATTTCAGAGTAAAATACAGACAGGTTCTTCAGTTTCACCTGCCACACTCACATCACCGCATTTGGAGACAGATTGTGTTTTATTTTAGTCTTGTTCTGTTCCAGATAAGCTTGCTTATTTATTTGTTTTCACGTGAAGCGTGAAAAGAGTGCTGAATTCAAATCTCATTTACCTGATAGCACTACAGAGTAACTGAGAGCAGTGCTGATCTGGTCCTTTAAAACGCGTTCAGTAAATGCTGTGAGGGATAACTACAGAACTGGTTGGAGCAGGGCAAACTCCTTCCTATAACTGCAGTGACTTGTACATGCGGAAAGATGCTGGAGTTGCAGATCATTAGCTTTTGTCTTTGATGCAGAGTGGAGGAGCTTCCCTCTAGTGCTGGGGAGGGGGTTGCCCTTAATGAGACACCTGTGGCGAAAGAAGGCAGTTTGAAGGTTGGTAGGGGGCTACTAAAGTGGCTTTTGGACTCCAACTTGAGTGTGGAAGTGAGTTTCTGGGGGCACCTGAATAGACTTCACCACCACTGCTATTCCTTTAGAGTCAAAATTCACGTGCAACCCCAGTTGCAGTTAAAGGCCAACTGCGGGGATGCATGTAGGATATAATATCCTGTCCTTGTTTGTTTGTTTGATTTTTGCAGATGGCTTTTCTGCTTTTGCTTTGTAAAATGATGAATTCTAAATGGAACAGCTGTCTGTACAGGATGGTTTATTTGTTTCCCTTTTTTCATTTTCAAATTTATTTATATAAAATCCTTTCTGCTGATGCCAAACCAAACTGTCAGCACATTTACCTCTATTAAAAATGTAGGTGTTCTAACAACAAAGCAATCAAACCTTAAAAAAAAAAAAAAAAAAAAAAAAAGCCTTTTATCTAAGGCATAGGGTTTTTCTCCCTTCACTTGCACCGATCCCAGCACAACCTTCTCCCACAGTTCTGTCCCAGCCACGTGCCTGAGGGCAGTTGGCCTCAACGTTCAGACCTTCTAAATGTTGGTGTCACAGTGGTATGCAAGTACAGAGTCTGAGAGCCAAGCTGGCTGATAATAGCATACTTTAAAAGTTCAGTTATCAAGCTTTGGAAATCTTAGAAAGAAGAAAAACCTATCTTTGTGACAAGTATTAAAATGACCAAAATGTGGTGTGGTCTGTTTTTTTTGTTTGTTTGTTTGTTTTTCTTCCCTTCAGACATGTTTGAGGTTTTTTTGTGGAGGGGGGGCGGGGTGGCATCAGTTCAGTATGATAGAGTAAATGACTTCTAGCATGGAAAAGAAAAATTGTCTTTGTTCATGCTAATTTTGTTAGTTTTGTACTCCATGATCTCTCATTACATAATAAATTTAGGGAAGAAAATGTAGATGGCTTAAAAAATAAGTATGCTGCAACGCTTTTTTTTAAAAGTTGTTCAGTTTTCTAAAGTTGCAAGAGGAGAGAGAAGTTGGGAGGTGGGGTGATGAAGAGGGAATGTGTGCTGATGGAAGCCAAAGATCTGGAGACGGGTAACCCTTCTGTAGCCTGTATTAGTAAACAATACCTGATACCAAGAAAAGAGAAAGACAATATGATTCAACTGGGGAGTCTTAATGTTGTTTTTACTAACTATTTCTCCCTTCCTCTGGTTCTGGTAGTTCTCCTTTCTCCTTCAGTTAAGGACACCTAGCCCACTATTTTGCCAGAAACGGACATCCAGAGGAAAATAAGACTCAGACGTGCTCCTGTGGTACTTCTGTTCTAATGCTCTCTGATCTTTGTTTGTTTTCATCTTAGTGTAAATCCTTGAAGTTGTTACACTTTGTCTTTGTAGTAATGTTGGTGGATTTCTCTTCCCTTTCTCTTCCAGTTGTCTGGTCTCTCCTTGAACCCATTTCTTGTATCCAAAATATCCTTTGGCAACAAATTTCAAAGATTTATGGCTCGGTAGAGCAGGGCAAATATCCGTGCTGTTGCAGTTGGCCTCAAACCATTGAGTTTAGTGGAAAGAAACCATTTTACTGGAACAAAATGTAGGCTGTTACAGTAACACCATGATTTTCATCATACGTGTATGCCTACTGTATGAAGTTGTCCCTATCAATGTTATCCTTTTAATAATGTTAATTATACATGAAATAGCTGCAGCCCTTAAATAGGAAAAGATGCTGAAATAAAATTAATTTGAGATAATATTTAAGCAAATGTTTTCTTGATAGAAAAGCTTTTAGCTTTCATGTGTGTTCTTGTTACGGCATTGTCGAGTTTTAGGGACTTACCAGTTGTCTCAAAATGATGCACATTGACAATCTTAATATCAAGTGGTTGTGTTCCTTTTTTCTTCCTCTCTCTGTTGTCTTTTTTTCCTTCTTTATTTAGAAAGAGTAGAAAGTGGTGCAGGCAGGATGTGTTGTGCTGACTATAACAAAATCTGAGAGGTGCTTATTGAAAGTACCGGGTTTATTTCCAGTCAAGTGTAACATCAAATGTGTAGAACTCCATCAGCCTTCCCACTCAAGTAATTTTGTCATTGTTATTTCTTCATCATTCCTATCAAAGGGCCAAATTTTGCCTTCTAATGTGTATGCAGTTTGTCCTTTGAATTCAAAGGAAGCACACATACAGTTTTGGAGGTGAATGTTTCATCTAAGGACAGTGAATGCTTTTGTGCAGGCTTTGCATATTGCTCCCTTAGATGGCTAAGGTGTGTGTTTTCCAGCTTGGCTGAAGGAGGGGAAATTTTGTTTCATTTACTTTTTTATAAGATTCATTCATCGTGATATATCCTATGAATTAATCTGGAATCCAGAAGATCAGAGTCCCTGGTCTGTCATAAATTGTCTTAGGCAAATCATTAAATTTCAAAGTGTCCCATTTCTGATGCTCAGAAAAATTGAGTTGATCTGTTTGTTCATTTCAATTGCAAATAGGTCGGGGGCTGCTTGCTGCAAATTTTTTGTCTATGAAGCCTTCTGTATATTGCTGTGTTTCTTGCTAAAATGGCTTGTTTCTCCTAGCATGCAAATATTAATTTATATTTTAAAGCATATGTATTTAAATCCTTCAACATCAGCGTCCAGGACGGTTAGCAAATGAAACAGCCTATGATTTATCCATGCCTTGATTAATTTTAATCATAACTATTTCTTAATTTTGAGTTCTCTGACAATTGGGATAAATTTTCTTTCTAATGCAGCCACAACTGCTCAGCTAAAATGGGATTATGGTAATTATAAGACTTGCAAGGAAATTTGTTTCATAAGCTCTTAGAAGGGTTAGTTATCTGACCAAAAACAAGATCAATGTGGTTGGTGCTAATTAAAGTAAATAGACTAAGGAATAAAAAAGGTTTAATTCTGAATTTATTAATATCATTAAAAGCTTACATGGCTAGTTTGAGTTGCATTTTGTGCATTGTTGGGGGAAGAAAAAGTGTCTGCATTTATAAGACAAGTAGAAATAAGTGACCTTCAACTCTGTAAAGCCTTTAAAAGGAAACTGTTTTAAGGGAATAAATGTGGCTAAGCCTCTGAATGCAGGCCTTTAGCAAACCACAAATGACTAGTAATTAGCTTTACTGCATTGGGTTAATTAATAAAAGGTAGCTTAAAATAGGCAGAAAGCATATTTGTCCATTACACTGAGGATGTAAATTATGATAATAACACTATACTGTTCTTTTTACCTCTCCAAAGAGCTTTATTAACATCAGATGTTTCTTGTCGCTAGCACCCCCGTGATGTGAATATAACTACTGCTCCTGTAAGGTGACAGAAATGAATGTTTATCACCACATAGCAGGTGGAGGTAAAGGCAACATGCTCAGGGCAAGGGCAGGTGCGACCAAAGCACAAATATGAGCAAGTCTGCTCTTACAGCCAAAATTCATGTGTATCACCATAGAGCTGGTGAACCACTGTACTTCTCCTGCAGCCTCTGGGACGAAGATGTTGGGGAGTTGCTAGTTTGAGGGAGCTGACACAGTCCTGCAGAACATCGCTGGGTGCAGGTCACGCACTAGCCAGTCCTGTTTGTACCATCCTGTAGGCTGCTCTTGCTTTCTTCAGCATGGACCCAAAGCATCTAAATCTCTCTTTCACACTGCCAAGAGTAGACGTAGTGGCAGAGGGGCTGGCTGGGCTGTCGCCGTACCGCAGGTGTTAGGCTCTGTTAGATGGTTTCCCAGTGTGCCATTAAAAGCCAAAATCTCAATCCTTCTCAGACTTTCTGCCTTTAAGGATGGGGCAAACCCAACAGTTTTGGCCGTCCCCTTTGTTTCTTTCTTGTTTTAGAAATGACGTGTTCTCCACAGCACTGAAAAAACTCCCTGGTGAGCTGGAAAACCAGGCATGCGTTTCCTGTTCTTTTCTCTCATTTTATACTTGAGCCCAATGATTAATAGAAGCCATAACGACAATTCTTATAAGACCGATATATAATTGTTTTAACAGATGTTACAGATAGTTATAAATAACATACTTCTTGAATTCCTTATGTCTCTAATATTTGAATAATAAATAATGACTATAACAGAGTAAGCATTAATAAAAATGAATTAATCTTTCATATTAATATTTTATATGATCTTTATAATTTTATGTATGATGGTATAAATAGTGATCGAGTAAGTCTGAGTTCTAGAACAAATTTCACATTTTACGAGTTTATGTACGTACTTGCCTACAGCGTATTGAGGACAAGAGGTTATTTTGGTAGACCTCTGTGCACATAAACAGGTTTCTTTGTGTTGTCAATATTTGGCAGCTCTAAACAGCCTTGGACTCAAGTAAGTTGATGAATGCTGGGCTACTGGGGCTTGGGAGACAGGTGAAGGCAATGGCCATTAGCGATGTACAGGTTTTCTACCTGCACGCATGAAATGTGATTTAACTTTAAGGGTTCTAGAAGAAAAAGACTGAAAGCCACAGTTCAAGGCAATATGCACACTTAAATGCAAAAACATTTCCTAAGGATGAGATAAACTACAATAAAATCATGTCTTCAGCTAGTAGAAATCTAGGTAACCTCAGTGACTTCACCACTAACACCACTGAAAGATCTGGGCCATAAAAAGGGTCTTGAAGCTCAATTTACAGCAAAGCAAACCCTAATGGAGTGCTGGTGTGTAAGAGGTAAATTGGTTGCCTGTTTTCTATCCACCCACCCATCACAATTGAATCAGTGGTATAAACAAGTTACTCATTTTTCAAAAGTCAAACATACAGTGTAAAAGAGATTATCTAATATACACTAAGGAGGAGGGGAAAAAAGGAAAGAGAAGGTAAGCAATGGAACAATCTGTTTCTATTTAGGCTGGCTCCAGTGCATTGCCTGTGTTGACACCAGTGTAGGTCCAGATCAGCATTCACTTCTTGTCCTGGAGATTGAATTTATCCCCTACAGCTTTTGTTTCTGTTCACTTCCCAAGCTGTATGCTGTTGTGACTCTTTCTTCTTTTAATAATTTGCTTCACAATGATACTTTAGAGGCATACCAACTGAAACGAGGGAAAGAAGAGTACAGAACTCATAATTGAAGCATATTTTTCTTCTTGCTTCTGAGATTTTCATGCTGTTTGTGTTATTGCAAATGTGACTCAGCCTAATTTTGATAACAATGATGCCTGTTTAATCAGAGAACAGAGGATTCTCCTTTGAAACGAGATTTCAATAGCATTTTCACCTGTTATTTGTCCTTCTCTGTGCTCGGAAAGTTTGTGACGCTTTAATTGCTAAGAAGTGGAGGACAAGTGAAATGCTTTCATTGAGAGTGATCTTTACTTCCTTGCTGGATGTATTATATGTTGTTGTCTTCAGTGCTTGTATTTGAAATATATCATAGATCAGAGAAATAAGTATTTTGTGTATTATACAGTGATTCAGCCCTAGGAAACTCTTGCCTGAATGAGTTGAGACAATTGTATGATTATTTTTCCAGCACATCATTTTTAGAGAAATGTTTATAAGTAATTGCATTTGTTTAAAAACTGTCTCCAATTAGATGTTTACCCAACTACTGTGAACATGGAGGAAAATGCTCTCAGTCCTGGACCACCTTTTACTGCGATTGTAACGATACAGGCTACGTGGGAGCTACATGTCATAACTGTAAGTAAACCCACACATACAGTGTTTTCTACTACAGCTGGTCTGTCAAGCTGCACATAAACTAGAGACAAGCTTTGTGAGAGGTCATATTGTATTATAGGATGTAGCGTGTCCTGGTATGGTTCCATCAGGTCAAGAATTGGGCTGGGAAAGCACAAGAATCCGTTTGCAAATGTGTGTGTTTCCTGACAAATATTTTTGAGAAAACAAACCCAGATTATTTTAATTAATTTTCCACATTTTTTTTCTCACATTATACATCGATTTGGATCATTTTAAATTCATTTATGTTACATACCCATCGTAGATGCATTGGTCACTAGACATTAAGTTGAATTTAATTGGGCTGAGCTGGGTGATTTTAATCTATGTTGTAGGCTCTATGTCAATTTTGGCACCATGGGCTGCTTTGGTTTTAGATTGTCCGAAAGTTCATGTTGCAAAAACCCAGTTTTTCAACAGTTCATAATTTTGGAATTTTGCTGAACTATTATTTGAGCTGCTGCTATTAGCAAGGATGCAGTATTTGAAACAGTGGCAGTACATGAAGCATTCAGCTACTGAAATCCACAGCAAAAGGAATATTAAGGTGTTTTAAACCTTTAAAACAAAAAAATATCAAATAGTAGAAGCGCAGCATGCTAGGAATTCTAATAGAAAATAGAAAGAGAAAGGGGAAGCCAAAATAAAGCCTATTCATACAGCTGACTAAAAGGGAAAACAGTTAGAAAATGAAGGTAAACATCCTGTTCTATCACTGGAAATAAAGAGGAAAAAAAGAGTGAGTAAGAATAACAATTCCAGGAATACAACTATAACCACTCCAGGTGTTTGATAAGCACTCGGACCGCAGATAGGGTGAGATTGGTGAGAGATGCATTTTTTTCCCTGTTAAGCTAAAAAGCAGAAGAGAAGAAAGGGTACTTAGTGGTTTGAAGCTGAGAATATTGGCAAATGTACCGTAATTCTGGAGACATTAATGGTTTGCTAATTAATGGTGAAATCATTTGTGGTGTGGGGTCTACAGCTGATGGGAGAGGCTGTTGAGAGGTCTATTCATAGATTCGTCACCTGAACTCTACACTGTAAGCACAAAGGAAGCTGAGGGCTTGCAGAAATGATGCCAAGCCAGATGAAGGATAGGAAAAAAATGCTGAGTTCATAGTTTTGAAAAGAGGGTTTACTTTCTGTCCAATGTTTTTGTTGTTCCAAAAGGCATCACCCCTATTCAAAACCTCCGAATCCAACCCAGAGTACATGCAGAGATTGAGGCCACAGCAGAGTATTTACAGCAGCTGATGCTTGGTACAAATCTAGATGGCCAAATCTGTTGGTGAGAAGGGAGAGGCTCCTTGGGGAAGCAAGAGCCCTGTCGCTACTGACTGTCGAAGGTGATTAGGGATACCAAACTCTAGGCTACGTCTGCGCTGTCGTATTAGCTGGAGGCCTGAGGCTCACTATGTCTGTGCCAGCTCAGTGTGGCCTGTGTGCAAAGGAGACCATCTCATTACTGCGGAGGATTGGTTCATGACTACTTTTCCCCATAGACATTTGCTCGGAGCTAGTGAAGCCTCCTGCTTCTGTGAGCTCGTGTCTGTGCTCTCAGAGGCACATACATAGCTGCAGTTATTTAAGGTTCACTGATGTAAAAACTACTCTGAAAAGTTTCTCAGGAAGATCTTGTGTTAAGACTTCCCAGCAGATCAAGCTGTGCACGCGTGTGATGTACAGCTATTCAGCTGCTCAGCTTATTTACAACCATATTATCAACATCTAATTGGATTCCAGCTAGATTGTAGAGCCAGCTGCCCTGTAAGCCAAGCAATGCTGATAAACAGCAACATTAGTCTGGAGAAATGCATTCATGTGCTTGAAACATGCGATGAAACCATTTCAAAGCCGGTGGGCAAATGCAGACTGTTGATAAGAAAACTGCAGAACAAGAGACGTTATCGCTTTCAGCTGATAGTAGTTGATGTACAGGAGTACCTCGTAGCAGGTGAATGAAAGCCATAGATCTGATCCCAGCATAGCTCCAGAATATCCTCAATGTACAGGCAACTCTTCCAACCATGTTATTCAGTGTAGTTCTATCAAAATAAAGCATCTAATTTCTTAAGGTTTGAAACCTTATCTCAACAGATTTTGATTTTTACTGGAACACTGAGGCTGACAAGACTGAAATTGAACTTGAACCAGTTTGCAGAGCCTATTTCTTTTATTAAACTGCCCTTCAGACCCAAGACCATGCAGCAACAGTGGAAAGATTTAACTAGCAATCTGCTGCAAGTCAAACATAGTGTGAATAGTTTCATTGTCAGCTGCATTTATTTTCTGTCTGAGTTGCATCAGTGTGGTTTTTGCCTCTTTTTGGTGTGTTTGTAAGAGGTGGGTGCCACTGGTTGAACAACATAAAAAGACCCATTCCTTGCCATGCTTTTGGGAAGAATGGTATGACATGCATCTGCAAACCAGAATTAATTGATTTATGCTTTACCAGCTCAGAGTGGGAGACCTTACCCTTTCAAGAACTGAGATCTGAAGACGCATTGTCCCTAACTTACTATCATCATCTGTAAATTGTTGAAATTTTGTGGTTGATACATAAGCAATCTTACTGGTTTCTTCCAAATATTCACGGACCACGCTGGATCCTGCTGTGAGGAATAGCTAACAATACAGAGTACCCTTGCCTCACAGAGTTTGCATTCAGGTTTCTGAGGGCAAAAACCATGCTGGCATAGGTGATAGAGGGCCAGAAAGTCTTCCTTTCAGCATCATAGGTGGCAGTTTCAGTCTACCAGGTACATAATTATTGCTAGGCTTTCTTGTAGGCAAAAAGTCACAAGGTAGAGATTAAAAAGAGGAAGAAATTGAATGCTTGCAGGCATGAAGGAGTGACATGGGAGAAAGCAATAATGTGCCTGTTTGAAAAATGTAAGGCTATAGCCAGAGAAGTTTGATGTTTTTGACAGGGCAAATGCCAGAGTCACGACAGGTAGATAGGTTGGAAATATGCCATGAAAAGCAAAGATAAATAGTTTGGATTGATGCAACAGAAAGTGAGTAGACAGTGGCAGGGCAGAACAGTGAGTTGCTAGAACACACAGCTGGGATGGTGTTTGCATGACCATGTCAGGTGGGACAAGATTGTGTCTGTCATGACTGAAAATGGGTGTAGTTGAAATTCTAGACATGGTGTTTCCTGGGTTTCCATAACATACGGGAAGAGTCTGAATGTTTTTTAAACAGGCTGTTTCTTTCTTGCAAAGCTTATTGCCTGATGTATAAGTTCATTTCTCTATTTAGTAATGGTTAATCCTCCTTCACAAGCTGCCATGTGTGGAATATTATCAATACCTTCAATACTTTCCAAGTCTTTTTTTTTTTTTCTTTGTTTTTTTCCCCTTCCAATGGGTGAAGAGGCTTTGGATTTACCTTTCATCATCGCACCAGTGCAATCCACATCTTGCTGGCTAGACTCAGCACTGATTAGCAATTGTGTTTTCATCTTTGTACTATCTGTAGCTGTGAAACTCCAAAGTATGTGTTAGTGCGTTGCTGTCAAAAATGCTTGTGGACATGCAGTTTGATGGGAAATGTAGAACTTGTGCTGACTGTTCCCGGGTACCCATTTCACTGCCAGCAGTTTGGGGAAACCAGGAGTCATGGAATAACCTTATAGGATATTAAGCCAATAGTAGGTGAGTTACATTTGCTCATGTACGAGTTTTGTTGTGCCTTAGTTTCTTCACCTCTGTTGGGAATAAGATCCAATTTGCAGGTATATTAGAAGCTGTGTGATCTATATCATCTACTGAAATGATATGGATTATTTCCTTTGAAACTACTGTTTGCTTACTTGAGCTGATCTGTAGCTAAGACAGTGCTTTGAGGATACAATCTTATTTTGAGTCTGTGAAATGCATGGTTTTGCTTTTTGGTTTATCTTTTAAATGTGCTTCGCACAGCTTGCATTTAACTAGGTTGGAAGATTAGCTTGGCTGAAGTCTTTTTAAGGATAGATACTTTACCCATTTGTGTAGTGTGGTGGGTAGCCTACTGATCTATCAGGTATTAGAGTAGTCTGATATCATCCAGATAGATAGGAGAGGATCCTTTATGTAATCACATGTGTGAACCATAACAAAATAGATAATACTGTAATGTTTGTTTTCTGGTTTCTCCTTTTAGATAGGAACGCTGATGTTAGTACCCAGTTTGGGAAAAAGGCCTGAGTGGGATTCAGCTCATCTATTTTTTGCTGTCTTATACTATGATATCTAACCTAAGATAATGGTCTGCTCACACGCGCGCGCTCTCTCTCTCTCTCTATCTATATATATATATATAAAAACAGTGTGTGAGCTATTTTCAGAACTTGACAAATCTCACTGTGAGATAGGGTGGTTCATGGACCACCTCTGAAACTTGCCAGGGTCTGTCATCTGTAGAGGGAGACTGTCCTAGCTCAGGCATACAGTAGGCAACTGAAGCTAGATCAGAATTATAGGTGTATATATATAGAGAGAGAAACAGAGGGAGAGGAATTACAGCATGTGTATGTATATATATATATATATACACACACAAAATATTTTTAATTGAAAGGCCATAGTTTAAAATCTGCATAGTCATCTCTTTTATGCTATTAATTCTCCTTGTAATTATCATGTGAAAGCAAAACCAGTAGACCAGTGTAAAATGGCCCTGAGATACAGAATGTTATAACTTTATTGCAAGGTAATGATTAGTAATCTCCTCTTTCTATGAGTTATGTTAGTCCCTTAGCCTCATCTTCCCCTTCTGTATTTCTATTATTTTTATATATGGTATTTTTCAGATGGCCTTTAGTCTTGGGTGTATTTTTTTTTTTCATTGTGGAGTGCTGAACATTGATATAAAAGATGATGAGAATATAAAATAATGGTTTTATTCTTCATGTTCTGGGGATGTCAACATGTCCCAAAGCTTTGCAAGGTGATAATTAAGAGAATGTAATTTAACTCCGGATATTTGCTTTGGTGTGTGATCTATCTTGCATATACAGGCATGTGTCTTATTGGCCTAGGTAATTGCTGGAGGAAAGATCCATCCAATAATGGAAATGTCATATAGTCGTTGATATGACATAAACTTAACATAACTTCAGGCTTTGAAAATGTATTTTTTAATATTAATAAGCTTACCGCATATATCATTTTTGATCTGAAAAGCTTAATATAGCTTCAGCCAGATCATTAGCAGTACTAGAGCTGCATCTTAAAACACCAGCCATGGATCTGGTAATTCTCCCGTGTTCCAAGATAGGGAGATACGCACACTTTGCTGGCTGGGCAAATGAGGTTCAGTGAGTTTCGGTCTGCTAGATGTGTAACAGTGAGTCTGGTTGTGTAATTTGCATGTCCTGAGCACCCAGTTCTCCTGAGATTCTTGGAAAAGGTTTTTTCCATGTGTATTTAAACATGTTGGTGTTCTTTGACTAAATAGAACACGTTTAATATTCATATCAAACCTTCAGTACTGCACTTGGTGTTCCTGCATATTTTTGTTCACACCATGCTTCTGGCATATGTATTTTCATTGTTTATTTTGTAATAAGTTACTGTCTTATTAATGCTTTCCCTTCAGTTTGTGTACCTGTAAATTGTACATCTGCATTTCTCAGTGGTGTTCTTTGAAAAAAAAGTTTTTTTCCCTTTGCCTGACATTTCCTTATAAATAACACAGAAAATATTCTACTTTGGGACTTTACTGCAGAACAGAGTATGCGGGGGACTAACGCAATCCCTTTTGAAGCCTGCCTGTGTCAGGTGTGACAATCACTGCAGGGACGCTGGTACTTTGAAGAGCAAGGCTGAAATACCATGCTTTGCACAGTGCCCTTCAAGTCTTTGATTTCTCCTTTCCCTCCAGCGCTGCTCTTAAAATGGTGTAGGTCTCCTCGACTCCTTTCTTGCAGCAGCAGGACTCGCAGGTCACCCTGCACCAGCAACGGAGAGGGACCGCCGGGGTCCGTGACTGCCACAGCCACCTTCAGACCTCAGCGGGGATGCGACAGGGGAGGACGGGCTGACGGGACCTTTCATGCCCAGGCCAGGGGGGGCCTCGGCTTGAATTGTAGGAAATTGTCTAATCCCCAAGTGTAATGGAAGGATTCCTCCTGAACATCCATTTAGGTGACATTGTGGTAAAAGTTGTTTTAAAGCTATCTATGGAAATAACGCATTCTTTATCAGATGAGTAAATACATATTTTAAAAAGGAAGAATAAGCCATCTGTCATCCAGGCACATCACAGCGGAGACTGCATTAGTCTGTCAACAGCAGAGCTGTCAAAATCCAGGTTTTGAGAGTACAGATTTCATTTTCTGGCAGTTAACAAGACAATTGTATTATAAGGGTGAGAATGACGATCATTCCCAGAGTTCATTGCCTGTACTAATCCCTCTGCTGTTGGAATGAGAAGAAGAAACCTCCCGTTGCATATTGCCTTATTTGTTATTTAGAAAAATCCTTGATTGAATACTCATTACTCTGAGTCTGTAAGAACAAATCTGTCAGGCCTGTGGTATACAAGCAGAGGGTAAACAGTCATCTCCAGTCTGCCTTCAGGAACTCTGAGTGTTTTGGTGAGAAGCTTAATTTGGTCTGTGTCGGCATTTGTGCGTAAGTTTGTCCAAGCTCAGTCCAGGGCTGGTTGCAGATCCCAACAGAATCCCCTGCTATTACTTGCCTTTCCAGTCTAACCAGTACATTAGTTTTCATCTCAGAATACAATAATAATAATAATAATAATAATAATAATAATAATAATAGGCGTTATTATTTCTCTTTGCATCTAAGGTGCAAAGAACTACAAAGCAATGAAAAGAGTCCCAAATGATCTAGCAGTAAGTATTCCTCCTACAATTATTCATGACTGTGCAATTGTGTGAGGTGGTACAAGCAGCATGCATCTTGCTGCTGTTTTAGCTGAGGAGTGGACAGTGTCATCACATCCAAAGTTCCTTAGATCTCTTTAAAGTATTTTACTTATTATATCACCATAAAATGTTATTACCTTCTGAGAAATTGAAAATTATCAGTTACTTTTATTAGATGATGAGAATCCAATCTAGAAAGAGCAATACTGCAGGATTCATTTTGATAATCATAACTAGCACAGCTGAAATTCTGAATCTCTAGCTCAGAGCATTTGCAACGAAATGAGTGTGATCAATTTCCAAAGAAACTGGAAGTACAGTAGGAAAGAAATGTTGGGAATTTTGAGGTTTACTTTTAATTAATTTTATGTTTTGAGAAAAGTTATCTTAGTGTCTATTAAATTTGAAAAGGACAGAATCCTCTGATAAAAAAACCCAAACAACCAAACAAATTGCTTTTGATTTGGAGTTTATAATCTTGGTGGTAATATCTATTCCAGTAACATACCACTGGGTGGAGGGGAAAGAGATTTACCTTGCCTGGGCTCCCAGTAGTAAAACTGAAATCTGGGTATCACTGTAACCTTTGCATCAAGTCCAACAGCCAGCACTATTTTACATATGGGTAAGAGATGTGTCTTACTAGGTGAATAACAAGTTCATTTATCCATTGAAGAGAGGGGCCTTTAAATATATTGCTCTCTGAGTATTGTTTGCAGAAGTTCAAGTCTTTGCACAAGAACAGTCTTTTTTTTT
>VXBL01007961.1:57150-137850 GCA_013400195.1 Aramus guarauna | reverse complement strand
TTTTAATTTTTTTCACAAAAACATTTTTTTTTTTTTTTTTTTTTTTTTTTTCTTTTTCCTCCCCCAGAATAGAACTGGAGGTGAAAAATGAAATTGAAGTCATTTGAGAGAGGAGAGGTTTTATAAGTTAGGAATATGGAGGCAAAGGAAGCAGAGAAAAACTGCATAAAAAGATGTTTTATTAGAAATGATGGACGTTTGACCTTGCAAATGTTTGTGCTCAGCCACGTGCTGTTAAAGATTTCAGCTGCGGCAGGGACGCAGTCTCTTCCGGTTTAAGGACGGTATTTAAAACGGTTGGATTAACAGGTTCAGGATACTTCAGAGAACTGAACAGTGATGAAATTGCTCATATGTAAAACATGTCAGACTCTCGCAGCGTATTGAATCAAGGCTGAAATTTCAATTGCAGAACCAAGCTAAGAGGGACCTCAGCCCTGTCAGACCTGACTGCAGGGTGCAGAGAGCTACTGCGTGTGCTCCGGCTGACCAGCCGTAAGGGTCTTCATGCAGGAATTAGAAAATTAAATTCCGTAGTTGATTTTACACAAAAGGTCAAAATAGGTTATTACAATGATATTAAAATCTCTTCATGCCTTTCTGGCACTGGAGTCTGAATCATGGATCTATAGCTTGAATCTTGATCAATCAAAATGCATATTTATAGTTTTACTCAGCTGCTTCTGTAGGGATGTAGTGTGTGTGGCTTGAAAAAATATGGGATGTGGATGTTTCAGATCCATAATTTTTATTTTTTAGCTTATGAATCTTTATGTCCCAGGAAATATAAAAGAACATGTAGAATTGGGTGATGTTGATCTGACTGAGGATAAAGTGTTTATTGTATAAATGCCGATCAAAGTTTGACAAACCATTTCTTAAGCACCTGGGAAGATGAGAAGTGAGAACTAAAGGAAAAGATGGCCATTAGGATCAGCGAGTCAAGCAGTGTTCAAAATGAATGCTCGGATGAGATGAGTTGTTGATCTGAAAAGCTAGTTTAATTTCAGATACCAAAGGCTGAAAGAGATACCTGAGGGAGAAATTGGGTATATGTGTTTCACAGAGGATTATAGCGTGTTGGGAGATAGATATCTTGAACTCTGTCAATATTGTGCATGTCTGCAGACCATCAGCACGGCTCATCCTAGCGCGTAGGCAAGGGCACATATAGTACTTAGGGAAGCAGCTCTCGGTTTGAAGAATGGGGCTCTCAGGCTGCATTAGTTTCAGTAGCTACCTTGGGGAGGATTTTAAATTTCTTTGTGAAACACAGCAGTAGACTTTTAAAAAAAATTCCTTAAACAACAGTGCAAAAAAATGTCAGCACAGGGTCCAGTATTATAGCTTATAAGTGATTATGGGGGAAAAAAACCCAAACAATCCAAAACCAAACCAAACAAAACAAAACAAAAAAACAACAACAACAAAAAAAAAACCCCAAAAAACAAACAGTAAAAGACATCCAGTGTCTTTGTGACCAAGTAAACCAGATGTTTTTGATGTCCAGTTTACCTTACTAAATCTGGGGCCTTGGAGTCAAGCTGTTTATGGTTTTGTCTTCCTGGAATAGCCACTGTTACCAGCAATAGCCCATCAGCCAAACTCTGCCCTTGTGACACCTTTGACACTTTGGTTTGTGCCCTGTGCTGTAGTTTACCCTGATGCTTTTACCTGCCATACCTGACTGTGAGGCCCAAGCCATACTTGCGTGGGAGTAGCGCAGGTTCATGTGCGCTGCTGACATCTCTTTCTGATGAGCACTAGTGTAATGCAACTCCGTGAAGCAAACAGCTTCATCCTGACTGCCTGCAGGAACTCGGTGGCAGGAACTGCAGTGTTGCTGCTGCATGGCAGTGCAGCTTGTTCCCAAAAGGGCCTGAGGAAATGCAGCCGGGGCTGAAAGTCATAAACGGTGATTTTCAGTTGGTTCTGGCTCAGTGAAACAAATGTTGCTGGAAACTATCATTTTATCTTCAGTGGCTGATGTGTCAAAATTAGTCCCAGAAAAGCATGGGATGGTGTTGTGGTTTAACCTGGCTGGCAGCTAAAACAACCATACAGCTGTTTGCTCACTCTGCCCTGCAGTGGGATGGGGAAGAGAATTGGAAAGAAAAAGGTAAAACTCATGGGTTGAGTTAAAGACAGTTAATATGACAGAAAAGGAAGAGAATAATAACAGAATATACAAAGCAAGTGGTACACAGTGCAATTGCTCACCACCCTCAGACCAGTGATGCCCAGCTGGTTCCCAAGCTGCGGTCTAAACATCCGGCTAGCTTCCCTGCAAGTTATATACTGAGCATGACGCCATATGGTATGGAATATCCCTTTGGGCAGTGTAGGTCAGCTGTCTTGGCCGTGTCCTCTCCCAGTTTCTTGTGTACCCTCAGCCACCTCACTGGCAGGGCAGTATGAGAAGCTGAAAAGTCCTTGACTTGATGTAAATGTTGCCCAGCAACAACCAAATCATCAGTGTGTTATCAACATTACCCTCATCCTAAATCCAAACTACAGCACTATACCCACTACTAGGAAGAAAATTAACTCTATCTCAGCCGAAGCCAGGACAGATGGTTAGAGAAGGAAAACTGATCTTGCTTCTTTGAGACAAACAACAACTTAGAGTTTTTGGTTTTGAAATTATGTTTTCAAAAAGTGCTACTGAGAAAACAAGCTTTGCATAAGCAGCCTATAAAGAACATTATTTATGTTGTTTTGGTCCCATTTTGGTGAACATTTTAAAATCTGAGAACAAACTCGAAGGAGTGAAAGTATAAACATTATTAAAATGCTTCACAGAAAGGAATAAAATCACTATTTTTGTTTCATTTTTTTTAATTTAAAAATAATGCTTGAAAATTATTAACGGGTTCTACTTCTAATGAAATGATGAATACCTCTGCTTTATTAAAATGGTGTAATTACTGCAAACATTTGTTGGCATTAAAACGTTTGCATTTGTCAATGGTTCCATAATTACAGTTGGTGCTTGCTTTTTGAAAGTGTGGCCCTATTACATGCATAAATGGTTGGTGACTCTTTAGTGACAACTACAATAATGGTTTCCTACTGTTCCCAAAACGACCACATCTCCATCTACATCAGAGAAATCTGGCACAAAACGGAACATAAATCTGAAGGCAGTTTTCAAAGTTAAGGCTCTGGGGTCTTAACGGTCACAGCTGAATGTTCATCTGGTTCTTACTTTTTTATGATATTTCTGATTGCATAAAGAGAGGAATGACTGCAAAGAGATCTTATCTTTCATTGAACCATAAAGACAGCTTCAAGTTGTTGTCACTGGAATAATAGGACCTTTTTCAGCAAATGAAATTGCATAACTTTATTCTGAAACAAGCAATCAGCTCAGCCTGCGTAGATGTTGAGCAGAGCTTGGAATGGATGGTGCACTTGAAATGTCTGTGGGGGCATTTGCCAGTGACTGGAAAACAAATATCATTTTCTCCTTGATGCATTATACAGCATGAAACAGCAAAAAAGAGAACTAAAAGTAATGGCCCATCCAGTCTAGAAGTATGCAATACCAAATGCTTAAGATACAAACATGTGAAACTTTCAGTGTGCAGCTACAAAATAAAGTGTTCACCAAAACGGCTTTTCTCAAAGTCATGATAGTTAGAATATGTTTTATGTGCTAGAGTTTGAGGTTTATAGCATTTTCCTGCTCCTTCTGCTACTCCCTAGTATTTACTGCTGGAATTCTCATATAACCAAAAGGACAATGTACCAGGATGGATTTTCTTCTGGCAGGCATAGCTGTAGTTTCACTGAAGCTTGTGCATCCCTTCAGATTTATACCAGTTGAGTACCCCTAGCCTGATTTCTAGCTCTATACAGCCTTTTTTTTTTCCCAAAGTTGCAGTGACAAAGGGGCCATCTAAAGGTGAGTAGAGCATATCTGTTTGCATCTGCCCACATTATTAATGGCTGAATCTTCACGTTTTTCCGTATTAATTTGAAAAAAAAGTATATCCTGGGCTCCAGCCAAAATGACAGTCAAGAAGAAGCAAAACACTGAGGAATAAAAAGTTTGTGATGAAGAATGTGTTTCTAGCTGTGCCAGTTCACTGAGAACATATTAGTTTTATGTCTGTGCCCCTGGCACCATCCTTTGTCTTCAGAAATACTCAGCAAACAATTCGGGGGAAGCAATTGGCATATTCCCTAATGAGACAAGATAAAGTGTCCTGTAATGATGATGACAGCAAATTGACTAAGTGAACTGCAGTTTGAGAACTTTGCAAATTGATCAAACTGATTCCTTGATTACTTACTTAATCGCCTGTTACAGTCTCTCTCCTGACCCTCCATATCCCAGTTGCTTTTGTCAGCACTTTGGCGACTGAGGGACTCTCTGTTAGCCCCTCAGGATGTGAATAGTGGAAGAATAGGTTCTGGTTTGGGGATTTTATTTTATTTGCATTTAATGTGTACTCTTGGCCAGTTATCAGAGGGGGAATGTAGAGATCTTCTGGACTCCTACAGTGCTTTCTACATCAGACTAATGACTGTCAGGAAGAAGCTTTCTTAATTCTGTTTATTATAGGATGGATACTAATTAAAGCACTGTCTCACTAGGTGCTGAGTACCTTAAGCATCTTCTTAACTCTGGAAAGGGTAATGCTGTGCATGTTTAGCACTTAGTGATGTTCTGCCTGCTAAAGATGTCTGGTCAGGAGAGAAGTGTATAAGGAGAAAGCATATTTCAGTGAGTGGTACAAGTGATGCGTGAGACTTAATTCATAGCAAGTTTGGCATGGGAGCCCCTAGAACTGTGATTCTGTTTTGTTGGCAGAAGTGAAGAAATGCCCAAATTTCATTACAATCTGCAAATCTTGGAAAAAAGATTTGTAGTGGCTAACAAATGGGTTATCCACAAGCTCCCCATAGTATCTCCCAGTCTGTGTAAGTCCTGTGTTTGCTGTATGATGATGTACAAATGTGCAAATAGCTAAATGTGCTCTTAAAATTAAGGGGTAAAGGATAGATTTGACCTCGTCGAGGCCAAAGATGATGTCCAAATATATTTCTGTGTGTTCTGCTACTGGTAGCACTCAAAAGCTTACTTAAAGATTAAGAGTAATTCTGTTTGCTTGCATTTCTGTTACTGTGTCTTGCACATAACTTCTCATAGGAAGAAAAAAAAGGAAATCTTGATCAGTCTGCTGAGTCACTTTGGCGTTTTTGTTGTATTTACTGACGATTAGTTGAACAATCATAAGCTGTTATGGCGAATAACCTTGTCAGTATAATCAGGTAAGTGTTTAAAGGAGTGGGGAAAAAAAAAATCAATCCTCCTGCAATGCGATGTAAGGTCACTGTTGTTCAAGATCCAGGATCATACATATGACTTTCTGATACCTCCTAACTGCCTCTCTAGGGGTGGGTTCTCTTTGCCCTATGTGAAGTGACAGTTAAGATATCTTACCTGAAAACATGCCTCAAATACAAGGAATTGCACTGACCTGTGAGAGATTTTCCTCCTGTTCTTGCTGACCTGCTGTGCTCGTTTTATTAACCACTTGGATTTTCATGGGCACTAATCTTCCAAAAGAAGAGTATTGATAAGCAGGGAGGAAGAGTTGGCTATATAAAAATAGGTCTAAAGCTTAAAGATGTCATCCAGGATGGACACCATATCTGAGCTTGAGCTAGAGGATATTAATTGTTTTCATTTGGGTGGTAGGGGTTGTTAACAATATCATTCAGGGAAGCTGAGGACTGGCAAAAATATCTGTAATTTTTGTTGGCAAGACTTGAGCGCATGCCTAGGTAGTAAATCATGTGTAAGTGTGTGTTGGTGTGTATGTGTTTGAAATATTATTATGTATCACTACATAACTAGACGGTGGCACATTTGAAAGTTCATACCCATTTACTGAAGTTTTTATATACTTTAATCCAAAATAAGGCAAATACCCATACCTTTAAAGCTAGTATATATAAAGTTCAAGGAAGTAGTTAAATACATGCCTAATTTTGAGCATGGGCTCAGGTCCAAATGTAGTAAACTCTTTCACATGCTAATCAGCAGAGAACCAGCAGTTTATGTTATGGCAATGATTAAAGCAGTGCTTGTGTATAAAATGTGTCTGTTTTCTTCTTGTTTGTGATACAATCGCTCTCTCTCTTTTAAAGCTATCTATGAACAATCTTGTGAGGCTTATCGACACCAAGGGAAGACATCAGGTTTCTTCTACATTGATTCTGATGGAAGTGGACCACTTGGACCACTCCGTGTTTTTTGCAATATAACAGGTAATGACCTAACCTTGTCTTTGGCGCTTTACATTGGCTTTAATATTATTGCCATGGCTATCAATGTACTACTAAGACAACCTCACAATCATGGGTTTCTCAGTGGGGGAAAAAGCAGACAACTGGTACTAATTGAGGTTTAACTCTGTTTCCTTAAATAGGATTCACGTAAAAATGATTTTTAAAGTAAGTTTGAAGGACTCACTTTGTACTGTCACTAAGTGATATTTACAGGGGTATTTGCATCTTATAAAGGGCACTACTGATATATTTTTTCATAATATCATAATTTCTAATGAGATGTTTATGGTTTTTTAGCAACGATGTAGAAACTTAGAATTCAAACCTTTTTTTTGTGACTGAATGGTTTCTCTGCTTTACTAGAATACTAGATCAAGGAATGATTACTAAACTCCTTGCACTGAGCTAGCTGTAAACCTTTCCAGTCTGACTAAGCAGGACTTCCCCTCATACAAGTGTGCTGCCTTTGATGTCCCATAGAATAGAAACTCTCGGTATTTGTATGGAGGAGAGGGCATGATGCTCTTAGGAGGAAGGACACCAAAGAGTCAGGCAACGGAGAAAGAGCCTGGCAAGGTGAACTATTGGTCGAGACTTCAGCCTTACAGTTCTGTAGTTTTAAAATAAACAGTGTTTCAAATGAATATATCTGTCTGGCAAATTCTCCCCTTAAGTGGGTCCTATTTTGTTATATGTGACTGTCATGCAAGGGTATTGGAAAAGATTACATAGCCCATGTTGTGGACTAGCATAGATGGCATAGCCTCCTTTCTGCTTCTTATTTTTGAAACAGAGAGGAAATTTCCTAGACTGCCTCCTCGGCATTTTTTTGCTTGTTGTGGCCAGGTGCAGATGAAAGAATATTTTATTACCCCTTCTAAATTGCTAATTCTGGTTAAGCTACTTTGCCACATATCACCTCCACACTCAGTCCTGAAGACTAAGGACTGAGGATATTCATATTTTATCCTTAATCTCCTTGTACTTAAAGTGTCTCAAATTAAATTTTCATTTTGATTTAATTGGGCAATCATTATGTTAATTAAGTGCACACCAGTTAATTATTAAGTATGTTTTTTATTCAAGTGTAACAAATATTTAATAAGATGTGTCTCCTTCACTGTTGTTGAATCTCGTAAGAATTGAAACAGAGTTTCACCATTCTGTCTGAATATCCTTCCTTGATCTCCGGTATGGGAAATGTGCTCATTTTTATTATTTATTATATAAATATATGTGATCAAAACATTGTCAGTGCTTTTTATCTCTGCTGAAGAAGTAGGCTTTTTGACAAAGTCCTTGCAGAAAGCATCTGCTTTCCTCATATAAATTTTATTTGGCAGAAATCCAGAAGGCACATACCTGATTTTCTTTCTATCTGTAATGAACTTTCTGACATTCTTATTTTATTTTGATTACAAGAAAACTGGAGGTGGGGAAAACTGACAAAACCTCCTAGCCTGGAAAACTTTTTCACATTTCTTCTTTGCACCTCGATGTCTTATTCAAGACAGGAGAAGGTCATTTGTCATAGGCATCTCTGTTATTCCTATTGCATAAGAGAGGACTGAAAAAAAGAGGCACAGAAAGAAATTGTTATTTTGTAGTTGTCCAGAGAGTTTGAGTTACAATTGAGTTATGCTTCTGTATCATCTAGGTATGGTTTGGGTGCCTTAATCACAAGAGCTTCTTTTCTCTCTGGGAACATACGTTATCATTATACTGATAATTATTAAATGCTTACCGTAATAGATTAAGTGCAAAGTATGGAAAAAAAACCTTTATGTACACAGGTATGGATTGTTACTCTTTTCAGGTAATACTTCTGCATGGTTTTCTGAAAGTATCAATATTCAGGAAAAGTAAAAAAAATAATTTCTACATTGTTATATTAGGAAAGGAAAAGACACAAAAAAGTTAACATTATTGTTCCGTGACATAAATCCATACCACACCTCCTGTGAATATAAAAATGTAGGTGGTCAGAAGTGTGGATGGCTTCCATGTATGGGGACACTAAAGAAATTAAAAAAGATAGTGGAGGGAACTGTCCCAGGAAAGGATGGAGGTCATATGTGGCATAAAGAAAGCAAATAGGGATTGATTCTTTTTAATGCTGTAGGAGCTAAGGGACAGTAAAATTATTAGATAGCAGGATTTGGGAGGGGGGTTGTTTGTTTTCTTGTATGCAATGAATAATTCAACTTGAAACTTATTACCACAGGACATCAAGGAAGCCAGTGCATCCACAGAGGGAAAAACCAGCCTGGAAGAACCCCCAGTCTTGACTGATAGATTCAGAAAGTGCAATTAAACATGGAGGTTTAGTTGCAGCTCCCAGCTCAGGCAGATCACTGGGAAACGGGAATGAGTTTCAGGAAAACCTTTTGCCTTCCCTCCCTTCCCTGGGTAGCTGTTCACCCTCAACGGCAGAGGCAGGCTCCTGGGCTAAATGAAGCTTTGCTTTTACTGAGGCTGGCAGTTCTTTTTGTATACAGTTCAAGAAGAGGTAACCTTTTTATGTCCAAAACATGTTCAGGCTGAAGAATTTGGAGATGGAATGGAAAATCCAGGGAAATGACTCATTTAGTGCTTTTAAAAGTAGAGGTGCAGGAAGCTAATGACTTCTGGGAATTACAGTGCCTTGAATCTGACACGGATGAATTCAAAGAAGGAATCAGATCATCAGAAATGAGCAGCATTTTTGCATTTAGAGAACTGTGTTGTTTCTTAATGTTTACTTTGTTTAAAACTCTTTCTCATTTTTACCAGTTTAATTGAACAGATAGGGGATCTTGTTTGTAGCCAGTTATCAATCAGGGCAGATTTCTCACATACTGAGATGTCTGATCATAGGTGATGTCAACCAGTAGGTGATGTGGATATGGGAAGTATCAACATTACAAGTTAATTTATTGTATCTATGGTCCTGGTGATTTCTCTGCAGCCTGTCAACTTTAACAGCCCACTGCTGAGTAAAAATTCTGAAGAAAGCAGAAAATTGTGATTGTGTGTGTTGAGAGGGAATTGGACAATCATACAAAGAGAGAGAGAGAAATAAGGGAAAGGAAATTTTGCAAGGAGAAAAGAAGAGGAAAAAAGTATTAAAAAAAAATATAAAGCAGATTTTCACCATGGCAAGAAATTTCACAGTAGAATGTCACAGGATATCTGCTGATACCAGAGTGGATAAATATATGTATTCATTGTCTGGAGAAGGGACTGAAAAAGCAAGGTGACAAAAATTATAGATGACATGCTATTATTTAAGTTGGTCAAGAAGAGGGAAGAGTATGTGAAGCACTTTAGAAGGATCTTACCTTGAAGGCTGTTTCTTTCTAGTAAAAGTAAAATATGTTGTTGAAATAGGAGGCTGTAAGGAACAGTAATGTACCTAATTAAAGGCCTAGAAAGATATCTGTACAAAGAGAGGTTAAAAGTAAATAAGCTAGGGTTATTTAGATTGGGAAGACCCAAAGTGAATGGGCCTCAGCAATAGAAGCTACGTTCGTTAGCATTTTCTTACAATAGGAATAAAGAGACAGTTCAATGGCATCAAAAGACAACAAACTCAAAAAATGATTAAAAAAAAAAAAAGACAGCATCTTATTAACATAACGTTTTGTTCACCTTACATACCCATTACACACTCGAAGCAAAGTCACTTTCACAGGGAAATTCATCAACTGTAAGGAACAAAGAGAAATCCCCACCAAATACGTGTGTGTGTGTGAGGGAAGTGAACCAGGTATATGTGCTCGAGCCATGATTGTATCTATTGGGATGTTGTGTGAGACGCCATGAGGATTCATGTGGGTCCATGCAGGGTTTATTAGTTTGGGATGATTGCGTTCAGTGCCATGGGAACATAGCTAACCTGTTTCCAGGGTCATCTGCATGGGAATGTGAACTGGCTCTGCTGCGTTACCTGACTTCTCTCGTCATCCATGCTGCTCTGCCCCCACACTTTTTTGCATAAAATATAGAGAGAATATATCCTGCCATGCTTTGGGGTAACGAACAACCACCCGCAAAGAAATTTTCACTGTAGGCTGATTGTTTGATAATTAGATCAGTTGAATTAATCTTCACTTACCACTGAAGTGACTGATAATCAATACAGAAAATGGCTAATGGACCATCTGCACCTCTGGTCTGGCTGTCTTTCTGTCATTGCAAGGCTTATTCTTTTTCTCTTGTTGCTTAGAAATCTATTGATCTATCTTGAGTACTACTTAAATGCTAATAATCATTCTCCAGTGCAAAGTCTATAGACATGCAATCTACATCCATGTACTTGTTTTTCTGACCTGTACA
The DNA here is from genome assembly GCA_013400195.1 of Aramus guarauna. Lineage (NCBI taxonomy): Eukaryota > Metazoa > Chordata > Aves > Gruiformes > Aramidae > Aramus > Aramus guarauna. Next base: position 127,230 of record VXBL01007961.1, on the reverse strand, counting down.
GAAAGTGTTTGTAATGATCTTTTCTCATCTCCTCTGGAGTAAATTTTACCCTTGATAACTGAAAGATTTGCTTACAATACACTTGAGTCATTCTGTCACTGCACTTCTTTACTGATGCTGTTTTACTGCTTGCAGACCCTGGGCTATCAAATCAATAATGCTTAGAAATTGCCATGACTAGATCGATGGTTAATTTTATCTTGGCCAGATATTTGTCCAGTCCTCAAGTAGCATATTTCTACCCCCCCTCCCNNNNTCCAAGAGCACATTTTCCCCCCCCCCCCCCCCTTTTTTTTTTTTCCTCCAAGGGTGCAGATTGGGGAAAGATGAGTCCTTAACCCAGCTCTTGCTGAAAGTCCAAGATCTGGTTTTGAAACTACCCTAAAGAAAAAATCATTAATGAACAAAAATATATCTGTCCTAGTTGTGGATCATCTCTGTTTTGCAGTCTCCTCTCAAAATGCAAATATTGCCTATTTTTGTGATGCAAGAAAAGTAAAGCTTTATTTTCTCTTTCTTAGAAAACTGTGTAGAAACTGTGTTTAAATCTCAAAGCAAGAGATTGCCAAAGTTATACTTGCATTTTTTATAAATTGCCTCTAGCTTTTTTTTTCTCCCCCTATTCAGCTAATGGTACAGATTTTATTCTTCCCTATAGTACATATTCTATGGCATGTATAGAGGGTTGAATTCAGGACGATACGAGTTGTGTTTGTGGCTGAAGTGTCTAAATACTTTTAGTGTTTGATTAGTCCCACTTTATAGCTATTTGGGGATAATACCATAGCAGTTCAGCTTCGCTCACTTTGCTGTGAACAAGGAGCAGGCTGGAGTAACAAAGAGAGGTGCTACTACAAAGCAGAGCTGGCTAGACCTCAATCCTTGCAGTAGGGGTGCCTGTTGTGCTCCCAACATAATCATGGAACTAATTCCCTAATCCATTTTCCTTAAGAAATCATCTCCTTTTACTTTGTATAGCAATACACTGATACAGAAGTCACCATGTGTAACCCTTGTTATGTTTCCTGTGGACTTGGCAGACTCTCAGGTGGAAAGAAGGGCTGCCACCCGTTAGGCTGAGGAGGAAGTCATGCCCTTAGTTCTGGTTTTAGCACCTGCAACTACGTAATTATGGGACAAGAAGCTAAATGGTGAAAATCCCCGAGATTCTGAGAATGAGCTAGATAAGATTTTACAGCTTTGAGCTTCTTAAGGAAGTTTTTTAGAGTGCCTTGTTTGTTTGTTTGTTTTTTAAATGTGTACCTTGCAGCTTACTGTCTGTAATTGTGATTGACTTTATCACTGGAGAAAACAGCAAATGAGAATCCTTTACAAATTATTTACTACTGTTTAGATTAAAGACAGCCCATAAAGATTTACAGTTTATCCTCTCAAACACTACAGGTCTTTTGGCACACTGTAGCTCTGACAATTTATACATTTCTCTTTAGAATTTTCATTAAGTATTCCAGAACTTTATAAAATGAAAAGCAACCTTTAGTGTTTATATTGTGTCAAAGGCATTGCGCTGCCAACAGCTGCCTTGCTGTTTTCAGCAAAATCTGCGTTGTGAAATTGCTGTGTTTCTGATGAGGTTCACAGCAGAAATCCTGCAGGCTGCCTTCACCGTCACACTTGCAGGAGGCCTCCAAGGAAGTTTTAGCACAGAGGAACATAACAGCAGACGTTACAAAGGGTTATTGCAACTTAATCACTCTCCTGCCAAGTGTGCAGTGCTCAGAAGTTAGTGGTAAGCTGTAGCTCTCTAAAAGTCACTCCAGCTGTCTCGGTTAAAAGGGTTGGTTCCATTTACCCCAGACACAAGTGCCTAGTGCCATGCTGGAAACCTAGAGGTGTCCTGCCCAGCCTCCTGGTGCTGCATCAGAAGAATGGCAAGTGTCCTGTGGGCTCCGCATGTCTGCCACGCTCATGCAGATGTGCGAGCCATTGCAAGGCATGTGAAACAGCAGAGTACTGATATGTTGAGTCTCTCAAAACTCACCTTAGATGGAGACTGAGTCAGAGAGGATTGCACTGTTGTCACAAGCACAGCAAGTGTGAGTGCAGTGGAGAAGTGTCCATTTTGCACTAGGAAGTAGTTCAGTGACTGCCTTTTCAATTTTTGAGGAGGAATATTTCTTACTGCTTGTTGTAGATACACTGTATTAGACAAAATATGGAAGCCGAGGATCATCAAGAAGTAGGCTGGCAGGATAATGGTTTGCCATCTCTGGGCTTCAGCACAGCACGGGGTGATGAGAGCACAAGGGGTTGCAGAAGAGGTGTCTTGTTCTCACCCATCAGAGCTGCTTGGCATGGACATGCTGCTGACAGAATGCCTCGAAACGTGGGCTCAGAGTGAGCAGACTTCATGCCTGGTGCATAAGGGAGCTGGGAACCCATCTCTTCCCTCTCGGCCAGGGCTGGGACAGCATGTCTGGAGCTGGGGGTGTTACCGCAACCCCTGTGCCTTCCTGCTTCTGATTTCCAATTGCTGGGAGGGATTCACAGACTGGGAATGGTTCCAAGGCTTTGGCATCCCTGAGGAATGCACACCAGCAGGTACAGTCTGCCAGTATGATCGGAGAGTGGGCTGCAGGCAGGACTTGGGGGGACAGGAACCTCCCCAGTATTGTTTCCATGGAAATGTATTGCAGTGCTTTTACACTGGCTGGAAGTGGCTGAATTGGAAACTAGGAGGAGGCTGATGAGCACAAAACAAGCTGCAAAAGCACATATTGCTGGATCAGCCAGCAGGAAAAAAGATGATAGAAAAAAAAAAAAGTGGATTTCCTAGCAGATTCAGAAAACACCTTCTTATAGTCTGTGAATTAAAGCTGTTTGCTGTAAGAAATTAGGGGTTTTTTTTGTATTCTTTGGGGATGGGGGTGTATGTTAGAGCTGTTGGGTTAAACTGCCACTGCAGCTCAAAACAATACGTTATTCAGGGAGGACAGTCTGTCTTCTGTGAGGGTACTCCTGTAGTCACAGGTACAGCTTTCAAGACAATATTTAGCATTCAATGTAGAGCACCATGAAACAAATGCATCATATGAGCTCTCAGAGCAATTTCTCTCTCTCTCATGTAGCATTTACCGTATGTTTGGCTTGTTGGCAATTTAATCAGTCTGAATAATCTTGTTTTGTGACAAACCTCCTAAATCACAAAGGAGTGATGCAGTTTGTATGGGAGAAATGTGCTCCACAGAGATATTTCAAGTTGAAGAATAAAAATGAGAATTAGACAATACAGAACTCATTGAAAGCCAGTTTTCCAGCTGCTTTAATTTCCTACGATTTAATTTGTGTGCCGTCAAAAGCAACTTGGAGGCTTCCAGCAAGATGATAGAACTATGGGTGAGGCTAAAGAGAGGGTCTAAAATGTGCTGAATGCATTGCAGTCCCGTGCTGTAAAAACATCTCCTAGGACCAAATACAGGCAGCATAATATCCTAGTAAATTGGACCATTAAATAAAACTGTGAAGTCATAAAGCTGTAGCATTACCCTGAAATTAAAGCATTGTCACCTTCGAATTATGGAACAATTTAACAAGCATTTAGGAAATCTGCTTTTCAAGCCTGCATATAACTATTTCAGGTTATACAGTAGAAGATGTGGCTGCACTCCCCTACTGGGTTTTGAATGACTTTCAGCTTGTGTGTGGTTTGAAATTTTACCAAGCTGAGAAAGTAATAAAATAATAAAATGTAATAATAGAAGGTAAAAATAAACAGTGACCTTTGCCTGGAGAACAGCTTTTTCATTCTTATTGTAAATTCACAAGTGCAGGGAGAGCTCATTAAATTGAACAAACAGGAAAAAAACATATAGTATGGACAGACATAAAAAGATAATGAAAACTTCTTTGTTGAAATAAAGGAAGAGAGCCTTATCTGCCTAGTTTAACAGTTTCCAGATATGGAAATGACTAGGAGCTAGTAGCACTCCACTTGGTTTGCATCCATGATTACCGTGTCACTGCCTAAAAATATAATGAAAACAAACCAAGAAAGAATAAAGATTTTTTTAAAAAAAACCAACAATCCTCGTATTGTAAAGTAGGAAAAGTATTTGAAACTTCATTTTCAAAAGCCATAGGTATAATCCATGCAGAGGTATGCCTCTGCAAAGGCATACGCAAGTCATGGAGCTAACTTGCAGACAGCTGTTGCATTGCTTTCTAGCTGTAGTGATCTGTGTGCACATCCAGGTTGCAGCTACATTTCCTACATAGATCCTGAAGCACGCCTGAAATGCAAGCTCCCAGGTTGTTGTCAGTAGGCTTCAGAGTACACACTGATTGAGCTGTAAGGGTACCATTCCGTTACCTCATTCTGAGGCAGCCAGCTGTATTCTGGGAGCAGCCCTCACTAAACTTGTGCATGTGAGTTTGAGAAAGTAGTATGATCTTTTTCTAAATGCTGCCGGGTTGAGGTGGAGAAAATGGTGCTTGAATAAAGCCCAAGATTTGACCTGAATGGTGAGGGTCTTCAGAAGAAAGGCTGGAATTATTTTTGTGTGGTTTTACTGATCTACGGAAGTAGGTGCACATGGTCTTGCTGTTGTCTTGGAACGGTTCAAGAATTTACTGCTCTCCATCTCTTAGTTACTTCTCCATCAGTCAGCTGAGATGAAGGGGGAGCAGTGTCACCTCTCCCACTCTGTCTAAAGCAAACTAAAGTTTAAATTGTTTTCAGTCTCATTTCCTGTATGTAAACCAAGGGATGTCCTTTTGAATGAAGCAACTTTCTCGGCTTGTTTTTGTTTGTTTGTTTTTACTGTGATATGAATGTAATCCCTTATTCTTCTAGCAAGTTGTGCGTGGCTTTGTGCATGTTACCTAGACCCTCTACACCTCACACCCATGTTTCTAAAATGGAGGTACTTATTTTTTCCCTGGGAAGCAGGAAGAAGCATGGCTGAGATGGTTGAATACATCTCTCTTCCTTTTCATCCTCTAACATTGTTGTCACCAGCTCTTTTGTCTTGCATCTGCGGTGTGTTGGGCCACAAGACTCCAAGATTTAAAGCCTCTTTCATTGCCTTTTTTTTTTTTTTTTTTTTTTTAAAAAAATAATNTTTTTTTTTTTTTTGGTTAAAAAGAGAAAAGGTGGCAGAGGATGTGTTTCTTTGTGATCTTTCTACACCTACTGTGCATAGGGAAAAACAACAAGCTTTTGAATGGCGGTAGCTTTTGCTGTCCCAAGGGAATGCTTGCTGGTGGCTGTGACTCCTTTCACGAGAACAGTAAACCAAACGTATATATTTTTTGAGAAGCTGTACTGATGGTTACCTTTACTTCAAAGATTGAGCATAGAGGGAATTTTTGAAGTGACCAGCAAAGCACAGATCTTATCTGTAAAAGTAATAAGCATAACACACTCAGGCATGTATAGATTTGGAAATGCCTGAAATGTAATTCTGGAATTCTTCCTTTATGCTATTACTTTTTTTAACTTTTTTTTTTNTTTTTTTTTTTTAAGTTCAGTTGTACTTGCTAAATCTCAATTAGTTTGAGTAAAGAAACAAACTTAATTTTTCCTTTCTCTTCACAAACCAGAGTATGGAAAATCTGCAGTTAGCTTCTCATTTCTGAAAGATCCTGAGGACAAAAGCAGTTCTTATATGTCAAAGTTCAGATCTCAGAGGGACAGTTGAGTGCAGCTGTAAGACCATTGAAAATTAATGAACAATCACAAAGGAAAATAAGAGAAAAACCCATTTCATTGTCTGTCCAATATACTTGTTAATGAGTACTTGTCCCTAATAATATGTTTGCTGATGTCTTGTCCAACCTAATTTCAAACATGTCAATTAATTAAACTTCCAACATTTCTGGGGAAGACTGTTTTATGCTATACTACTTTTAATAAGTGTTTCCTAGTAATCCTTTGTTGCTTCTGTATTACTAGACCTTGGTGCTTTTGGCTTTTCAGGTACCCACACGGGATCTTTCCTGGTGTACAAGTACACAGCCTGGAAAGCACAGTAGCGTTAACCACTCTGGAACAAAAGCCTTCGGCTGTTGTGCTTCCTGAACAGCACTGTAGCCACTATTGCGAGCATTGATTTTATTGCAGTTTCTCAAAATTATGTTAATAACTTTCAATGGGGAGGAGCCTATGACTGCGCGTCTGGAATTTCAGCAGTTTGTCCCCATATCTCTGGGGTTTATATCTAGCTTGCAGTGTCAGCAACTTAAAGTTTGTCTTTTTAGAAGATTTTTCAGTGAAGGCAGTGGTTAAACTTCTACCAACTTCAGTAAGAGCAAAGTTAGCTCACTCTCAACCGCTTCTGAAAAGTCCACTCTGTTCATGTCAATCCCTGAGAGAACAAAAGAAAAAAAGAGACTCTGGCTGATAAGAATCACTACTTTCAGATGTACAAGATGTATGTTATAAAGTCATTGAATTATATTGTGTTGGGAGAAATATATTGTGCAGGACTGTGCAGGGTATTGTGCTGCAGCATTGACGGTGATTACAATCACTGGGGCAAGTTTTACAAGTAAAATTTGTAATATTTCTGGTGATTTTAATCAAACTTTTGTGTATCACGCATTGCAGCAGTGTTTCATTGAGCTCCAACTCAAAGGATACATGAGCAGCATCCTGAACTCAATAAGAACCACAGAAGTACAGATCTATGAGCAAACTCTTTCTATCCACCATCACAGAAATTATAAGAGTGTTGTGAGTGAATGTATAGTTTGCTGAACATAAACCGTCCTTACACTTGATGCCATACGTTACTGGGAGAGTAATTTCTCCCTAACTTGCAGCCAGGTCTTGGAAACAGACCTCTTTAAATAGTCTCCAGATGGTTGTTGTTATTTGCTGTCATCTGAATGCTTCCATAATGACAATCCATTAAATCATCTGAGTGTCTTTGCACAGATAGTCCATTTAGGATTTTTATACAGCTATTAGAGTTCTGTTGAAGTAATCTGTGGGATATTTGTAGCTCAACAAAAAATGCTTCGGCTGTAATGCATTGCAGTGGCCACAAAGGTACTGCACTTGTCATGCCAGTGTATTGGGGGGTAACTGGAAAGCTCATGCTCTGCAAGAACTCAGACCATGTAGTCTGGTAAAACCATCTGAATACTTAAATGCACAGGTTTTTAAGACTGGTTTAGAAAAGACCTGGCTCAGCATCAACCAGGGGTTCCCTGTTGAAGCATGCTTAGCAAAATAGAAATCTCATGTCTAGATCTTGCTTCTTCCTCCATAACTCTCTGTAGGTTGCTGTAAATGAGATCCAAATCTTCCTCTCCTTGAATGATTTGCCCTGTTAGTATCTTGTATCCTCCCTGAGCAAGCAGGGTCTTTGAAAAAGAGGGAGTTCACTGGATGTGACTTAATAATATCGTGGAGTATGTGCAGGTGTTCGGTTCTGTGATTCCTCACTAAAGAGTTTGCCTTTTTCTCTGGGTCAGCTCAGCAGATTGGCTGGTCAGGCTGTCCTTGTTATCTTGGCTCTTACTGTCTCACCAGAACCAGCTGGGAACAGCCTCCCTGCTAAGCTAATGGCTTCTAATTGCGCTGTTCTCCTGATCATGCTAGCCCCAGTGGTGGTCGTGAGCTGTACAGTGCAGGTTGTACTTAAACGAGATCCTGCTTTCTGTCACAAAATCCCTTGCTCTGCCAGTAAATGCAATGAAGGAGATGAGGATGGGCTCTCTAGCATGGAAACCATCAACATTTACAGTTAACTACAGATGCCGGGGCATTTGTTGTTTTGTACCATCACACAAGCAGGTCATCACTCAACTTATATTTAGAAAAATCTGAGAACTGCGTAAAATGAGTGATCTGACTTCCAATGGGATGGTGAGAACATACTCTCAGTTTTAGCTTTCTGGCAAGAGTTTGTGGTTTCTGTTTGTGTGAGCTTGTGCAAGCTGATCAGCCACAGTTCTCCACTACCATTTGTTGTTATAACAGCGTGGGCTGCGTTCTCAGGTACAGCTATGTTTGCAAAAGATGAATGCTATCCCCATGAGCCATATTATTATGTCTTTTCTCTCAGGGCCAAAGCCAGCTGAAAGGTATCTCATTTTCTTCAGATACCTGGCAACAGAAGATGCTGAAAATCTCCTGTGGTTCCTGGGAAGCTTGTAGTTTCTCTCTTGCTCAGCAGGCTCTGTAGTGTTTTCTTGAGCTGGTTCAGGGAGAAACAGCTCTGTGGGCTACACTGACCTGTGTCTTCATCACTGAGTGACCGTTTTGGAGCCCAGGGTCCTGCTGATCTTCTCTCCGGTGTAGTAAAGCGTTAGATTTCAATTGTTTTTTTGTTCCCTGCTTGTTGCAAGTTTTTTGCTGTTAACATCCCGTTCAATCCTTTTTCATTTAACAGAAGATAAGATCTGGACTGCAGTGCAGCACAACAACACGGGGCTAACCAGAGTCCAAGGAACTGATCCGGAGAAGCCATACACCATGTCCTTTAACTACAACAGCAGTGCGGAGCAGCTTGAAGCCATGATAAACAGTGCAGAGTACTGCGAACAGGAGGCAGCCTACCACTGCAAAAAGTCACGTCTCCTGAACACCCCGAGTAAGTGCCACGATCCCAAATCTTTCCTTGTTAGCTCTTATTGATTATACAGGCTGCACTGCGACTGAGGAGAAAAAAACAAAAACAAAACGAATAGTAGCAATACAGAATGGAGTGAAAAGCCTTTTACCTTCGTGGATACCACTGTGCAGTACCTGTCATCTGATGCAAGAGGGTCAGAGCTCTGCAGGGGAGTTTCCACTCTATAAGTTCATACGTACAAAGGCTTTGAAAGCTTCTACAATTGAAAGTACTGCTTAGAAGCACAAAAGCTGTTATTTAGCTGGATGTGTTTATTCATTTACAGTTTTTGAATGTATTTTAAAGACAGAAAGCACCCAGACTGCTCCAGAATTTTATGATGTTTCTGGAGAGGAGGGGTGTACCCTCTTCTGAGTCCCACAGCCTTGAATATGATGTTTAAGGTGCTTGGTAGTACTGTTTCTGGGGCAAAAATAATTTTCCCCTCATGATAGGAGGAATAAGTTTTTTGCCGTGATTTAATTGAGCAGTAACAAGAAAGAGGATCTAATCAGTTTGTGTGTCTCTGTGGTACCAAAACTCCAGTGGTTACTCAGGATGGCCGCCTGCGACTCGACTCTCTCTTGGGGTTGGGATGTTACATTTGCTTATCCAGAGAGATGAATGACATTAAAGGCAGGCTTCTGAATGTCTTTAGAGTCTCATCTGGTTACTTGTAATGTCTGTATGTTCCTGGTGATTCTTTGATTATTAGCAACTCTTAAATTTGTTAGTATGTTAGAAAAAATCCCACAGAAAGCCTTAAGGGGAGCTTGCAATGGGAGTTCCTATTGTGTTAAAAATACATTGCCTAATGAGATGTAACCAAAACCCACCCGGTTCCAGCAAAGTTACTATAACACTGAATGTTTATGGATCCAGTAATCAGATGCCTTACAGCCAGTTTATTTTTAAAACCTGTGAATTATGTCTTTTGTTATCATCAGAATTTGCCAGCGAGAACTGCTTGTATTGCTAATCATTTTTTAAAGAATGAAATGTTAATATCAGCATCCAGGGTAGAGCACAAAGGGAAAACAAAACACAGGCATAACTGCTCATGAAGAGGGGGAACTAATGTTTTACAAATACTTGCAGTGCTGCTGGTTTCTCTATCCCACACCACACTTTCATGTTATAAAAATATAATCACACAAAATATTTTCTTAAGGATGAAGGCCATAATATTAGAGCAGGTCTGCATGTGTTTACTTTTCACATTTCTGGGAGATACTTGGTCATGCCTATGAAGAAAGATACACTACCAGTGCATTTTGAGATACCGCCTGTATGTGGTACCTCTATAAAGTTAAGGACAGTTCTTAAGGATCCAAACCCATTTCTCCTCTAAAAAAAATAAATAAAAAAAATTAAAAAACAGTGATAGCCTTGGGTATATATACTCTCCTGCTGCAAGGCTGAAGCTGTCTACTGACTGGCAGACTGGCTAAAATCATTCCTGACAGACAGCTCCTTCTCCACTCTCCAGGACCAAAGTTGTGACTGGTTCCTCAAGGGAGAGGACACGGGGATGGTGTCCAGCAGCCCGGCCTGTGCTCTTGCAGCTGCTGCAGTGCCACTGTGGTCCTGACAGTTGACCACACAAGAATTGTATGACTCATAACACTTAGTACAGCTCCAGCTGATAAATCACAAAAAAATCTACAATCCAGCACTGTGCATGTGGCAGACACCATCATTTTTTTCTCTTTTTTTCTTCCTTTTGTATGCTTTTTAATTACACTTTCAATTTTTCATCCTGAACTTTCTCAATAGCCTAAAGCTGTAAGTTTGGCAAAATTGTGGAACATGCTCAAAAACTAAATCCTTTGAGTTCTTGAAATTACAAGATATGGGTTACAAATTGTTCTTAGCTGAGTATTAAGTGTTTTTAAATGATAAAAAGGCATTTTCCCCCAAAGCCTTAAATAGCTCTATTAATTGATGTTCATTTTGGGGTGAACTGCTGCTATATTATAGAAGAGCCTAGATACTCAGTGGTGCTGAGCACTATAGGAGTCTTGAAGAGTTCTAAGTTTTAAAGAATTTCCATCCCTAAACTTGAAGATGAGCTACAAGTGTTAATAATTCTAGGGCATTTTTCTGGACTCTCTGCAGAAGATTCTCACCTGTGTTGTTTATGCCCAGAAGTGAGTGGAGGGAGTTTGATTTGGGGTCAGAACAACAGAACAAAAATCAAAACTCTTGGGTTTTGTTTCTTGATTCAGCCTAGGCTTCTGGATGCCTGAAGCACGCTTTTCTCTCTGTGTTGCCAGGGTATCATAATGTGTAATTACAGTTAATGAACCACACTTCAGCTCTTCCTTCAGAAGTCGGTTTACAGCACACATGTACTGATGACTGCTGCATTCGTAGGCCAGCAGGAAATGTTACAGGACCTAATCCAGCCTGCTGACTGGCACCACGCGTTAATACCTCTGGACTGAGCCCAGTGGTGAATGCTTGATGGAAAGGCATCTCCCAGAGGTGTATCTCATCTTGACAGAGCTGTAAAAGTTCCCCTTCCTGCAAGGGATCCACTCCATTTCTGACCCTCCTCTCATTCTGGGCTTTGTACTTTTTTTCTGGTTTGTTGTTGGGTTCCCCCCGCCCCGAGGAGATGGGATGCATGATTAGGATATATCTGCTGGTAGCACCAAACCCCCAAATCCTTGTCTTCAGGATGTAAACACTATCATGTTGCACAGAGAAGCAATAAAAAGATTTCTCTTTCCTTTTGCGTTCATAAGGTTATTCTGCAGGAAAGATGCTTGTTGTTACATAGCAATTTTAGTTTTCACAGCTTTGGCCTGGGAAAAAAAAGAAAAAAAATCATGTGCTTGGGCAAAGGGACAAGCATGGCACTCCAGGCTGCCTCAGAGAGAAACCAAGAGATGCTCCTGGCTTGCATAAAATTGTTCCAGTTTATAACAAGGAGTTTGTCTTCCCACTCTTCCTACTACCTCTTGCCCTGAAGACATAGGCACATCCCCAGTGGGTGTGATTCAGAGTAGTCTCCCCATTGAGTTACTTGGATTTACATCTGCAATGTGTCAGACATACAATCTGGCAGTTGGCAAAGGAGTTTTACTCATCTCCACCTCCTGCTGTCTGGAACAGCCTTATCAGTTCTCACTGTCACACTACAGCTTAGCTGCAAGCATGTCTTTGAAAACTAAAATTAAATTGCCCTGAACTGCATTTTTGTACATCTCTGTCATCAGATTTTTCAGGAGGTTTGTGAACATCAGAATAGATGTCTGTTCATCAAAGGAATAGCTGGCTTTCTTATGATGCTGGTAAATTAAACTTCTAATTTATGGCCAGTAATTGTAAGTCTCTAGCGACTTCTCCATGCCTGATGGAGAGACACCCACACAACCGGAGCAGATCTGACAGTTGGCATTAATTAGGAAAGTCATCCACACTCTTAGCAAAAGATTGCAGACTTTACCACTGCCTTATCCTTAGAAGCACAGACCAAGACAAGTTAGCAGGAGAGGAGAGGAGAGGGGTGGGCAGGAGGCTTGGGCTACTCCTGAATGTGCTGTCTGTATTTTGGGAATCTGAAAAGAAATATAGGCTCCTGGGATGCTGATTTCCTTTCTTTGTGGAGAATCTCAGGTAATACCTAGGAGAAGGGTATGTGTACAAGCGTAAGTGCATGTGTGCACATGCACTTTTAATTAAAGTGTTAACATATAAGATGTTTGAAGTTATGAAAACACTTTATTAACTGAACAAACCTTCAGCTCTGACTGAATTTGCTCAGTTTTCTAGAAGCACTAGGTGTACTCAAAGGCTTAACATTTGGGAAGCTGCCTCACATCCACCATATCAAGGACTTAACACAGTGACGGCTGTATCAGTGGCAGGATAGCTTGCTTTACAATACTTGGCTGACAGTCTGTCAAGTTCATAGCACATTTGTGTAGGCAGGGACTGAGAAAAGATCAGTCCTAGAGCAAAATCAAAGAAATAAAAATGTCTTTAGCTGGTGCTTTCTTCCTGCCTTCTTCCTTATTTTTCCATTTCCAGTAGAATTCCCACACCACGTCAGCTCAAGCTTTGATTTCAAACATCTGTCCTAAACTACGCACCTCTTCCCTGAACTTTCTGCCTGTCCCTCTAGATCTGTCAAGTCCCACTATGATACGACTTGCACCCAGGTTTCCACCTCCTCTTCTCCCCTCTGCCTCTCAGCTAGACCTCTATTTTGGTGCCGAGCTGGAGCACATGCTGTCTCCAGGCCTGTGGCCCTTTATGCCAGACAGCTGTTTGCCCTCACCTGTGAACCACTGCATTTGCATTTTGTACCTCTATTATTGGGGGGAAAGATGCAGTGCTACCTCACTGCAGGGAATGTGACCTAATTACTGAATTTAGACTTTACTTTAGACTTAATTCTGCTGCTGAGACAGTTCAGTGGTGTTTTATCTATGCCCTGTGTGTTGCTAGAGCTCTTTGTGTGGGCTCCCTCTTTAGCTCCAGATGGTATCTCCAGTGATGTCAGAGCATAAGATGGTAAGGAATGTCCTGCAGGGTCCTGCCTCCAATAGTGGCTGTTGGAGAGATGCAGCTTAGGGTGAGTACAGAAGTCTGGATGTCTTCAGCACGTCCCTCAATACGTTCCCATCACCCACAGTTGCTCTGTTACGGGCATTAGAGTTTATGCCATTGCCAATCCCTTTTAATAACCACTATGGATCTAGAGTTCATAAATTTGTCTAATCACTTTTTGTACTTTATTATATCGCCTGTGTCTGCAGCCTCCTAGGAAAGCAAGTTCCAGGAGTTCCCTACTTGCTGTGTACAAAACTACTTTTTTAATTGCATTTTAGACTAATGTTTTACTCAATGCACTGAGTTCTTGTATTGCAGGATGCAGTGAATCACAATTCTGCACACATTCAGTACTTTTATAGTCCTTTTAGTTGCCCTTCTTGGACCTTCGCTAGTTCTAGTATTTTTTTTCTCCAGAAGTGACCCACAGTGATTTGAGGCACCAACGTTTCATACAATGGAGACACACTCTTTAGAGCAGTATAAATCTTTATGGAGAAAGGAGCGTGAAGCCTGGGTTCTGATAAAGTTTTTTACATAGATGTACCATGAGGTAATAAAAGATGACCCATAACAAGCTGTCATTTACCATTGGGGTTTTGCTCACTATTACTTTATGCCTTTCAAATATAATTTTCATTTATCATTCCAGGTACTTTAAATTGTTATTGCATTACCAGGAGACTATTTGTCATTCCACAAAATAACATAGAACAGGGCAGTCTGCCCTCAAAAAGTGGTTCATATTGAAGGGAGTGGTGGATAGGTGGCAGGTGTAGATTATATGTTGTAATTATTCTCAGGTAATTAGGATCCCCTTCTTGAGAATGATTGACTTGCCATCTGTGTTTCCACCACCATACTTTGTCTCTTCCCTCCACAGTGGCAGTGCTGACAGCTTCTCACAAGCACAACTTTAGATAACTTGTGCTATATTTAGAGACTTTTGAACAGAGTTTACCATAGTAATGTAACTTGCCCCCTTATTCGTAGGGAGAGATTTAGAGGCCGTTTTTAAAGATGCTGTATTGTTAGTAGTATGCAGCTGATTATTCTGCTTGGACCACATGTATTTTAAAAAAACCTGCTGTGGGGGGGGAGGTAACTTGGCATCTAGCATATGCATGCACCTGAAAGTAATGGAATATCATTATGCCAATTTCTGACCTTTTACTTCCCATCCCATATACCATCCTTCCTGACTGACAGTGAGGTAAAGTGTGCTACAGCTGCCAAGGAAGGAATGGCAGCTGCTTGCATTACTTCTCCTCTAGTCCCGTCGTGCTTCTCTGAGATCACAATACAGCCAAGAGGCCAAGCGATGGGAAAGACATGGGAAGAAATCTTTGCTCAGTTATACACTGAGTGGCTTCTAACACAGTAGGAGGAAGATGTGCTCCCTCCTTGAACCCCACTGCAGGACAGGACAGGCTTAATGCTGCCTGGCATACTTGTGGAGTGACACCAGGAGGGCACGAGTCTCTTGGGACTACTCCAGTGAACACTGAAGCACCATTATCTGGGTGTGCTTTAGAAACAGTGTGTCGGGTGAATTTAAAAACATTTCTTGAGGTGGGGACTGATAGAGTAGTGAGGAAGGAGCTTCTTTGCTTCTGCAGAATAAGAATATGTCCTTCATACTTCTGCTGTCACTGATATTTCTGTTGGTTTTTTGTTGTAGGGTTTTTCCCTCCCTTGAATGTTTGTTTTGTTTTTTAAGTCTAAGGAGCAATTCTGGAATTACGCTTCTATTATTTTTTTTCTTAAGAGACCTTTTACAGTTTACTTAGAAAGCAAATTTGGCAGTCCAAGCTGAATGGATCTACTGTGTTTTACTGACATGGTGTCCTGGTTTCAGCAGGGAATAAAGTTAATTTTCTTCCTAGCAGCAGGTATAGTGCTGTAGTTTGGATTTAGGATGGGAATAATATTGATAACATACTGATGGTTTTTGTTGTTGCTAGCTTCTCATACTGGCCTACCAATGAGAAGTCTAGGGGTGCCCAAGAAGCTAGGAGGGGACACAGCCATGATAGCTGATCCAAACTGGCCAAAGAGATAGTCCATGCCATATGATGTCATGCTCCATGTATAACTGAGGGGTTGGCTAGCAGGTGGGGCAGCTTGGGAATTAGCTGAGCATCAGCTTCAGGTCATGAGAAATTGTGCTGTTCATAACTTGTTTTGTATATTTTAGTAGTAGTAGTATTACCTTCCTTTTCTGTCCTATTAAATTCTCTTTATCTCAACCTATGAGTTTTACTTTTTCTTTTTCCCTTTTCTTTTCTGTCCCTCGTCCCAGTGGGTGGAGGGGGGGCGGGGATGAACGAATGGCTGTGTGGATGTTTTAGCTGCTGGCTGGGTTAGACCACAATACGTGGAAAGTACCTCTTCCAACATCCAGGAAGGTTGTACCAGGCATATTAATGAAGACATATAGGATAGGTAAATGAAATGTAAACCTAAACAACAGATTTTGAGCCTGGAATCTGGAAGTCATTGCGTGAACTGCTATTGGTGGTGCTGTAAGGAAGTCAGTGCTGTGAACTGATGCTGTAAGATGTTTGCTGAATCTCTCTAATCCATTAGATTGGGACTTCTGTTCCCAAAGAACCTCTGGTCTGGAGTAAAGTTGATGATATCTTTTGATCAACCTGTGAAACCTATAGGATGGTATAAGTGCTTATAGCTCAGCAATGAAGAAATCTTGAATCCAGGGGAATTCTGCAGTCCGTTTGGAAACGGATAGTTTTATGAGACATACCTCTGCCAGAAAGAAACAGGTCCTAATGATACCTCTGACTTGAGAGACCCAGTCATATAAGCTATTCACACACACAATTTGAAGAAGGAAAGAATTACACTTTTTTTTTTCAGGCTATCCCAGCCAAAATTCCCTTAATCACAAGCAGTGATAGTCTTTTTTAATTTGCAGGACTCAGCGTTATTGTTAACAATAAATAAATAATGGCAATTAGAAACAAACAGCTAATCCATGGCTTGTTCTATTAATGGTTCATTAGCTATGACAGCAACCTGTCCACTATTCAAGAAAGAAAACAGAACTGCTGCCTGAGCAGAAAAGTGTACCTTCTCCTTCATTAGAGCCACAGCGGGGAGTATGTTCTCATCACACTTCCATTTGTCTGCTTCATTCGGCTGTCCTACTTTGAGCATCTTGGGCTCCATTAGACTCAAACTGTCTTACTGACATTAAACTAATTTTTCTGTCAAATTTGGGCCAGTGCGGAGAGTGATGTTTTCCAATTCTGGAGAATAAATGTAAATCATAGCAGTGGAAGAGTTCTCAGCTGACCTTTTCTTCCAGGATGCCACATGAGTGAAGCAATAGTAATTTACATTTCTATTCACATTATCTTTGAGGATAGCAAAGCATTTGGGGCTGTAATCTCTAAGTTTTACGTATGTTTTGGGTTAGACTCCTGTGTTGCATCTGGGGGAAAAAGTATGTGCAAAGCAAGGTACTTGCTGAAAATCAGATGGGATGGAGCAAGTGAATGGGACAGAGCCCACATGCTTTGATTTTTCTTTAATTGGTCTGACCTATCCAGGAAGACAGAGGTGTTAAGAGCCTATGCAGGAAACGAACAGTGGCATAATTTAATTATATAGTGCATTTAGGAGAAAATAAAATGTAAGCCTATGGAAAAAGGACTCAAGTTTCTACTCTGTATAGATTGGGTTAGACTCAGATTCATTGCTTGTAAATATTAAGTCCAGAAACGCTATCCCCATTACAGTGTGGAGATAGCCTATGGGAAATATATTTTCCATTTTTGAAAGTGTGAAGGCAAAGACAGGGGAGAAGAAATAATGAAGATCAGCTGAAGGCTGTATTTTCAGATTACTTTGTGTTTGGTGTTCAAGCAGCAACAGAACTAGAGCTTTCTCTAAGAGTATTTAGTTTGGTCTTTTGCTTATGTGAACCATCTGATGTTAAAGGGAGCTTAAAAGTAGCTCTTCTAACTATCTGTTACTCTTTTTTTTGTAAAATAACCCCCAAACCCTAAAATATAGAGACTAAGCAAGCATGCTTGGAGAAAATGTCTCCAGACCTTTGGGGAAAAAAGTTGTGTACTTCTTCCCCTCCCAAGAAGCATCTAAAAGCAATTGAGAATTATTTACCTCACTCACACCCAGATTGATTTGGGGAAGATCAGATCTGACTGAGACTTGACAAGTAACTAGAAAGATGTGGTGACCTGAAAGAAAATAACCCTTTTAAAACTTTCTTTAGAGAAGCTTTTTTCATATCTGCTGGGCCAGAAAGATTGAGAACAAAAATGAAAAAGCTTTTGAGCCTGAATTTGTTCCAAGCCCCTTTGATGGGAGAAAGGCTCAGGCTTTAATGGGTACTGGTTTAGCCAAGGGGTGTGTTCCTGCCCGAGCTGTCCGGGACTCAAAGCAACATCAAGAGCCCTCTTCCTTTGCTCTCAAGAGCAGAATTCAAAAGTCCCAGAAGAATTTTTTTTTTTTTTTTTTTTACATTAGCATTTAGAAAGGTTAACCAATTAATCTATGCAGTCCTCCTCTAAAGGTAGTTTTCTTACCTCATTTAGCAGAGAAGAAAATTGAAGCATCAGGCTGCTACTGATGACAATTTCGCCTGAAACTGGTATTGCGCCATTAGATCTATTTGAAAATACCACCCTAAAACCAATGACCAATTTTGTTCAGCCACAAAAAAAGAACCGTAAACAGAGTGTTTCCTCCAAGACCATCTCTGAAGTCTTGCACTCTATGTGTAAGATTTATATAGGAACCTCTTGTGCCTTGCCCTTGTGCTGCTAGTGGAAGAGTGAACGTGTCATCCCTTAGAGGTATGTTTGTTTCTTCTAGTGAACTGGTTAACACAGTTACAGTGATTCAGCAAGGAATGCTTGATTCTGTGAATTTTTATGTACCTGCCAAATTACAAGGGAGGTAGTGGTACATTTGGGTGAGGTATAATGGGATGTTCAGTATATTCAGCCAAGTAAGGAGAGAAAGCTGTGATTCTGCACTGTAGCCCAGGAATAATATCACCAGTCTCAAGCATCTCTCAAAGCATCCAGATTTCTTGATCTTCCAGGCAGTGTCTGTATTTTGCTTTGCTGCAGTGGTTGATTGTAAAGGGAGAGGTGTGAGAGCCTCAAGCCTGCTTACTTTATTAGACAGTTGGATGCCATATGGACAGCCCTGACTTTCTTGTTCATAGGTGACTTAGGGAAAGATAAGCTCACCTGAGAATTTGTGTGAAATACATTCAGAAAGTGTTAGCTTAGCCGTGATGGCTTGAATCTAGGTACAGGTCTGAATACAGCCAGATGCAGCAGGCAGGGATTCATAATCTGATCTACAGAGTCTGTCTCCGGTAATGCCGATTCAATGCTAGAATTCATCCCACTGTTGATAGATGGCTGTTCTTACCTGCACTATTTAGAGACCATTACAACTGTTCGACCTGTTGCCTGGGCATACCTGTGATTGTAGCATATGGTATACTATACCATAATGATACTGTCTTCCTTTGTAAAGGGCAAGAAGAGACTCTGTAATTAAGAAACAGTACCCTTGTTTTCAGAAATTAGAGCTATTGGAAGCAGGCCTGCATTTCTAGGATGGGATCCATATAGTCTTACTGCAGCTGACTTAAGGTTATGTGTTCAGTCCAAGGTAGATGCCTAAGTTCTTCCAAGCAGAGAGATACGCAACTGAAGGTGATATTTCCAACTTAAGATATTTTTGTAAACAGTAAGTGGTCAAACTGATTAAACATTGATGTTCTCATGCTTCTGCGTAGTGAACAGCATCTCTCCCAACTCTACAGTTTTGGTTATTTTATCTGAGTTACTGATTTTTTTGGCAGTTTAGAATATTGTTTCTTTGTTTATTTTCCTAAAACAATTGTTCAATGAATTGTGGAGTAATAAATGATGCTCTTTTTCCCTACGGTTTTGTGCTTTAGTGTTGAGCTTGTGTGTGGATTGTTTGAGATCTACTGGAGATTGAAAATGTATTGCAACCTTTTCTTAGGCTGAGTACTAGGAGGATCTCTCTGTTTTCTGCTTAGGCAGTACATGAAACCCGTAGGAACGTATTTCTCAGTCAAATGTACTTGAAATTGGCCAGTGGGTTCATGAGTTACTTGAACAATGGGCACATGTGTGCACAAACATTCTCGTAGCATGTTCCAATATGTCTCATTTCTCTAGAAAACCAGATTGAGATTAATATCTAAAACTCACTAGAATCAATAGGTTTTAGTGAGCACTGTACAGTTTTTGCTGACTCCAAGTGTCCTAGTGCTAGAAGGAAATCTTAATTTGGGCTAAAATGAGATTCAGATGCACGTATTTTCTTACCCTGCCAGATAGACAAATGTCTGTCTCCTCCTCAGCACAGGAACAAAACCAAACGTACATCCTAAATTCAACTAAACTTCATCAGTACCCATCAGTTTTTCATAGATCTTTGGACACATGCTGCTGTGCTAGATTCATTGCCTGTCTGCTTTGTGTGCTGCCTGTTTCTTTATCCAGGGTGCTTAGTTCCATGTCCTCCTTTCTCTCTATCTTTGGTTTGCCAAAAAAGTTTAAAATGACATATCTAATTTACAACATGTAGTGATTCCAATATATTAACATTAATAGTGCACAAAAAGTGCTCCCAGTAGCTTAGTCTGCAATCAGTAGCCATTTTCTCTGCTTCTTTTTGTTCAGGCTGTCTCATTCTATGCGATCAAAATATTGGTTGTGGCATTTGTTGGTAGGAAAGAAAAGATGATAATGATTCCTGTCTGTTCTTTTTCTCAATTTTGTGTTACTGAACATAATTCACGTCTGATAGTTTTGTTTTAGTGATGAGTCCAAGCCTATGATGGGATGTTTTTAAAAATGAGCAGAGATCCGAAAAGTTGGAGAAAACTAACATCAATTATATGATATGTTTATCTTAAATGCTAACTTTTCTTTTAGCTGCTGACTCAAATGGTCAGTACAGTCCATAAAATTACCTGTTGTTATATATATAGAGAGAGCTCTCTCTTTGGGAAAGTATGTATTTGCATATTTATGTAGATATTTGCAGATAGGAAAAGAAGAGTGAAGGTTAACTGTAATTAACTTCTTGGGATAGGTGGATCATTGTCTGGTGCAAGACAAATTAGTGTTGGTTACTCTTTTCCCCCTTCGGCTAAAGGCTTTCTGTACCTGAGCATTTGTTTACTTCTCATTGTCACTGTGATTACAAGCTTCAGATTTTATCCAGATGAAACTGTTTTGGTGTGTGGCAGAAGTTTAAGGGCTGTTCCTTGGAGAGAGATCTTCATGACCAAATGCTAACATAGCAGCAGAGGGTGGGATGCTAGAAGAAGTTGTCTTCTCTTGACGCAGGCTCCATTTCATCTCCCTTTTGGCTTTTTCTCTGGCTATGAAAAGTCAGTTTGGTCCATTTCTTTTGCCATTTTCATATCTATTGCTGAACTGTGGAATGTCCTGCTGGCAATGAGCATTTTTCAGGTTTTGTTTTGGGGTCTTGTTTCCCCGAGCTTCCAGGTTCAAAGCAGTGCCAGCTTTCTAGGTCACTTTCTTCCCAGTGCACATTTATGTTCTGGATTCAGACAAAGACATTGTGTTGCATTTTGTTTACTGCCTCTGTGAGACAGGCTAGGGCCACCAGTCAATCTGCAGAAAATTAGAAGTACCTATTTAATAGAGGCAGAACTTTATTGAGTGAATAATTACATCCTATTACTGCTGAAGTAATCACCTTAGATACAACCGATGCCTCCAGAGGGAGGTATGTTCTTTCCAAAATGCCACCCTGGACAATTCATTTTACTCCTGTACAAAGCTCCAGAATCTTTCTGACCATATTGTACTACAGGTTGTCATGTTTTCAGAGGATGAAATTTATGTTCCATGAAATATGCCATTGCCAAAATTAATAGGTAAATGAACAAAGTGAAACAGACCATTAGAACCATGGTAATATTGTAGTTGCTGGGTTGTGGCACAAAAGCAGAAACTAATGGGTAAACATAATTGTATTATAGTGACAGGAGCTATCGATGTATAGTACACAACTGTGGTTACACAATGGAAGGCAGCCGACCGTTATGAAATATGATTTAGCAGACAGGCCAGTTGCAGGTAATCTTGCTTAGAACAATGCTTTCCTTGGCTAGTTTGTTTTAGCTGATGGAAGATGATAAATGGCAGCTATTTCTTTCCTATCCTACTGGGATTTCATTTCAATTTCTTATTGATAATTTTCTTAATGCTTTTTTTATATTATTCTGGACCACAATACTGAGATTTTTTTTGTTTGCAGAAATGTTCCTGAGGCATGAACAGATTGTTCCTGAATATTCATGCGAATAGGAATTCAGCCAAAGGTCTTCAGAGTAAATGTTCACTCTAACACCTTGAAGTCTTTTTGATGCCCTTGTCTTTATTACTGCTCTGAAACAATGCTTCATCATTTTAAGTGAACACTCAAACAATATCTAATCAAGATAAACAATTCATAGGCTGAACTGTGTTTGTATAACATGATTAAAAAGCATTGAATAGCTAACATAATCGTAACATTCTATTAATGGACAGCTTGAGAGAAGCTACAATATCAAATGATTCGACTAAAAAAAAAATACAAAACAAAGATATGCAGAATCAGTTCCATTGGATTCAGTATATTTATACTGACTTAAGCAAGTAAGATGGTGGATTAACTCCTTAGTTATTGCATCTTTCATTAAATTGCACTTCAGTGTAAAACAAACTACAAAACACAGAAACATTGTAAAAATCCAGATATGTAGAGAAGCTAACAAATTCATCCATAGCTTATTACTGCATTATTTGCGAAGTCTAAACACTTCAGCACTGATGGATTGAAAAAGCCAATACTGTGTTCCTATAATAGACTAGACAGGTATACCCTGCACAACTGAAGTAGAGGCGGGTGCAGAAGCATCATTAAGCCTGGTTAGTGGAGTGGTGCAGTATAAATTAGAATACCATATCTGGCTGTTCTTCAGAGCCAGGAAAGGGATTGATGCAGGAGCTTCTTCAGATCGCTGTGCCACTCAAGAGTTTACCCATGCAGGAGGACTTTGTCAGTGACTAAAAGAGATTCAGAGCTGCTTTATTCTGCTAAAGTAGTTGGAGCACAGGAGAGAGTTGGCACCTCAACTGTTTAGCTTTCTCTCTCAGAAGTTGTCACTCCATGCATTTGCAAAAAAAATAAATAAATTAAAAAAAAATCAGTTTGGTCTTCAGTGAGCCACACCTTTTCAGAGAATATGTAGTGGGACATTCAGTCCTAGTAATCTGTTACAGGGAAGGCTGAAATGGTTCAGAGCCTGCCTGGGCAACAGCCAGCATTGCTAACTGCATCCTTGGATAGTAGGCCAACCAAGGGCTTCTCTACAGTGTAAAATAAAACTCTGTAGAAAAACCTGAGCTAGTTTAGATAATGGAATTCAACATACGTGTTTTAGCATACCTTTCAAGCACGCATAACTGGTTCCGCTGAAGAATATGTGAATTTGGATAACTACTGCCACCTGGTACATTAGTTGTCCCTGAGTTTTGACCTGACACTGGTTTTTACTGAATAGACACACTTTATTACTGTCACCCACAGAAGGAACAAGCACAGCCAACTGAGGTTGCAAATACAGAAGTAAATCTTGAAATTTTAGTCCTCAAAGCCCTGTTTCCATTTATCAAGAGAATGCTGTCTTACTGTTGTACCATGCTACTTAATGTGAGATAGTGCTATGATGAGTGTAACCCATGACAAAACAGTGAAAACTTGAATGCACTAAAAGCAGAATTAGGTGACTAGTTGAGTGATAATATATTGCCTAACCTAATGAAAAGACATTACCTTTAAATAATGGACCACATCATAGATTTAATTATCCCAAGGCAAGGTAGTAGGTGTTTCATGCAGACAAGGTCAATTACCTTATCCAGAAGAGCCTGTTTGAAGTGTATTATGAATAATTCACAGACATAGAAATTAGCTTTGAAAAAGTGTCCCAGCTATAATGTGGTGAAAGCATTCAATTTCTTTTTTAATGTATTTAAGATAACACCCAAAGGACAATTATGGCTGCTTAACTGTAAGACTACTTAAATGACAAGAAATGACAATTGTGTGGTCAAATTCACATTAAGGCATTATGCAGAGGGCAGCATCGTCATCATGACATAATCATATCAGGCCACAAGAAACTGATTTCAAACCTCATCTTGTAGTTTTAAATGCATGTATGAAATTTGATCAAAGATTGATTCATTTATTAACCTTTCTAAATAGAGAAGACACAGTTGTTGCTGTACTAGCTTTATTTTATTTATTTAGGGCTTTTTGTTCTTTGGCTTTCTGGTATGAAAATGGAGGTCCAGAGTGATTGAAAAACTTGTATGATTTTGGAGAGTTTGACAAACCCAAAGGTGGAACCAGAACATTTAATTTTCCATTTTTAATCAGAAGACCAGTCTTCTGCTTTAAGTGCTAAATTACACTGTTTCTAAGACAGTATTGTTCCAGGATTATTTAGCATTAAAATGATGACAGTAGCCATGGTAGCAGAATGCATACTCATTTGACATATGGTGACCTTAGGTGTGAATTAGAAACGCAATAAACCTGTAAGTCTGGGGAATAACGTGCTCTCTCAGCATATTTTGATTCCACAGGCAAAACAATAACCTTAGCTTTCTCTCTTTGACTTTGCAATAAGTGGTAACGGCCAGGGGAAATCCCTCGGGGGCTGCAGGTTTCTAAGATGCCTGGCAAGAAGATGGCTAATTCATCAGGTACCTCAGTTTAAGTGTCTAAATGTAATAGTGACATTTCATGGCCTTTGAGTTTACCTACTTTATTTGCTTGAAAGGGAGAGTTCAGCAGAATTTTAGAGGGTGCTATACAATCACTTATCTAATGAGGCGTACAGCTGGCCCAGTCCTGTTTCCATTCACATCAATGTCAAGAATCCCATTTAGTTCAGCAGGAGAAGGCCTGGGATCCCTGGCACCCTCAAAAGATGGTTCGAATAAAGGGGAATAAAAATTTGACACAATGTCCATTGATATAACAAGCTGCTAAAATATGTGATGAAGTAGGAAACTGCCACAAAGAGACAGGAGAGAAAACTTCCATTAAAGCAAACATACCGAAAAATAGAAAGCCTGGGAGTTGAGGGTTTTTTGGTATTCTCCATCATCCATCTTTTCTCCAAGGATCAATTCTCCAAAAAAAGCTTAAGAATTCCCTTTCCTCCCCCTTCACACAGTCATTGGCCTCCACCCCAGTGGTTTCTGGGAGGACTTGATAAAGACTAATCTGAGCCTAAGAGACTTTGCTAGCTGATGTACTTATTTGCATGCATGAATGTGAACAGATGTTTACATAGTAGTGTTAAGTAGGCCAGCTGTTTGGGAGTCATTTATGTATTTTATTTAAAAGTAAAGCTGTACAGTTAAAACCTTTACTCACAATGTGGAGGAGAAAAGAAAACCAAATTCAGACAAACACATTTCTTCCTGTATCGGGGGTTGCTTCCTTTACGCACATCAGTTTTCTCTATCTCTGAATTTACAGCATAATACAGCCGCATCCTACGTGAATCTCTGGGCATGTGTACCTTATCTCGATCAGTTGTATGTGAGTGGAAGAAAATACACAGCACAGCATCAGCATTGCCAAATGTCATTTGTCTGAGGGTGAGGGGAGGAAAAAAAAAGCAATGCTGAGGTGAGGGAAGGGGAGGAAAGTTGTCACTTTTCTTTACGAGAGGTTGCATATTGCTGATTGTTTCTGCAGTCTGTTCTAAAATGAAGCATACATCAGGGTAATGTTTGCATTTTTTCTGCTCTTCAGATGTGAGAAAAAGCGTAATCCTTAGGAGTGTATTACAGCCATAAATGTGTAACTTATATTTGTTAATTCCTTAATGTAAATCTGAGTGGAAAAGCTTCCATTGTGATGGTGTACATATGCATGAAGGCATATGTATAGAGAAAAGAGGTTGGAGGGAGAGGCTCTCATATTTTTAAAAGTAGTTTGCCCATCAGAGATTCCCATTTTGTCCGATCTGGGACTGGCTCTAAAATACAAGACTTGGGTCTGATCTTGTCCATGACTTCATTTCCTGTAACCTCAGTCCTCCTGGGGCTCTGTGACTTGAAATTATGTAGACAGTTAAATGGAAGTGATTGAGCCCAGTTACTTTTTGCATAGCTGTTGGAGAACTCTAATGACATACATTTATACTTGCCAAAATCCTACACCAGCCTTAGAGAAACTTAGCCGGCTCGATTGTATTGTTTCTAGCCAAGCATCACTACCTGAGGGAGAAGCCTACATCTCTCCAAACCAGTAGAAGACAGGATTTGTAGTAGGTTATACTTGTCTTGAGGAAGGTACATTCAATTAAGGAGCCTTACTGTTGGAAGGAAAGATGGTGATGCATGTGATGATCTTGTAGGATTTTGATTCACAGTCTTGATGCAGCCCACAAGGAAGATTTGTCTTTCATCAGCTGTGATGAAAGTCCTATGGTAGAAAGTTACATTGTGAGTAAAGATCTCGATCCTTACTTCATGAAGCTTGTAGGTTGACTGAATGGCTCTAGTGGTGGTTCTTCCTCTCACCATTAAATACAGAAGGCACGTAAATGTAGCTATCTCAGTTAAGTGCTGAAAAATAGATGAAATGAACACAAGATTAATTACTGTGACAATACAGACTGTGACCTTGTTGACTATATACTCAATGGGGAGAAAGAAAATGAAAAAAAGTATTTGATATGCCCATTGCAGCAGCCTGTGTGATCCTCACAAGTGATGTGGCAGCTGGAGTTCTCTTGAGTCAAGAGCTGTGCTCTAGTACTGCCAGGAAATGAGGCCAAGTCATCTTCTGCTGGATTGGGATAAGATGCCCTGATCTTGCCCAGAGGACAGGAAGTGCTCTCTCTGAAAACTGTTAAGCTTTGTGGCTGACTCTCTGATACCGGGCATATGCTGATACATTTCCTAGAGCCGCTGAAGTGCCCAGCCCCACTCTGCAGTGTGTGCGTGCGAATGGTGAGGGAAGGAGTCTGTGTCTCCATGTGGTTCCGTTCAGCGTTTGGAAAAAGAGGAAGGACTGGTGGCTTCTCATGGTTCAATGGCTGTCAATCTTCTGCAGCTTCTGCCCATTCCAGTATTCACTGCAGTGGTAAAGCTGCAGTGGAGTTCTTCCTTCTGCTCCAGCAGCAGAAAACTGTCTCTTGAGCTGAATAACCTCCGTTAGTGACAGGAGAGCTATGGAGCATAGCTAAGCAGTTCGTATTCTGTCCAGTACAGTCTGTGCATGAATGTATATACACACCCATGTATATATACCCATGTATATATCCTTCTGTTTGCTCTAGTTCTATACAAAGATATACAGGAACCTGAGACCAGTTAAATAGCACAAACTAAATAGAAGATCTATTTGAAAGATGTAAACTTATTGCTAACACGGTAAAGAAAAAAGCTGCAAATTGATTAAGCTGTTCCACAAAGAAGACAGATTGTTGTCATCCTGACCTTTACAGCTGGTCAGGATATATCAATAGGACCATCTTCTGACTACAGTATTCTATGAATTTTTTCATTTATATTCTCTTGTTTTTCTCCTTACATGCTGGCTAGGAGCCAGTTCATTTCATGGTCTTGCCTATACATATGTTCTGCTACAGCTGCATTTTTCCAAAGTGCCCAATTTCACAGCACTCCAGTCTTCCTTAGGATGACAAATGATGCCCTTGCTGCTCTGACCAACAGAACTGTAATTGCAGCCTGAGATGGGGACAGCTGAACAAACGCCATGCTGCAGTTTGGGTATATCCTTCAGTTGAAACTTGACTGCATTTGTTTATTGTAGTCAAGTTTCCGATTCCACCACTTAAGGCATTAACTGCTGACATTAATTGTAACATTGAGGAAAGCAAAATTGCTCAGCAGTTGAAAGCAGTGTCAAATCAGCAGTTATTTATTTACCATTGCTCTGTAATGTGTTGTAACACATCGGACTGTAAAGAAGTTTAATGAGTTGCAGTAATGCTTGTGGCCTCTCGGAGATACTGGAATTCAGCTCGATGAGGTTTTTTGATAAAGCGCATAAAACTGGACTTTCTCCACTGCTGTGCTGGATGTCCAGATGGGTGCTGTTATGATCATAGTAACTACAACTGAGTGTTGTCTTTTGCCAGCTAACATGTTTTGGGAGCAAAAATTAAACAATCCGGTTCAACTAGCCCTGTGAGATCTCAGTTCAGTAGGGATGTGACAGAAAAGGAGGAGGAGAGACTAAAAGCGTGGTTTTTACTCTGCTTTTGCAAGCTGCCTTATTGGCTCATCATTAGTACAAGAGGCATAAATGTGTACGGGCTATTCTCTAAACTCTTTTTCCAGGTGCTGGTTTCATTTTTTGGTTGTTTACAATGCTTGGTTTTTTGAGTACAGCAAATATATTGCATATTCTGCACAAGGACTTTCAGCTGTTTAGCATAAATTTAAATATATTGCTCTTTTGCCTTTTTTCTTTAAAAAAAAAAAGACAAAACCCAAACCAAACACCACCACCACCAAAAATCCTCTGGGTTTTTATATAAAGCTACATGGGGAATGATACTGGATTTGTCTCTTACCCAAGACGGTCATTTGCCCAATTAATTTTACAGGGAACTTGAGATATTGACATCTCATTTTTGAAAGGATTCTTTCCAAAACAGAAGCACCATCCCAATAATATCTGTGAGTGCTATTGTCAGCTTTAAGAAAACCCCCCTCATTTATTTAATTTGGGATTGCAGCTTCAAAGTGATTAATGATATGTTATTATCTCTTCTAATTTCTGTTCTATTAAGACTGTTTTTCTGTTTTTATTCCACTTCAGAAGTTCAGCATATTTACTGATGAGATTTTCTGATTTCTTTAAGATCAATCTAAGCCATGAAAGTCAGTAGTTATTATCAGACACTTAGAGGAACCAGTTAGTGGTTACACTTCAAAAAGGCACTCTGGAAATGACATTGTCTCAATGACTTTCTGATCAGATTCACTCCATGTAAATAGATGTTATTCTCTAACTGTCACCTGTGCTGTATTAACCTGGGAGCTGAAAGACAAGGTGTGTTCCCATTGCTTTGTGAATCAATATTGCTAATAAAGTTTCTCTATACCTAAATCTAGTTTTTATTTTTCCTAGAAGCTGTCATTCAAGTACAATGGGAACAAAATGAATCTGTCTTTTGTGGAGGGTTGTCAAATCAGAAGACAGTCCATTTCAGTCACTAGTGACTGTCTTGGTGCAATGTGAGTGGGAGAAGAAAAAAAAGTAATAATAAGGATACTTTTCTCATTATTAATGCTGATAGTTAAAACTGCATATACAGGAAACAGTTCTGTTGAGTAAGGTAATTCCATTTTTACTCAGACACTTTTCAAAATAAAGTGGAAGGAGAAGAACTGTTATTAGTGTATGTAGTTTATCCCAGAGGACCAAGCAAAGATTGCTTTCCACAGCATGTTTTTCTGTAACTTATCCAGTCTCCTATTAAATGTCCCAAATGTCCCCATTTTATCTATTTTCTTTTTCTAGTCTATCAAATTGCATTTTGCTGTGGGAATGATCCAGCAAACCTTCCATAGTTTCCTGCAGACGCTGGATTAAAGCTTGTATTAATTCCACACAGCTTTACACCAATTGACCTGTGTCCATAAACTTGACCAGCCTGCTCTGAGTTATGCCCTGGCTTCCAGCCTACTGTTAGGCCAGGCTGTAGACTTGTTGTTTTGGGTTTTTTTGTGGACTCTCTTGATGAAGGATTCAAGCTGGTAGGCAGGCGAGAGTGCATGAGGCTGGAAGCTGTGCAGAGCTGGGGGCTTTGCTGTACAGCTCCAGGATGTAAAGTGCTCCAGGTAGGGTCCCTCTGCTACTCTTCATCCATGCCCTATCCCAAGAGCTTGAGCTGTTGCTATGGATCTTTTCAAGAATAAATGAATCAAAGATATAATTATATTTTCCTTTTTTGCCCCCCTTAAAAATAGATTCCTCAGACCTTTATTTCAGTCGCTGCATACCTGCAGATGGTGCTTTTACCTGTCCCAGTGACAGCCACAGAGTTTGTCTATGGAATTCTTACAACTCAAATCTGTTTTAGAACAGCTTGAAGTGGGGGACTGGACTAGAAGGTCTTAAGAGGTTCCTTCCAACATCAAGCATTCTGTCCTCCTGTGAACACCTTGATGCTCAGTGAGTGCAAATCAGCACAAATACCCTGATTTTGCTGGAGACAGATGCATTTATACCAGTTGCCGGATCTGACCTTTCTTATCCTTGGAAAATAATAGTGGATGAATGAGCTGCAAAGTGTTTCTTCCTGGCAGTCTTTCCTGGGACAGTTGCTCATGGTGTAATTTTTACAATTCTGTAAAAATTGTCTCACTTCAACATTCCCATGAATAATACTTGCATACTAAGTTTTCATGTGGAGAAATGATTGATTTAAGGTTTGATGTACCATTCATAGTCTGATGCTTCAACTAGTCCCCCCTATCCTCTGTGATGTTATTTCTAGGCTCTGAAATTGCTTTCTTCTATGGAAAGTTAAATAGCATTTAAAAACAAAAACTGCTGTGAAATACTACTCCTCTCACCTTACGGTAGTTTATAAGGTACATGATTTCAGTAGTCTCTCCTTGCCCTGTAGCCCTTTCACATCTATTATAAAACACTTTATAAATAAAGAAGAGCACATGATCTGTCCAAACTTAACTCACTCATCTCTTCCATGCTTTCCCCCAGTAATATGGTGATCTAAAACCAGGCCACCTCTAACAGTGAGGTCATAAAGTAATGCAGGTAAGACTTCAGTAGGATGTTGAGAGACTGGGCTGTGTTACTAGCTGCATACAGGGTGGCTGCAAAAGTCACTCCTGTTGTCTTCCTCAAGCCCTAGAGAGCCACTGAGGAGCATTGGTCTGCTGCACATACAGAGAACCCCAGGTCTTAATCATGCATGATCCTTCAGTACCCCATGGCATTTTCACAAGAACTGGAATGGCATGATCTCATTTATCTTCTGTTTATTAATCCATTAATCAAACACTTGCTACAATTCACTCTATTTTTATACTTATGCAGAAGAACTGATTAGGAATGAATGGCCATTGTCCTGGACAATGTATTGAGCCACCGCAGGAGACAGCCTTCCTGTGGTAATGGGTGAGATGGCACTGGTGAAAGGGTATGAGGATGAATGCAGAGGAGCTGAATTAGCAGCATGAGGGCAAGAAATGAAGGCATCATCTTATTGCCATTATTCTTAACTGATTATACCTGTGACATAGAGAAAAAGGTCTAGACATCTGCTGAACAGGACCTGCTCCTCTGGCCCAGGTAGGATGATGCTGGAGCCCACTGTGGCTTATCTGTGGTCACTGTTCACTTGCAATTGAATCCAGGCCACTGATGGGTTTCTGGTCCCAACACAGAGTAGGGATGTGGCCGAACATGCATCAATGTCATAGGCCTCTCTGTTAAGGCAATGCAGGCTTTGTTTGTCTGAATTTACCTGGAGGAAGTAGGCTGAACAGAGGAATGAGGAAGAGAAACAGGAGATGAAAGGAAGAGGGACAGGTTTGATGTGAAGCTGAGCTGGGATGCAGAAAATAAAGGAAATAAGGTAAAATGTTTTGTTTCAACAGGGTAGGATATCCTGTCCATCTTCAGCAAAGCTCCTGGGGATTCATAGCTGATATTTCCTCTGTTTTGTCATTTGTCTCTAAAAGCTGCAATCTTCTCTGCGTTTTTGTTTTTGAGTTGTGTTGTTGCTGCTGCTGCTTTTTCTTCCTAACCTGCATGCCGTCTGCTGTTCCCATAGTTTCTGTTGCTGGCTGGAGTCCCACTTGCATCTTTCAGGAAACTTGTCACTTGGCCAGAAATTTATTGAGAAAACAACCCAGCCTGAGCTGGCAGAGGAGAATGCAAGTACTCGTAATATTTTTAGTCATCTTTGGCCTTCAGCAGAGACATTCACGAGGCATAAAATTTTAGTTTGGTTGTAGATTGAATCTTTCTCAGTATATAAAAGTGTTTGGGTATGAAATCCTTATGCCCATCCTCAAACCTGTCTCTCAAAGGGTTGATGATGATTTTGCTTTTACTGAAGCGCTGTTAGTGTGCGATGGTTCAATTCTGTCATTGCAGCTCAGCAGTTCTGCTCATTAGCGTCCTGTTAAATCTAGAAGAAGCAAAGGTCCATGTTTATTTACCTTCTTTCTGCCCATTCTCATCTGTGAGAATATCTTAACAACTCCAGGAAGCACAGAGCACACTGTGATAACAGCTGCTCCAGAGAGAGATGCCGTTTCTCTGCACGAGAGAGACAGATCCAGACAAATGCTACTGCATGTTTTTGTTTCTTTTTTAAACAATTACTTCAGCCTGGGACTCTGTATGAAAGCAGCACGCCTTGCAGGAAAGCTGAATAACAAGAAAGAAAATCTCAAGAAAGTCCTGCCTTTCTTTCCCCTCTTCCTAACCACACCTAACAAAATAATTTTAAAATTAGCCACAGACTTTGTGACTAAGTTACATTTGCCCAGGGAGTAGGTCCACTGACATTAACAGGACTACTTCACTTTCAGATAGCTACTCTGAATAAGGGTTACAGGATCTGACCAGAAATTGAAATCAAATTCAGTGCAAATCTTAATAACACCGGCTGGCACCACTGCTATTCAGTACAGGATGGTGTCTGTTTTGCTGCAGTGTTTGACCAGCCGTGATTTCAATGCAGTTGTGTTTGTCACCTCTGAAAATTAGGGCAGTGGTACATAGGTTACAGTTTTAAGAAAGCAAAAGGGCAATAAAACTGAATTGCACAATTGCCATGGGGAAAATTTGGGGGAAAAGGGAAGAAGCATTAGATGGTCATTATGGCTGTGCTGAAAAGAGCCAGGCGTAATACAGGTGTGTGTCCATGTGGAAGCAGAGTAGTACGCTACAAAAACAACTGGACAATTTGGTGGTTCACTCAGTGAATAATGTTGAAAGGAACCATGTCCTTGGGGATTCTCATTTTTTCCCTGGCCCATGTCAAATATATTAGTTTTTTCCAAGATCACCTGATCCTGAGATAAAAACAGGGTTTTGTTTGTGAAGTGCAGAGAGCCTGCCACCTCAGAGGCTGGGTGCTGCTCCCCTCGGTCTGGCTGGGGCTGAGCCACGAGACCCTCACTGGGGGCCGTAAACCAAAGAGCAACTTTTTTCACTGTTAAATCTCAGTGTCAGCTTCAAAGAATGGGTAGCACGTGCTGGTTAATGCAGCATAGCCCGAGTGCACCCCGCTTTATGTTATTAGTGTATTCTCCCAGAGGTGTGAGCAGTCATCTAAACCAATACGGGTTCCGAATCATTAACACCATAGACCTCTTCACTGAACAAACAGCCTCTAAGAATATATTAATTTTGTGTTATTCACTAAATACAGAATATTTCTCCAATCTATCCATAATTTTGTCCAGAATAACTATAAACACTTTTTATTTGATTTATCACAAGTGTGTTTGTTTAATTTCCATTTAATTTTAAAATTCTGATAAAAAAAAGCTAGAAAAATCTTGTGTTGGAAAAAAATCAAGCATGGGAAAACAAGACCTTGGTAAATACTTACAAAAAATATTGAGTCAGTTTTTCCTTGTTCTCACTCTCTTATCCCTTTCTCTGTTTTTTCAAGAGCCTTTTAAAATTGATTGGCAAAGATCTGGATTCAGTTATTCAGCTTGAAATTGCCTCATATACGTGTGTGTGTGTATATATATACAGATAGAGAAATAAAAAAAATCTGCTAACTCCTTGTTTCTTATAATGTTTGATATATCAGGTGAGCCATTTGTAGGATTTGATATTGTTGAAGTGGTTACTGCAAACAGGTATTTTAAGTTTTTGAGTGCGGTAGCAAAGAATTGGCTTTGATTGCTTTATGCAATTCTACAGTCAATATTTTCCCAGTTTGCACTATCTCTTGATAACTGAATCTTTCCTTTTAAAAGAAAACAGCATAGATGTAAATTAATCTACTTTTTCATCAGTAAGATATATAGATGTAATATTTAATGAATTCAGTTCTGTTTAACTCAGTTTAATTTTGGAGAAAAAACTGAACATGAAGACTGCCAAGAGAATGTTGTTTCAATGCAATATGGTTTTGGTGTTTCAACAGACAAATACAAATAAATTGACTTGCTGTGGTGGTGGAAAAGACCTTTAATTGACCTGTTTCAGTAATTTGGGTACCCCAAAAGGCCTTCCTGTGTTAGGGGTATGTAATTACTGGGTCAGACTTTAGGTTTGTACAGCACAGGGGTTCAACAAGGAATCCAGTTTATCTTGGTACATTTCCATCATTAGATTTTTGTTTGTACCAATAACAAGAACCACCTGGCAAATGATGCAGACATATTTAAAATATTTGTCAAGATTTAATACTGTTAAAAATGCATGGCTTTGTTTTAACTCATGCTATATAAACATAAAGCCAATGCTAAGATTTTCTGTCTATATAAGGGTAAACTGAGTCCACAGAAATTGTTTGGGATTTATATACATAATAATTTAGTCCTAAATGCTGTTGGAATACGCTGCTTCTCCCCCTCCTCCAGCTTCTGAGTACCTATAAAAATAATTTTTGAAAAAATTCTGTGCCGTGTAAAACATGAGCAAGCCTAAACCCTTTAAAAATAACTTCTATTGCTAGCAATGTCAATGCCTTCTAATACAAAAAATGATAGATTTAAGAGGACAGACACTTTCTTGCAAGCTGGTAGAGTGACACCAAATAAGTGTTCAGCCATTCTTGTCACTAGAAGAGCGAGATACGCATTGCAGGTGAATTTGATCTCAATCTGCATCTCCTTCTAAGGATCATTGGAAACAACCTCCGTGTGTCTCCTATTCTCTTCATAGTCCTCAGCCTCCGTGCTTGTGAACTGTACGGTCTGTGCCAGCCTTGCTTCTGCTGAAACAGATTTCATACAGAGAGCGGGCAATGAACGGTTTAGTTAAGCGTATTAATTGAGCAGGTACTGGAGATCTGCTGAAGAACTGACATCTGAAAGGAGCTTATTCTCTGTGCCTTACTGGATGGAGAAAAACTGAGTTCTTGTCCATGTATTTCAGTATTGTATATGCCAGGGCTTCCAAAGTCTTACTTGGCTATTCAGATACGTATGTCC
The DNA here is from genome assembly GCA_013400195.1 of Aramus guarauna. NCBI lineage: Eukaryota > Metazoa > Chordata > Aves > Gruiformes > Aramidae > Aramus > Aramus guarauna. The sequence goes on along the minus strand of VXBL01007961.1, from coordinate 92,798 downwards.
AGTAGCTTTTGAATAGACCACAAAGGACCAGTCTATGGAGACAAGCAGGGGGAAACATCAAGATGATCAGCTGAAGATGAGACCCCTTATTCTTTCCTTTCAGAAGACCTGTGCCAGCCTTAGTTTCTGCAGGCTGTGCCTAGCAGTACGTGGTTTGATACAAAATACCATCTGCCTGCTCAGTTCTTTTATTCAATACCATATTAATTTATGGTAAGAACAGGGATGTAAATATCACAGCTGTTTGTAGAGGCTTCCAGACAGCATCATCACAGAAAGGATTATTGTTCTCTGCAGGAAGTAAAAAAAAAAATTGCCTTTTTTGAGGATTTTGTTATCAAAATTAAAACCTTCCAGAGGCAGCTTGAGCAATGCAGGAAGAAATCACTTGAAAGAAACTGGTCTCTGTTCTTTTACTGGTGAATTCAGTCACTTGGGGCTTGTTTGCTTTGCTTGATTTGGGATTTTTTTCACACATATTCTCCTTCAGAACCATAGTATGGAGTTCAAAGGCAACCTTAATTTCATTATAGTGGGGTGGGGTTTTTCAGTTCTAAATAGATAAAAATGCATGGAAAAATAATAATTTTATTTATGCAGTAGGCTTTTGACTACCTTTTTTGACTAAATAATGTGTTACTAAGTACAATGTAAACACAGAATGAAGAATTAGCAGCACTTCTTATTAAATGGACTTTTTAGCCTAGAAATTTTAAAGTGGAATTCTACTGACCTGTGTTAGTTTATGGGGCTGTGTTAACTCCTTGATTAACGTCATTGACTTAGTCTGTGGCTTCACCGCAGAAAGGAAATTAATTCATTTTGAGGTGGTGGAGAATTGATAAGGTTTTGAAAAAAATGATACTACCGTGATTACAGAAGTGAAGATATTGCAACAAATCTACAGGTTTGGAAGAAAGATTCTTAACACTTGTTGGCCAAACTCAATCTCAATACAAGGCACCCTCCAGCTCTGCCAAGGTATAACAATGTAAACTTTCTGGAAAGAGCTCGGAAAGATTGATCGGCATTGCTAGTGAAATGTTGCATTGCTTCAGCATTTCAGGTATACGACATACAATATATGTTTCAGTAATTCCTAAACACTTTGGATGTTGTTGAAGTACCTTAGATCTAAGACCTTTGCTGAACAGTTCTGTGATTTCTCATGTGTTAAAAATTAAGCACGTGGAAAAGAGTTTTGAAGAATCAGGGCATAATTTTCCTTAATACCGCAATTGATTTCTAAGGGACTAGTTAGGGAGAAAAGTTTACTCATCTTGAGTAAAGGGTGGCAGAACTGTGCCTAATAAATAGAGGTTTTGAAAATATACTGGTTTTTTGTAGTCTGTTCCCTTGACGATCTAAGATTGTTCCTTATAATGTTGAATGCTCTATTTTTTAGAACAGTTTAATTTACTTGTAAATGACTCAAACTGTGGTGCTTCTACCACTTACCTAGTCTATATCATAAATCTGACTGTGCATGTATTTGCTTGGTATTGCTCAATGAAATAAATAACAACAGATCTGAAAAAGACGTCAGAAAACTACTCATTCTTAATTCCTGTGAATGATTGCTTATTTCACTGTTATGTTTAAGTATATAATGATTTCTGCCAAAAGAATCTAAGACACAGGTTGAATTTGATTAATGAATACCATTATTTGCTGATGGCCTGAAGGATTTATCTTTATCTAAATATTTTTTTCCAGAATGAGCACTTTTAAAATTAGATTAAGCACTTCTGTATAATATCTATTTCAACTCCTAGACAAATCACCCTTTTATTCAATTAACATTGCTATTCCAAGCTTTACCAAGTAATTTCCCAATAATATAGTGTAGACCTGTGTCACTGGCTGCAGCAATCAACTTCTGCAAGAAAATCAGCTGAAAAGAAAAGAAAGCAAACATACATGTGTTGACAATAATATGAGACCTAAAATGAATGTGCACATTTTTGTAAGATGAATGCTTAGATGTTCTTGAATTGTGTTTTTCTAATGAGTACCACTGGGTATTGGTCAAACTCATCATGTCTTAATTGTTGGTATCATGAGAATGGAGTTACGCTTCCTATTTTTATTTTCCTTTTTTCATGAATTTACAATTCAGCAGTTTAAACTTAGAAGGAAAACAAATATGAATTAATTTTGCCAAGTGATTCTAAAACTCATTTCAATTAGTCCCTTACACTCTAGAGTTAACCTTGATTGCATTTCATATTTTAGACTTTCTTGCTTTCTATAATGAGGAATAGTCCCTACTAATAATGTTAGTAAAGCAGAAAAATAAATTGATACATTTTTCTACATTAGCAGTGCAGTTTATTTTTCCAAGCTCCTTTGATCAAAAAGTCTTGATATGTCAATTTTGCTAAATTTTGCCATCTACCTGTATATGTAACTGATTACACTTCTTGATTTAAGGATTAAGAAGTCAATGAAAAAGTTATCTGAGCTGGAAGACAAAGTCAATCTTAGCAAAATGTTAATCCATGGATTTCATTACATCTGAATCTGCTTACTGTATCTGACTATTAATATTTAATGCTTGATGTATAACGGATTATGAAATTTAAACAAAAACTATCTTGGTTTGTATAAATACATAGATCTTAATGCTCCTGTAGATAGAAAATAACTTCACAGAGACAAATTAATTCCCAAGTAGGGAAATCTTTTCCCCCACTTATCTCCTACCCAAATCCTTAATCTAGGATGTTTTAATATCTTATGGAGCTTTGCATTTGCAAATTCTACCCTTGGAGAGCACCTTAAAATCCCTTATCCTGCTCTCTTAGAAACTGATACAAATTTTCGTTTTAGTTTTAAGAGGAACTGTATTAAGCCCGTAGTAATAGGTCTGTTTGTGTGTTATTTCTGAAGATTTTTGCTCTTTATGTATGAGTCTTATGGTAAAAAATCCTGATCTAAGAGCTAGAGTCTCCATAATGGGTACACTCTGCAAGAGGTCCTTGGCCAATACTAGGTGGTTCAGGACAGCTGTGTTTCAGAAATTGCAGCAGGAGAATTGTTTTCTGACTCCTTCAGTGATCAGATCTCCCCACTAGCTTCACGCAAAACTTCTGGACACAGCTGGCGCAGACAGCGGTGTTGGGTTCATATATCAAAAGTCTTTGGACCTGAAATGCATCAAGGTTCTCATGGGTGATTGGCACATAAGCCCTATGGGGAAAACATCTGCTCCTCAAACTAAACAGGATTACCATAGAGCTGTTGCTTTCTCAACGGGTATTCCATAAAATGGAACTTGGGCAAAGTTTATGGTTTGTTACTTCGTTTGTAGTTCACACCTTTTCTTTCAGTATTATTTAACATGTCCACCTCCATTCTCTTTTTCATTCTCAGGAGATTCCAATTTGCTTATCAAGTTCTCTTTCTCTCTCTTTTTTTCTCTTCTCTTTTTTTCCCTTCTCTTTTTTCCCCCTCTCTTTCCCTTTCATCCAGATGGAATGCCATTTGCTTGGTGGGTTGGCCGTGCCAATGAAAAGCACCTTTACTGGGGAGGATCTCTTCCGGGCATTCAACAGTGTGCATGTGGACTGGAAGAAAGTTGTCTGGATATGAGATATTTTTGCAACTGTGACGCAGATAGAGAAGAATGGTAATAATTTTAACATGTGTAGTAGTGTCTGTGTGAGAGCTGGGGATAGGAAGTAGGGCAAGAAGGCTTAAATCTTTTCCTGGTTCCCAGTTCAGGAAGCTTGAATGGCTTGAGTATGATCAAAGGAGAATGAAAGTCAAGCTAGAATTTTGACTTCTGATTTAATCTTAAATTTCTTATTAGAACCAAAGGCAAGATACCTGGCTGAAGCAGATTGCGGGGATGAGTTGTCTTCAAAAAAAATCTTTGCTGTTGAATGCTAAATACAGTTGTTTAATTTGTTTAAAAATTTCCATTGATTCAATTGGAGCATTGCTTGAATAAAAGCTCTAGGAGGTTAGTGCATGGGTATAGATCAGCGCAAAAAAATTCAGGCATAGACAGCAAAATTCAGGTGCAGACAGCTAAAGAACAAGAAATCTGTACTATCAAAAAGACTTGTGTTTTTCTTATGAAACAATATATCTGTATGTGCCTTAACTTTCTTTTACATTGGGTCTCAAGCTTTTTAAAGTCAATGGAAAGACTGCCTTTGGCTTCTGTAGGTTTTGGTTCAGTCTCCATAGGAAGTTTTAGATTTACAGCACGAACATTGAAAGCCTTTCTTAGGTTCAGACCTTTGTTGTGACCTGATGCTGCATGAATTTACGAAGGCCACCTCACAACCTTCTCCCATTCTCTGCACCTTCAGAGACTCTCCAGCAGCTGAGAGCTAGTTGGTGAACTTTCCAATTCCTTACTTGTGGTAGAGGAGACAGGAATGCCAGATGAGTGTTGTTGAAAGTACAATTTGAAATGCTGTGAAAATACATATAAAAACTCTGCCTTGCCCTCTGTCCCTTCTGGACAACTCACTGATAGGAGCTGCTGCCTTTTCTCTAAAAAAAAGATATTTTAACCTCGAGTAGTTCAGAAATTATGAATAATGGAAGTAGACAAGAAATGTCTTGCTGTAATGGGCTACTGTGTTTGAAATAGTGTCTGAATTATCCCTGTGAAACTTTCACTTAAAAGAGAATGAGTAGAAAGGAACTGTAAGGGGTCTTGAAAAAAAAAGAAAAAAAAATCAGAAATGACTTGTCACTGTAAGTGTGGGGCTTTTTTGGTGTGATTATTCGCTTGGACCCTTTATATCCCTGGGGTCACTATTCACTTTCAAAAATTGTAGCTGTAAGGGGATTTCTTTGGGAAGTTCTTGATGTAAACGTTGGTTTATGAATTGATTTGTACAGAATTGTATAGAAAGGCCTGGCTGTGCATGTTAATCTATCTTTTCTTTAACGTTTGGTTATCAGAAGCACTTTGGTGAGGTTTGCACAGGAGCATCAAAAGCATCTGTTTTTTACTGGTGCTTGGCTCTGTTCATAATCCACATTTCACTTTTTGGTGAGCTGCTACTCGAGCAGAGCAGGGTTTGTTACGCTGGCAGACCAATTGGATGTAGTTTGAGATTGCAGGATGGTGCACAGCTAGATTGTACAAACCAATGCAAGGTGAAAGCTAAATGCAGTTTTATAACGTTTCAGCTGAGTCTCCTAAGAAAATGAGACCTAAGTGAATTACGCTGTGGGTGTTTATCTCCATTTTTCCCCCACACCCAATGATTTTGAACAAGCAGACACCTTTCAAACATCTTTAATAGAAAAGGAGAAATCTCAAAAGTATTAGAAGTTATACATTCTATGAAAATTTATGCCAGGCTAAGGGGAAAAAGCCAATTAAAACACACAAGAAGGAAGTTAAGGAAGCTTACACTTTTATTAGATTTTGGAAAACCCTCATGGGAGAGAGATGTTGAAAATCATGCTTCGTTAGCTTGGCAGCTCATAGAGCTACTTCTTTCTTCTAATTTCATGATAATAATAGGATATGCATAGAAGTTTCCTCAGCTAAACTGCCTACTGTTTGTTGGTTTGGGGGTTCAGGTGTTTTGGGTTTTAATCCATTTGAAATTTGGACTTTAGTGGCATTCTAAATTGCAGGTTGCCTCTTTAAAAGCTAAAAAACCCCTGCCCTTTACAAAGAGTTTCTAAACATAAGAAATTTCATGCCTCTTGAAGATTACTTTTGTGTTTCTCTGCTAGAACACTGACCCCCTGATATATAATGAGCATTTGAATCTGAGACCTGCTGAGATCTGAACTGTGACTTTAACCTGCTATACATTATACTGGAAGGAGCAAGACAGCAGTAGATGCATTTATTTGCCTTAGCATGAAATAAAATGGGTGCTGCAGAGTGGAAAACCAGAAAATCATTTTTGCTCCTTTTAGATAAATCAGGCTGCTGACTGCAGTTCCAAGGTAGGAACTCACCAGAATAGCTGGAGCATCATTCTGAAGAGGAGACAGGTTTAGGATTTTGCTTTGATTTGGTTTCCCTAGGCTAAGACTTGGGTGCAGAAGAAGCTGCTACTATCTTAGAGCAGCAAAAAAAAAAGGGAAAACAGGAGAAAATAGACACACTGAGCCAGGTGTTTGGCAGAACACAATATGCACTTCTAGGCATGGTGACTTTTAAATGATATCTAAGCAGACACCTGAGCCAGCTGCTATCTCTGGGTTCTTACTTGACGTGACACCAAGTTAGTCCCCCTGGAGTTGTGCTGGCCAGATGAACAGGAATATAATTGGTTGCATGCTGTATGGGGAAGGCTTTTTGTATTTTTCACCTTTCTTTTTATTAAAGCATTCTAGTGAAAAGTATCTTTTTCCATCCAGCTCATCACCATACTTCCACACTCTGCAGTGTGATGACAGCTAATTCTGTAACTGCAGAACAGTGGAGCATCTTCATGGTATTTGCTGGGGAACAGAACATCTCTGCTGACGGAGCAGAGGCACAAGATGTTACCCTGGCCCAAGCGAGGGATCTGGAAAGGTGTAAAGCATGACTTGACTGGAGTTTATGCATACCTCCAAAAAAGAGAGATTTCTGGCTGCTGAAAGCTCTTGCTAGTGGGTGGGAACATTCACAGAAATCCAGTGGCTGCAACTGAAGCTAAATTGAGTCCAGAAAATGTTTTCTTTCTCTCTCTTCCCCTTCCTCAACACTGAGAATAGTTAACTGTTAGGACAAGTTATGTATGGATGAGGTGGATTTGCCATGGTTTCAAGCACTTACCTTCAAAGTGATTGTCTTTCAAAAGATATGCCCTATTTCAAACAGAAGGTGCATTCTTGATGCAGGCATTATTGGAGAAAGGTGTTAAACTGATCTAAAGAATAAAGCATTTCTGCAATGCAGATGGGGTCTTCAGTCCATTCCAGAGATCCTTTGGATCCTTAAATATTTCTCCCAGGTTGTCTTTCATCTCAGGCAAAGTTCTCTTGTCTTGGCAATGAAAGTCGTGCTGCTCAGTAATCCTTTCACTTAAATGGGAGGAACCTCTTTCGTGCCATGGTAGTGCATGACTGTCCTGAAATCCATTTGCTACTTTGGTCTCTCTGTCTGGAATCCGTTTTCCACTCCAAATGCAAACACTTGATTAAAGCCAGTCACCAAATCAAATCTGTTTCTTACTGACTGCATTTACCTGGAAACCTTGTGAATTGGGAGAACTTTACAGCTTTTGATTTTGTACAGAAACAACAGCATCTCTGGAAGTCATTTTGTACAGGAAGTTCAGGCATGTCAGCAGAGTGTGGTGGACAGTGTTGTTTCTAACCAACAGCTGATTTGCCATCTCTTATTTCTATTCTTCAGTCTTATTAATCAAATTATAGGAGTATCTCTTCTTTTATCTTCCAGAACAGCCTGTTTCACTGGGGAATTAAGCCTTTGGGTCTTCCCATTTTCAAAGTAACATGCATTCACCTCTTTATCGTGCTTTCAGTGTACTGCAAGCAACAAGGAAACCACAGGACATGAAAAGAAGGGGGTGGAGGAGGAGGGATATTACTATTGCCAGACCCACTTTGGCTCCCAGACATCTATTGAGTATATACAGCTTTGTTGGAGGAGGAGCAAAGCCCCATGGAAGCGAATGAAGCTCTCTTTGGATGAGCTATATTTGTGCAAAGCTGTGCCCGCGCCAGGATGCTAAAACTAGTAGGGCTGAAGAGAGCAGGGCAGAGAAACCCAGCTGCTGACGAGCCCAGATTTGATAGGTTTGATATCCCGCACTGAATCCGTTCTCCCAGAAGCACTGCAGACAACTCCACAGAGCCTGTGAGCTCATAAATAAACCCTGCCGGAGGTGACCTGGCCTGTATAGAGCTGTCTTGGATATCTGCCTTCATGACTGTATTTGTCAACCAACTAGAAAAGCTGCCTGCAGAGAGCTGACTGTAGCAGGCCCCCGAGGTGTCAGGAATCAGTTCATTACTATCATTACCAAACTCTTCCTCTGTACCTCTTCTCTAATTCATCAAAATATAGCCACTGCATCCTGCCTTCCACTATTAGATACGTCCACTTCTGCTGTTTTGTTGGGTTTTTTTTCTTTATTGTGACTCTGCATTATTGTACCCAGTAAAGCATGTTTGGATGCAGCTGGTGGGTAAGGTAGCAATTAAATGTATTCCTTTAGATTATTAATGCTATCTCCCGCACAGCGTTCAAAACTTTTTCTGATGGATGCCTGTTTCACTGGCCTGTTCCTCATGCAGTTCATTGACATCTGCTGATGATAGTATTCTTTTCCCCAAATGTACTGTATTTATGAAAATCTGTACTGCATATCTGAGCTACTGAGGCTCAGACCCCACCAGAGTTTTCATTAATGTACAAGAAGAAAACGTACCAATAGGGGATCATACGAGAAGAAATTATATTTAATGGCACCACTGCTCTGCCATCTGTTAGAAAAAAATATGGAAACAGCCACCTAGAGATTACCAATTTATGATGGCTTATACTGTTAGGATACCATAGAGTCAGATCTTTTTGAGCATGTCTTTATTAGTAGCCAGGAAGAAGAAAAATAGTCTCATAGTGTTACCATCAAAATAGTTATTTGTCACTTACAGGTAAGACTACCTGTGCTACATCTTAAAGTTTCCAGTTGCTGCACTATCACCTTTAGCATTGCTGTACTTGCAGCAATTTTTTTTTTGTGTTTAATACCCATAACTAAAAATATTTCAGTGATGTAATTTAAAGGGCATTATTGAATTTGGTTTGGTTTGGTTTTGCTTATGGGAAGTACAAATTGCTACTACCCTTTGGGTAAAGAACTCAGAACGCACTGAATGTGTGCCGAATTGAGTGCCAAGTCAGGTAAGCAGAAGGTCTGCTTCCCAAGGTTTTGAATTTATTTGTACCATTTTCTGCATGTGCAGGACTCCTTCCAGGAAAGGGATAAAACTGGCTTTGATCAGCAAGAGATCAGGACTTAACTTACATTCCTGGCCAAAGAGCATCACCTCCCAGGACCTTCCTGCAGGCAGGACCCACCCATAGTTCTAAAAGCTAGAAGAGGAGCACAGCATGGTACAAAAGTCACGCTCAGTTGATGTGGTCACAGAGCGCTATGTGGAACCTGCTAAGAGAAATTAAGTCATGATTTTCGCTAATCTGAGAAGCAGCTGTGGAAAAACAAATATAATCTGGTTTTAAGTGTGTGTGAACTGCTAAATTAAAATACTTACAAGTAAAAGCTAGCTCTGGGAACAAGTGCAAAAATAATTAATCTAACAAGGTTTTACTTTTGTTTAAAAGACAAAATCATGTATGTGCATGTCATAGTGCAGATGCTTTCTATCAGAAAATAGCACTTTTTATTTGAAAACTGTAGTACATTAAAAGTGATCCCCAAGTCTCCTTCAGGCAAAATTCCACATTTCGTCTAAACCCTAGAATATTTGTGTTTTGTAGTGCCACAGGGGTGTTTCCAGGAGATTATTGTACAGGTACATGAAGCTCTCTTGCTCCTCTCTGAGGCATAATACACTATATTTGAGAGGCTGCCATGGTGTAATAGAAGACGAATTGTGGTGCTTTGTAAGAAATGGAGTCTGAAATAAGTTCAGCTTAAAACATACCAGGAATTAGAGACACTTAAACTTTAGCTCCCATCAGGGCCTGCATAATGTCGTCAAATCTCTTTTCTGCTTTTCTTAGCTGAAACTTCTTAGGTGTTGACTTTTAACCAAAAACTTGATTGCCCACCATGAAATAATGAACTGCAACAATAGCTGTGTTGTTCCTGTCATTAACATATCCTCTGAAGGGCAGAATGTTTTTCCAATAGGTTTTAGTTCACTGTCTGCTTGTACGAGAATATGTATTCTTACACAAGTCTTTTTTTCCATGTGTGAGAGAATAAAAAACATAAAATGTGCTGTTTGAGCTTCAAGAGTAACTTGATTGAGTTTTCAAAGCATTAACATAAAAGTGAAGATTTTTATTAGTTCTAGAATATTTTTCTTTCTCACAGCTGAGCTATGCTAGTAAAGTTCTCTGTGACACTAGCATATAACTAGTAAAAACTCAGAATCATAAAATTTGATATAAAAGAACTTCATGCAATATAACAGAATATCTAATAAGCAGTGCAGTTTTCAGAGATGTGGAATAGATATCTTTAAAATGTCACCATTTCGGGTTTTTTTGTAGATATCTTCAGTGGTAGCTGTAGAAAGATACTGATTTTTATTTTAATGTTGATCATAGCTAGTCAAAAGACTGCACTATTTTTTGAATGAATATAAATTTGCAGGAAACCTCCCTAAATATTTTGTGATTTTTTTTTTTTAAAGTAAATGCCAGCTTAGTTATTCATGTGTATATTGCATATGTTATGTCCTCTTTCTGTGCATCTTTCTGCCTGCTTTTCATTCATTCTGCCTACTCTTCTTCTTCCCACCCACTGAAACACCTTATTTAATTATCTTCCTAAGAAATACTGAAATAGTTCAGCTTTTGTTACAACTGTTTCTTAATCTATTGAGAGCATTTACACCAAATTTCAAAGACTGATACAATAAGCTATATGAGTGTGCTGCTGAGAGACCTCTGTGAAGAGACTTGGGGGACCATGTACTTTTGATTCATTCATGGTATTTTTCCTTCTGAGCCTGTATTGAAGCCATCACTCTGCCTTGTGCCTGGGAATTTCATCTTGATGCACTTTGTCTGTAATTATCTGCATGTCAGATATCCACTGAAGCAAGAAAAAATGTTAGGGTCGGAAAGGGTGCCCCTCCTTTTCCCCTTGGAATTATTAGACAATTAGCTGTTCTGCATGTAATTATAAACAATGACAAATAAATGAAATGTATGTAGCCTTTACCAAGGAGATCAAGATACCACTTCTATTTTTTTCTGACATTAATCAGAGTAGAGCACTTACCCAAGCAAACATCCAAGGCTGTGTGTCAGAGCATAGCTGCAGTGTGCATCCTGACTATTATTTCTTTGCTTAAGTCCTGCATCCCTTCCCACAGCTGGAACTATAGTGAGAGGTACATTTCTGGAAGGTAGCACTACGAGCAGCGTATAGTAGTCTGGGATGTCAGACTCTTCAGCAGTGGTATCACTCAAAAAGTGCTACCTGTTTCCTCAGGTTTTGTGTCATACCTGCCTGAAGGAGCAGTGGATGTAAATTTGGAATTATTGGCATTTTGGATCTGGTCATTGTTGCCATCCCCCTATGCAGCATGTAGTCATTCACCTGTGAGGAGACAACTAATTTGAGTCCAGACCCTGCATGAAAATTGGGCCATGCAGAGGTAGGGATCCTTTTCTCCAAAACTATCGAGATTCAGCTCCGTGAAGGATGCTCTGCCAGGCTCGTGTGCCCAGATGCAGAGCAGACCTCAACCCTGAGAAAAAGAGCTAGGAGAAGAAAACTCTCATCACTGTGGGGATAAGATAGGATAGCACTCACCTCTATATTCATTCAATAGAGAAATACCTGAAGAGGGCAGCTTGGCTCTGGTAAGGTCAGGGTTGGAAGCCTGAGGGACTCAGTTCATGAAGTACAGCGGAATGAATGCACATCTGTACACCCTGCCAGAGCCAAAGCCACCGAACAGGCTTAGGGACCAGAGGGCTGCCATGCAACACCATGCTGCGTTTTGGGGACAATTTGCCCAGCCCACTCAAAGCAAAAACAAATAAATAATCCTTTAGGAATCTTTCTCTTCTCTTCCTTTCTAGCAGCCGTCTGTAAGTTAGTTGCATTTGAATGAGCCCAGCTGATGCAAACAGGAGATTGTAGTTCGACAGTGCAGTAAATCAGCCTTCAGTATTTCAGTCGCTGAACCAAAATTTCCACAGGCACATAACGCAAAGGGCTGATTCAGTGCAAACTCACTCTGCCAATTCAACCATCTTCACAGTGTGCCGAGTCAGTTGTGTGCCAGCCATCCTGAAGCTGGATCAGGTATTGTCTGGCTGCCCCGTGCTAACACTGTGCTGGATCAGGTATCGCGTGTCCTCTTCCTGCTCGGGTAAAGCCTGAAGCCAGCATAAATGCCATTATCTGTCTCCAGCTAACTTAACAGAAATGCAAACTTGGATTTATACCTGATCCTCAGCAAGATGAATTTGATGTGGAAACCCAGTGGGCAGAATAGCAGCACTCTGCTTCAGCTTCACAATCATTCTGAACAGCTGAAACACAATTACAGTCCATCCCAAACAGCATCATGCATCCAAATACAGCATCTTCAGGGGCTGGTATTACGTAGGAGCATAGAGTACACATGTGCATGTATGTATCTTAAGCGGTGTGTCCTGGTCACAAGTCTTCTAGGTAATTCTGCAAAAGACCTTTCATCTTTAAGTAAGAATCTTTCAAATATTGCCTTGCATAAGGAATGTGGGGGATTTTGTCTGTGGTTAATCTGCCTCTTTCTGTTTGTTTATTACAATCCAGGACAAATGATACTGGCCTCCTTGCTTTCAAAGACCATTTGCCTGTAACTCAGATAGTGATCACTGACACAAACAGATCAAATTCTGAGGCTGCCTGGAAAATCGGCCCTTTGCGTTGCTATGGAGACAGTGAGTACTAGCTCTTCTCCATTTCCATAGGTACAGAATGTTCCTTCTTTCTTTTTGTTTTGTTTTTATTTTATTTTTTTAAACTTATTTACCTGATGAAAGGTGGCTTTCCACGTGCAGCTTGCAGCTGCTGTCCTGTGCCAATTAACTATAGAGAAGGGGGTTGTGTTTGCAGGGCAGTTCTGGAACGCCGCTTCCTTCAACACAGAGGCCTCCTACCTGCACTTCCCCACCTTCCATGCCGAGGTCAGCGCCGACATCTCTTTCTTCTTCAAAACTACTGCCGTCTCTGGGGTGTTCTTGGAAAACCTTGGGATTAGAGACTTCATACGAGTTGAAATCAGCTGTAAGTTTCACTGTCGAGAAATCTTGGTGGATTTGCCCAGTTTCACAGGTGCAGAGAATTGGGAAGGACATATTTTCTTCTGTTTTGAGATGGTTGGAAATGTCTGAAGAGGATAAGATGGAGACATAAAGGCTTGTTAATCTAGATTTATCTACCTCTCCTGTCAGTTTCCCTGTATAGCCTTGGTCATTACATTTAATCTTGTTATGGCTAGGTTTAGCTTTCTTAAACAGGTGATTGAATTTACTTTTTCAACAGTGATATTATTATTTCTTCCTCTTTAGAGAAAAAGCTAGCGGTTAGATGTACCTGTAGACTGTAATTTTAGTTGAAAGATGAAAAATTTAATACAACTACTCTAATGGTTACTTTTATTTCTGCATCAACAACATACCCAGTGTGATGCAGCCCTAGTGTTTCCGAGGAGCTCAGTGTGTATGGTACAGCTATGAGGTGAGACTCTATGAAGGACAGGATACTAATGCAAAATAAGTCAGTCACAGTTGTAATGGGCCTTGAATACTTCAAAATCTAGTAAGTGACTGCAGTATAACTGCTACTCAGTATATAAAGGAGAGTAGCAGAGAACTTAATTAGTGAGGTGTTTGACTCACTCCTCTTCTGATGGCTTCAAATATTTATTAGTGGCAAAAGGGAACCATGGCTTTCACTTGAAATATGACTTCTGTATTCCAAATTCTGTCAAGCTCAGGAGAAACAAACAGAGTGCTATGCATTTTATAATATGCTTATAATAACCCCAACATAAAATTTAATAAAACAGGGCCCCAAGGCCCTTCGATTCATTAAACCAATGGTAAAAGTCATGGTGCATTATCACAAGGTAATGAGGTATGATTTACTGTTAATTGCACATCAAAGTCCAATTTGGTTGTACTTCAGTGTACTGCATTTCATTCTCAGGGATGTAGAAGTAAAAATGTCATTTTGATATCAAATATACAAATACTGCACACAACTAGGAGGATTGTTTAGTGAAAGCTTTTGTGTGTGTGTGTGTTAAATCTGTACTCCCAGAGAAATGAGTTATTTAAAAGTTTGAGGAAAGTCTTGTCTTTTAAACTTAGGCTTCTCATTAGTACTTTGGTGGTGTGTTTCTCGCTGCCAGATGGAATTTGCAGCCTAAAGGCCCTGTATCAAGGAAGCTCCACAGACCAGCTGCTTCGAAGGGAAATGACCTTTTAGCAGATGCAGGGGCTCAGAATAGATCTTTGTCTATCCCTGTGGAGTGTTTCCTATCTTAACTATCTAAGAAGCAGCTTCCAAACCCAGACCTAACCAATTTGTTGGGCTTGAAATAACAGGGGTTTATGTATTTTCAATCCACAACCTTCTGGTTGTGTGGTCTGTGGACCTGATTCTTGGTCTTTCTGGTGTATTTAGTATTTTAGGAAGAGGAAAAACAATCAGTAACAAGAGTGTTAAAAAGTTGTGGCCCCTTTCAGGCTTCCAGCAGAGCAAGATGGACTCCTTTGTATGACTGCTGTTTTTCAATTATTGTTTTGTTTCTAGGAGCCTTACTGTCTCTGGACATATGTTACATATGCCCCTTTAGTTTAGGATTACCAATGAATTAGGTTTGGTCATCTGTTTTTCCTTGCTTCCCAGGCCAGGCGTATTCAGGCAAACAAATGCTTGTAGGACTCTCTCCTACCACTGGCAGCCAAGTTCTGTAATTGTTAAGTACATGCATTTTGAAAAATTTAGTTAGAAGCAGCACTTTATCCTTTCCCCCATATTAGCATTATTTGTCCAAAATCTTTTGCTACCATTGTATGGCTTTTGTACAGCATTTGGTACTTTTACTTCAAAACGAGAATAAACTTCTATTTCTAGAGCACTGTAATTGTTATAGCAAAAAAGATGGGTACCCACAGCCAAGCATAATCATAGCAGAGATCAAACAGTGAGGCTGCAGGCTTAGATTTATGTATAAGCTGCTGTGTGGGAGATGGGAGGTAAATGATGCTGTACTATTTGCTGACATAAAAGTTAATGGGCCCTATACTTATGTAAGATTTCTTGATGTCAAAACCACGATTTAATTCAGACCTTCACTTCTTCTTCATATCTGTTTATCCATTCCAGCCCCTAAAGAGATCACCTTCTCCATAGATGTTGGGAATGGCCCCACAGAAGCCACCGTGCAGTCTCCCACACCCCTGAATGACAACCAGTGGCACTACATCCGAGCAGAGAGGAACCTCAAGCAAACTTCTCTCCAGGTGGACAACCTCCCCAAGAAGGTCCTGGAGGCACCTGCTGATGGGCACTTCCGCTTGCAGCTCAACAGCCAATTATTTGTAGGTAGGGACCATTTATGGGTTTCTGTAGATACATACAATAGTTCTATGTCCATACCTTGGTAATGCTATCGTTTCACCGTTGAGCTTGGATGTGGAGGTGTAATTCTGCTTTCTCATCTTCCACTCCTGCATAGGCAACTTAAAGTAAACCCAAACTACTGCCTTTATGCTCAAAGCACTAACTGTAGTTTAACCATACTATACTAGATGGTCGTTTTAGTGTCTAAGATTGCTTGAAACATATTTATTGCCAAATCAGTAATAGTATTTCTTCTTGTGCAGCACTGGCTGTGTAATTTGCTGTAGGAAATGTGATCTCCCTTTTTAGATGCAATGTAAAAGGCACAAATACTTCATGTGAGTTTCTGAGGCAAAGCCTGATGACAGTATGGTCTAAAGTCTGTTCCTTCAAGCATGCCTCCCAAAACCTGTATTTGGTGATAGAATGCATGTGTGAGAGAACTATGAAAGCAGTCAAAGCATATACAGCTATTTTAACTGAAGGTGATCTTTCAAAGGGAAAAAAAAAGAAAAAAAATCTCTGCACATAGTTTGTTTCCCTATCTCCCTTGCAAATGAACCCTAGATCGGGACCAGCTTGTATTAGATAATATAATCAGGGATAACAAAGGGACTTCTCCTTTTTCTGTATTCAAACACTGTCTGAGTAATCTGCTGAGTGATGGAGTGGGTTGTAACTTGCTTCTTATTCAGGGCCACTCAGGTAACTACTGATTCTTTCCTTAAAATGGATTCTCCTTCTTAGCTGAAATGCTATAGCAAACCTCAATCTGTCAATTAATTTTAAAGAAGCTTACCCATGTATCCATACCCTGTGATTTAAGAAGATTTTGGGGTATTTATTTGAGCTTTTTATAGTGTATGTGCGCAGTAATTACTGGGCTCTGAATGTAAGAAATGAATCTGTTAATAAATACAGTTGCATCAATGGCCAGGAGTCCTTCCCACATAGCTGTTGATTTATACCTAAAATGATCTCTGATAGACTCAGATGGAGGAAAGTTCGCTGAAGAACTCGCAGAAAGGAGGCTTAAGACTGTCACAGTGTAAGGTTTCTGTTTTCTGGAATGAATCATATTGCTAATCGGTTGTTTCTCAAATGGTAAGATGATCTTAATAACTGCAGGAGGTCAAGCGTGAAGGCAGTAGGGTTGGGGTGCTAGACACCTGAGAAACATCGGAGAGATCTAGTCAAGGTACTGTATCCACTTGGAAAACTTAGAGAATTTAATGACTGGGTAGACTTTTGCAAATTTTTGGTTGTATTCTTTTAAAGGAGTAAAAATGAAGGATTTATTGTTGAGTCATCTATCAGATATGTCATATATATCAGCTGCTGACCATGTCACATCTGAAAAGCAGTATCTGCCTATAAGCTTGCTTTTCTGCCTCAGCAAAATAAACAGGTTACTTGAATGAACTTCATGGTGGTTTTCAAGTCACATAATCGATGAATCTGTCATCAAAATCCATGATAGTTAAGGACCTCAGCAGAGAAATGTGCCAAGAGGAACCCTTGTCAGTGAAGATAAATGCAAAGCCCTGTACCTGGGGCAGAATAGCATCATACATCCCTACAAGGTGGGGAGTGAGTTGATGGGTAGCAGATGTGCAGAAAAGATCCTGTTGGTCTTGGTGGAGAAGTGAATGTGTATCTCATCTGAATGTAGCCATTCTTTAAGAAAAAGGTTGGACTAGTTGATCTCCAGCAGTGACTTCCAACCTAATTTTTTCTCTGATTGTGCTTAATATTTACAGTAAACTCTAGGACATAGTTTATCTCAGCCAACAGGTGAAAAGTTCTCACTGTGCGGTAAATAGATTGCATTCAATTGTCCATCTACACTTTCACTGTGAACCCTGAACAAAAGGGACAGAAAACCTAATGTTTTTAGGAGTGCTTTTTCAGCCCTTAACTCTACCATACTGAAGGCCAAAACTGTCCGTGGCTTCCTGAGTTTTCCTAAGAGCAGTCAGAAGAGGTGGAAACCTGGGCAGCTTCGTAATTCTGACACTATTTGTCCCCAGGTACTCCAGGCAAAGGTGGCAGAAGTCCAACAATACACAGATGTAGTATAATTTGTCTCTACGAAGGTCTCATTCCAATCTCTAATAGGAAGCAACTGATTTAATACCTCAACCATGCGGAATGAATTTTATCCAATCTGAAAAATAAATGCATAAGCAACAGGGTAAAAAAGAAAGAAGCAGCAGCACATATTACTCCTTACTCCCCTTATAATCCACAACATATTTGTTTCTGCAGCATTCTGCATACTGACAGTGATTAAGGGTTTTCCACAATTAGTATGCACATTCTTAATTTATAATCTATATAACTGATGTGATTTGCTATTTTAAAAATGTTCCAAATATTTTTTGATTGAATCTCCCTATTTCATTCCAATTAAACATGAAACTTTGTTTCCACACTGGAGGTAGCTAGTCATTAAGATATAACCTTTTTTTTACCCTTGATTCTTCTCCAGAATCAATTCAAATATTTTGTAAATCTCATAAATAAGGCTCAATGTCAAAATTTAATTTAGTTTATTTTTCTTCTGGAAGGATTTATTGATCCTTTGGGATGAAGGAACTATATTAGTATCATGTAGCATTATGATGATGATCGAATGGAGATCCACTGTAGCTTTCAAACTATGGTTATTTTCCTGTTGCTTCAGAGACGTCAGCCTATATGCAGTATATGTAAGGCCATTTTGTGTCTTTTCCTTTTAGGGAGTTATATACAGTAGATCACACATATAAAATAAATTTGGGTATTTGTAAAATTTGACTACAGGCCCAGTTGTCATATAACCTAATTTTAAAGGAGTTTCTGCTAATTTGGACCAATTAAGTCCTTGTAAACTGTTTCTGTCTGTTTTATGAATGAATGTTTTACTTCTGTTTGGTCCAGATTTTTCCTTCTTAACCCAAAAATTGCATATATTTGGGACTGTATGTAACAGAAGAATAGAATTTTAGGAAGAAATTCTTTACTGTGCGGGTGGTGAGGCACTGGAACAGGTTTCCCAGAGAAGTTGTGGATGTCCTATCCCTGGAAGTGTTCAAGGCCAGGTTGGGTGGGGCTTTGGGTGACCTGGTCTAGTGGAAGGTCTAGATTGGAACTAGATGATCTTTGAGGTCCCTTCCAACCCAAACCATCCTATGATATGATTCTATCAATATGGCTCTTGGGTTTTTATGTTAGTTTGTTGCTATTTTTAAAAAAGTTGACCTACCAGAAAGACTTTTTACTGTCTATGATTTATAGTAAAGAAAGTTGAACAGAAGCCTTCTCCTGCAATGTTGACAAAACAGTCAGTTGTACATAGTTGTGGAGCTGTGCTTCATTTACTTCTGATCCAGTGATACTGACACATTCTGAGAAAGTTAATCAGCCTTTAAATACTTTGTAAGGATGGGAGTTGAGAAGACCTTAGAAGTTTATCTTCAGATTGACTGACAGGTATTTTAGAAGATTTAGGCTTTTACTGAAGATTTTCCAATGACTAAGCACAGAGAAGGATTTCTTTTTTATGTGTGTAGGTTCTTTTATGTCCAGTACGGCATGAATTCACACTTCCATCTTCCTGAGTGGAGACCTTGATGCTGTTTCTCTCTTATTTACCCTGCTACCAGTTTTCTTGAAATATGGGAGAACATAATATTCTCTCCCTTAAATTTGGGCAAGGAACCTAAAAATACTGGATTCAGAGATAAAAATGTACCACATGTGTGAGCAAATATTCTCTTCTATAAGAAACAAAATAAAAAACCTCCAAATTATGACTGTCTAGTCCTTTTAGATGGAGAAAACACTGATTGTGAACTAATGCAAAGCTGTGTCCTGAAGACTGTGAAAAATGTGAACTTGACTTGTCTCAGAGGGATACTAACTGCTATATAATGACAGTGAATTCAGTGTTTGGATGTCATGGTTGCTTATTCTAGCAGAGAAATCCAGATGTTAGAGACTATAGCAAGACCTGGAAGTCTCACCATGACTTATGTTTTCCCTGTGCTAATTTTGAGTTGTGCACGTTCTTGAACTTAAGCCTATCTGGGTCATTGCTAGAGTAAAAATCAATTTTCAACTTGTTCTATGTACTTAGGTGTAACCATAGGTGCGTTTAATGTTCTTAAACCACATTTCTGAATGTTAGGCATGTCTTACTGGTCTTGAACTCACATTACATTACTTGGATTAACAGTACTCTCTGCAAGAACGCTTCTTCACTCCTGGCCTTGATAAGCATAGAGTAGCTGTATTTTAATATCTGCACCTTAGTGCACCCAAAAATGCTTCCATTTTGGAGCTGGTACAACATCACAGATAGACAAATTCACACGAGTTTTACATATCCTGGAAGGAGGCACTGATATAGTGATTTCTGTTTACCACACAATCTCTTTTATACATCAATATTATATAAAAGGAATTGATAGAGCTGAGAATCAGTTCCTTCTTCCATATGCTTATACTATCCATTGTATTCTCAGAAATGCTAGAATTTAGGTGTAATTTCCTTCCATACCACCTGTTCACCATTCATTTCTGCCCTACCACTTATCATTGCGCTGTTTTGTGTTTGATTCAATGCTCTTGATTGTTCTTGGATCTTGCTGACATGGTGTCTGCCCTGCACATCTGTCTTTTGGGGGAGCAGAACCTAAGCATTTGCTATGGCCAGCATGCCACATAGCACGTGAAATAAATTTTCATTGCCTGATGTTCCCAGGATTCCACTGCAGTGATGATTTCTTGCACATGCTGTTCAAAATAAACCATAGAAAATGGCTACCTTCTTATTGGATCTGTCTGGAGATAAAACCAAAAGGAGGGGAGTCAAAATGGAGGTGTTCAAATTTAATCCCTCTCTTATCTCCTCATCCATAGCAAGACAATATGAGAGGATTCAAATTTGCAATTCTTCCTAAATTCATCAATTCCTATAAATACCTGACTGTATCCAGTTACAGTTTCTCTGTTATGAAGAAACAGTTCTGCATAGTCAGTAAGAGACAAAAGTGTAAAGTAATGTTTGTATGATTAGCTGTTGTGACAGGCTCAGAGGGCACTTATGTATTTATTCATGTACTACTAGAGTTTTTCTGTGGTTACACTTGTTGCCATAACTTTGAATAAAGACAGAATGTCTGCTTAAGGCTGCCATTGGCACACATGGGGTATGTGGCTGGCTTCTGAGATAGCTTTCGGTGTGTGCAAAGTGGAAGGGAGAAATGATTTTTCATTGCCAGTACACTCAAAATCAAACACCCTTGTATTTTAAAGCAGCCTAAAGGAGTTAGAAAACCATTTCTCACTTCCTTTTAGTGGGTCTTGGGCATCTGACTGCTTTAGACTGCTCTGTAATCCTGAGTCACATCATGGATATCCTTGTACCTGACTCTGCTGCTTCTGTAAATTAAAAAAAATTAGAGTAGAAGGGGCAAACCCCAAACAAATATGCAGGCTAGATAACATCAACTGCACCAAACTGCCCAGCAACAGGCCAGTTCCTGTTCAATGGACTGTTGCTTTCAGCATTCCAAATGAGTGACATCCTCTTGGATAGTGCAGGTGGTCCTGGAGGAGGTGTGTCATCATCTCCTCCCCTGGTGTACTCTGAGATGTAACTCTGTCTTGTCTAGTGGAGAAGGCATGACCATAACGCTCCAGTACGTAGAGGGGAAAGACAGTCTTCGCAGATCTCTGAGAACAGGATTTCCACTCAGACTGGTAACATCAGAGAAGCAAAATACAAATCCTAAGAAGTTAATTTGATGCATAAGGCCTTGATGAGAAGTTTTTGTGCTATTCATTTGGTATATTAAGGAGACTAGCAAAGTTAAGTGCTTGGGTTCCTGGTTTTGTCTTGGGAGCAAGGAAGCCTTGGGTGAATCTCCTGTCTGTTGTAGAAAGTCCAAATGCAACATATCCCAGAAAGGGTCAACATCTGAGAAACTTTATTGGGAGACAGAGAACAGGAAGGAGAGAAAAAGAAGAGGCATACTTTGTTTACCGTTGCTGTTTTTAAAGGAATCTGTAGACACTTTGGGATATTTTGGAGGCCAGGAGGAGGAATTAATGCTTAACTCCTTGTGTATCCTGACTGCTTTGTACAACTTTCAGTTTGAGACTAGCAGGTGTGACTTGGATGTCTTCTGAGGAATATCACAGCAAATTTTCCTACTCCTGAGTAATAATAATTATGATTCTTATACTCCCATGCCCTTTCCCTTTCTTTGTATCAGTTACATAAAGCAAGAAAGCTCCTAATACAGGCTGCTTCAAACAAAAAGTCCTTTGCTTTTCAAAGCAAACCCTCAGTTCATTGATACAATGTTAATTATTCAGCCAATTGTGTCAGCAAGCTTCACGATGAGTGCTTGGTTGTGAGCTTCTTGCCCCTTCCTCTCAGATTCTCTCCTCCTTGCCTCAAGGCTTCTCAGTAAAATTCAGCTGCATAAATTCTTTGCTGAAAACAGCATGATTTATTTGACTGTCACCTCCACTCAGGAAAGAAGACCCTTAACCTAGGTGTTTATGGTCCTGAGGCTTATCCAAAAATCTGTTTTCCTGAACAAAACATTTAGGTCGAAACCATGAAATTGTCCAGTCCCACAGGCCTATTAGAGTAGGAAGAATCTGCAAAGCCTAATTTGAGGAAGAGTTTTGTTTTTTTTCAGTTTTTCTCTGCTTCCCAGGAACATATTTGGAGATTAGGTCCAGTCAATCGAAGAAAACTGCCTAAATACCCAAATAATAAACAGATTTGCTTCATCAATACTGTGTGGATCTAGGATCATATAGCTGGTCTCTGTTAAGCTCTCTACTTTCCAGACATTAGAAGAGTGAGAAACTTTACTTTACATGGCTTTCCAGAGTGCTTTAGAGAGCAGTAAGAATATGGGTAGTGCAATAAACATGACATCTGTGGAATAGTTAGCAATAGTTTGTACTCATTCTTGAAATGTTACAGCTGGGATTTGTATGTGTGCATGGAGAAGAGGCAAGGAAATTGTTGTTTATCCTTGTAATATTTGTGGTTACGTCCCATGAAAAAAAAACCAGAGTAACCTTAAAGTGATGAATCACCTTTCTACTTATTTGAACATTACTGAAAATTCTGTATGGTATGTTTGGTTTTGGAGCAAAATCTCCAAAGAAAAGGATTGTGTGTGCACAGTGCAGCAAATGCAGAAGGCCTGATTCTTGTGCTCAGAGGGCTTTTAAAAAAAGTGAGCTAACATTTGCTCACCTGGAAAGAATAGCTGGCTAAAGAGGAATTTGAAAATATTTGTTTCCCTGAGAAAGACATCATAAAATTAGCATGAAATAAACCTGTTTCACACATAATATCTATAGTTCAATTATTCTAATTCAAATTCAGTATTTCTGCTATTAGTGTACCGGAAAGAAAAATATGCTAGAATGGTATAGCAGAACAATAGAATTTTGGTGAGATTGCTTTTTAGACTATTGCTTCATTCTCTTAGTTTGCAGAAGTCTTGCTTTAAATAAACAATTCATGAAAAAAGAGATGGTCTTCTGCAAGGACTTCTCAAAAGATGTAATATGTCATGCACTTTGATATAGAACTAACTTCTACAGAAGAATAATTTGGAAAGGTAACTTCTTTTATGCTGCTTTTGCCGCAGAATCACCAATAAAGCTATCATTTCAGAGCCTACAAATGCTAGTAACTCCTGAACCAGAATTAGATTTCTTAGCAGCAATCAAAACTGCAGTATCTTCAAAAGCAAAACATTGGCAGCTGCAAAACAAAGCCTACAATAAGAAAAATGGTGATATTTTCACAAAGTACTCTAACAATCATCATTATTCTCATTCTCAGAGACCACCTCTTACGGCAAAAGTGTCTTCACTATAACACTGTTAGCAATTTCGTTGGGCAGATAAGAAGCTCATTAGCTTGTAGAGACTGAACTGTCCTCTTGCGTAGATCCATACAGCTCTGGTCTTCAGGAAGAAATGCAATTATGTTTAACAATTGTAATAAATGACACAACTGTGACCTGAACTCATGTTTCTTGCCTACAACAACCATTCACATGCAACATCAGGTTGGGCAGTCATGCATAAATTCTGACTCAAGTCATTTCCCTTCACCCAGCAGGCCTGGTGCTGAACATGATTCATCCCTGCTGTCTGGACTCATCAGCATGTGTAACTCACCTGCTGTTGGGATTAGGGTGTTATTTATACTCTGTACTATGGAAACAAATAGAAAAAAAAAACATTTTAGGTTTGGGTTTCTCATGTATTAGGTGATATGCAGACATATGATAAAGAAGCTAATCTTTTTCCCAAATGAATTTGCTGTTTAAATGCCAGACAGGGCAGTAGATAAGGCAGGAAAGAGAAGAATGGCAACAAGAAAGTGTCACATACAGCTTTTTAGTCCTTTCATAAAGATAAAAAGAGACCTTTAGTTTCCAGGGCTGTCTGTCTGACATCTTTGCCACTGTATGCATTGATATATAATAGAGTTAGTTTGTTTTTGGTTGTTTGTTTTGTTTTTTTTTTAATTCATGGATTCATATTTGTTCCCCTGGATTGGACTTCAGGGCTTTGATTACTATGCAGACTCACCAATGAATGCCTGTCCTTTTTTTCTGTCTTTTTCAGGGGGAACAGCTTCCAGACAAAAGGGCTTTTTGGGATGCATTCGATCTCTGCATTTAAACGGACAGAAACTTGACCTTGAAGAGAGAGCTAAAATGACACCTGGTGTTAAACCTGGATGTCCAGGACATTGCAGCAGTTATGGTAACCTGTGCCATAATGGAGGAAAATGTGTGGAGAAGTATAATGGTTACTCCTGTGATTGTACCAACTCAGCCTATGAAGGACCTTTCTGCAAGGAAGGTAGGCAGCGAGCTTTGATCCTAAGTTGACTCTGAATTTCAGCAGTTTCACCCAAGTCATCTTGGTGTCTTCCATCTTACAAGAAGACACACTAATATCAACTTTCCCTTAAGCATTGCTACGTGTTTGTTTTAAGTAGGCTATAACACTTCCTTCTGTTAACTTCAGTGGTGACCTCAGAAATTAAAATGGTGCTAGTTGTACAATTATTAAAGTTTCCAGCTATGTCCCACTACAATTCCTGTATTCAATTATATAACTTGGCCCAGACATTAACAAAGAGGGCTGAAGTTTTTCATGACAGTTGTCTGCCCATATCTGAATGTTTAGTTTGCTTATTTTTAAGCCTCATCCAGCTTTGTCCACCTTAACAAAATCTTGACAGCTTTTCTTTACAGAGTTTTGGAGTAATGGTGTGACAAAAAGAGATAGTCTTTTTATGGGTTTTTTTACCATCCCTGTGACAACCCATCCAAATGTTAAGAGATGTTAAAAGTAAGAGTGAAGCATTCAGGAGAAAACTGATTTGCATGGTTTGGTCTCTGATGAATGTGTTCTCGATGCATCTTTCTGGTGGCTCCTAGGAGATATTGCCAACACCAGAAAAAAGGAGCAGATCAAGTAAAGAACACCCAATTTATATAGCATACTCTTTGAGAGAGGAAGAAACTACCAAAACTCCTGCTCAGTAACAGCAGGGTGCAACATGTTTTGATTTCCACGGCTGCCCCTCACTTCACAAATGCAACAGGTTTACTAAGTGGGCCGCATCATCTGCTGGTGTAAATCGGCTTAGTTGTACTGCAGTCCACAGAACTATGCCCACTTACATGAGCTGAGGATTTGGCACCGATGCCACGAGAGGCGTATCAAATCACCACAAGTGTCCTGTTAGGAGATGCTACTGTAGAAGTGGAGCTGCTTTATTGGAGAATGTACTTGCAGTCAGTCTGTAGCTGAAGGTATCACGATCCTGGCTTTACTGTGCCTCGCGTTAGGAAAAACTGCTGGTATCACATCTATGTATTTCATGGCCAGGCTTTGTTGTGTTTATTGAAAACACAAGTGTGAGTTCTCAGGACCTGAGCATGCACAGATAAATGTTGCTCTTCTTTTGAAGCTACCAAAGACAGCTTCCGTTACTGGCTGACTTTGGGTCAATGTGTTGCTTTAATAATGACTTTGTTTAAAACCAAGACTGGAAAGGACAAAGATGTTGTCTTTACTGTGGGGGGCAAAGACAGAGAATATTGCCTTACACGTCAGCTGTCAGAAGTTGGTGAACTGAGCATTTATTTGACTAACAGACATTTTGGGCTGTTTTATCTTGTGGAGCTCTGATTCCAGCACTAAAAACCTTGACTTTAGAGACCTGTCTCCGTACACTGTCCTTCTCTGTGCAAGAGAGACTGTAAGGAAGGACACTCTGCTCATCCAAATTAAGGAACAGTTATGTCAGCTAGGTCAGGGGCATTTTGCAGTGATCTGCTTCTGAAGCAGTCAGTTCACGTCCATGCCTGTCTGGGAGACCCAAAAATGCAATAGCTGAAATTATTCCCTTGGTTTATATATGTTTTCAGAGGTTTCTGCATTATTTGAAGCCGGCACTTCCATTACCTATATTTTCCAAGAACCTTATCCTGTCACAAAAAATGCAAGCACCTCAAGCTCTGCCATTTATGCGGATGCTGTCATGTCCAAGGAAAATATTGCATTTAGCTTTCTCACGGCACATACTCCAAGCCTTCTGCTGTACATCAACACCTACTTTCATGAATATTTGGCTGTGATTCTCTCCAAGAACGGTAAGTACTCTTGATTTGCTACCAAAGGAACACCAGTATAACTGTGTTAAGTTTTTTGTGAGAATAGATAGAATTCTGCACTGATTTAAGTTCATTTCTGTGTCTGCAACTTTATCAACTTCATGGTATTCAGTTCATGCGAATGGCTATCACTCTTGTTTATGTCCCTTTATTTGGCATTCCGTGCTACACTTGCCTATTCACTCTTTGAATAATCATGTTGTTGGGGCTTAAAATGTGCTTTGACTTTCATTTGGCAAGACTGTACAATAGCAATTCCTTGCTATTTATTCCACACCGACACCCATTAGGCCTCCGGGATAAGGGAATGAGAAATACCATGAATGTACAGGAACACTTGGTGCAGAAATATATTATCGTTTTATCTTTTGCATTCTGTCTTGGAACATGTATTGCTCTTCACTGGGTTGTTTCAATGGAACGTGGCCAGTGCCTCTGAATTTTAAAGCCAGAAAATGTCAAAGTTTTCTAGGTTCACTAGCCAAAACATGAGGTATAAATCCATTTTCTGTTAAAAGGTACATGATGTGGGGACTTTTTGAAAACATGTAAAGACTTCAGGGGCATTAGGCCCTCCCTATGTCTTCTCAGTAAGACTGGCTCCTGAGTCCTTGCAGTGCTTTCAGAAAACTCACTCCAGACAAATATCATCCTAGACAAATGGGGATGTTTGAATTATTCAGGAGTTATCAAGCACTGAAGCACTGGAAGTGATGAGTGAGCGTATTGGTGAGTCACTGGCCTGTGGCAGAACAATAGAAAGTTAATGCTATGTGGTTGAATATGTGCATTTGACCGAATGACCCAGACCACTCAGTAGCTTTGCAAATTCCAAAATAGCTAAGCTTTCAAGAACTGTCAAATAAAACTATAAGGGAAAACAGAAAAGGTTTTATTCTCTATATGGGCTTTGCATCAGATTATCTACTGGTTATGTCATGTGGCTAGCATTTGGGCTGTTGGGGATGAGTATCCAAATCCCTGGGACAGTATCAGCCTGGACCCATCTCCCCTAAGTGAAGTTGCAGCAGGGCGGTGGGACTACTGAGGAAACCCTCTCTCCTCTCCCATCCAGTCCCAGATTTCCATCTCTGATTTGCTGTAGGGGCAAGTGTTTATGATGTTCAGAAGTATGAATATTCCAGTGGGTAGCTCCAGGGTGGCAGAGGTTAGTCTCTGCTGAAGTGAGACCTCGGAACCTGCTTCTCAGTTACACTCAGGTCTCTTGATGCCACTCAGGCAATTGAAAATAGCCCCAAAATGAATGAAAACATAATATCCATTTAAATCACCTTTAGTGGTGCCAGAGTAGTGTAAAATGACCTTAGAAACATGAGTAGATGGACTTTTATTGATGAAATACAACCATAAGCAAGCTAGAATTGTGAAGTTCCAGAAGAGAGACTCTCTAATAGTGGCTGAGGAAGGGGTTGGGACCAGGACACCAGGATCTCTTGTAGCAGCTCAGCAGGAGCAGAGTTAAGCCTTGCATTTTGACAGCTGCACCATCTGCAGATCTCCACTTTGGTTCAGACAGAGATAGGGATTCTCAGTGCTTCTTTCTGGAAATTAGGGGGAGCAGCTCCCAGCACACTCAGGCACTTTAAACAATGGTGCTTTTCTCAGATCTGCACCTCTGTTTACTCACTTGTGAAATGAAGATAACAGTAGTTTAGAGGGTTGATGAGATGTCAGGCTCCAAAACTCTAGACTATAAAATGTAGCACTATATGCAAAGAATTATTGATATAACTAGCTGACCTTGGTTAAGTCCTGAAAGTCTCTTTCAGCGTTGCTCTGTGCATGCTTCTGTGTCTTTCTTTCAAGGCAGTCATCTCAGTCATGTATTTTCTCTGCGTTTTATCCCAAATGTAATAATTTTTTAAATCTCATATCCTCTTATTTTTTAGTCTTGTTGGAATTGAAATTATTCCAATGAAAATAATGTTCAGATATGTTACTCTTTCTTCCTCCAAGAGGTTTATGCTTGCCATAAAGTTACTGGACTATGAATAATAATGTCCTTTGTAGCATTAAAAGTGAGCGCAATTCCTTCTCTATTATTGGCTCATTTTCCAGGAATCTTGCTGAGTCTGACTGTGTATAGTAGGACCTAAGCAGGTCCCTGCTGGATAACTGATTGGTTAAATAAAGGTTAGGCTCCTGGTGAAATGGGAATGGGCATTCTCACTTAAGAAGTGAGCAGTAATATTCTTTGCTATAATCCCAAGACCTTTTCCACTTGTTAAGAAACTATTGGAATAGTCTATGTATGCTTTAATACTTCACCTTTTGTATTTTTCAAGCTGCTACTCGTGTATCCTGTTATTCCTCTTTTCTATTATCCCCAAAATAATTGGGCAAAGTATTAGTTAATAAAAGTGACAATGAGAAGAATGCTTCTGGTAATTCAGACTGCCTGTGTAAAATATTAAACATAAAAGAAGTGAAAATGTCTGCAAGGCTTATTCATAGTTAGACTGTATTAAAAGGGGCTTATATGAAAGTGACCTGTATAGGCATCTATGGTCTAATCCAGACAGGTGTTAAATATTTCCTGTAAAATCAATTGGTTTCAGTAAAATTAATAAATAATCCCATTTAACCCCAACACACTTTGCACTGTCAGTCTGTAAAGAAGGTCATATTAGAAGATATAGTACATATTGATTGAGACACTACAATTGCAGTAGTAAGATGATTCATTTAGAGCTACCAAACAGGCTAGTGTCAGGTCTGAGAAAGGAAATAAAATTTCCTCATGCTCACTCATGGCTTCACACACCCAGATCAATGCTGCCCACACAGAAAGCCTTTTCAGTGCTTGGACCCTTAGAAGGCAAGTGGTTCATGAAAGAGGTAAAGTTATGACAGATGTTGGGTACTACCATGTGTCAATGTAGAAGCTACAATTCTAGACCTATACAGATGACCTCCTTCTATAAAATTAGACACTCAGTAGTGCCTAGCAGCTAATATTTCTAGAAATAGCTCCCACCCAAAGAACTTATCTATATCACAAGGTTGTTCTTACCTCTGATCAACTGGCTCACATCCTGGCAGCTTATGGGTAAATTTTTGAAAGTTGATGTTTTTAAAGATGATTTTAGGGATTCTTTCCACTGTTAGTTAATATTTACACTTCTAACTCATACATGTGCCTTTGAAAATTGTATGTAATAACTTAGCATTGTCCTCTCCTTCACAGACTTACATATTGTATCCATGGATCTTTAAAATACATGTATATATAGATGTGTATTTATTGTATATAGATGGGTATGTATGCATATAAAGATGGGTATGTATTAGTCCCATGGATCCCACATCCAAAAGATTAGCAGTAGTGTAATAACTGGCCGTGCATTTTTAATATCAATGCTGTAGAAATTACAAATTATAGTATATAATACTATATATAGCCCATTATAGTATATAGTCCATATAGGATATAATACAATACATAGCCCATAGCTAAGCTATAGAAAATGGGTAAACATCTCTAACTGGCCTTTTCAGTGTGTCAGTCCCCAGAAGTTATTCACATCATGGGAAGCTACTGCCAAGAAAACATAGGGTTTTTTTCTTTCCTAGGCTAATTTTTCACTGTACATTTTTGCTAATTTACATGATTTCACCAAATTACCGGTACCTTAGTATTATAATCTTTGCCTTGATACCTAAAGACAATAATTGATGGAAGAGAAAAATGTTAAGAAAGAAACTGTTAGTGCTTCTCCTTTCTCCATTCTTCCTCCCCCTCTGCAAGTAATCAAATGTGATATGAATATGATGAAGTATATTGTCTAGAAAATGCTTTTCCAAGTCTTTGATTCTTAGTGTTGTTGGCTTTTTCCATGGAAACAATATGATTCCTAATCTAGAAAAACAGCAGATAGCCAGCATCAAAGAAAGGAGATAGAATCTCAAAGTATCCTAGAGTGATTGAAAATTTATCTGTATTTATCATCTGATCTCATAAGAAACTAAACAATTTGAGTCCTTTTTTTTTCTTTGTTTCTATCCAGTACCTATTGCCATCACAGTGAGCTCTGTTCTCAATTTCTTTTGGAAAGCAAGACTCTGAAATTGCATAGGAAAGATTAAAGATAGGGAAAAAACACACTTGAGTAATTCTTCTGTTAGGTCTCTGATACTCAGAATGTAGTAGCAGGACCTAGATCAACTCCACT
This sequence comes from Aramus guarauna, assembly GCA_013400195.1. NCBI lineage: Eukaryota > Metazoa > Chordata > Aves > Gruiformes > Aramidae > Aramus > Aramus guarauna. The sequence goes on along the minus strand of VXBL01007961.1, from coordinate 62,603 downwards.
GCCCTGTCCTATAAGGTCTTAAAATCAGCTGATATTTGAAGTAAGTAGGAAAAGAAAACAAAACCTGAATTCACTCTGCAAAAAAGAAGCAAACATCATCAGTAGAGAAGCTATGATTTTTTTTCTTTTTAATAAACTAGAAATCCACTGTAATCTCCTTCTGTCTCTAAGTTGGAAGCAGTGCTTCTGTTGAAGGCATGCAAATTCTCCTTATTGTTCTTGCCTTGCAAGTCTGTTTAGCTGCACCTCCAACAACTTTTCTCAAGAAAACCAAAGCTTTTGTCATTCAGTGGTAAAAAAAAGGCAAAAACTCTAGTTCAGTCTTTAAGGCAAAGAATCTTTTGATTCTGTTCACACTGTGCACTCTGGAGTTCAATGGGGCAAAGCTAAAATAATTATGGAAAATAGGACACTGGGGTGGGTTTTGGGGGTGATTCGGTTGGTTCTTTTGCTTTACCACCTCGTGGGTTTTAGTTTTGGGATGTGGGTACCACAGAACATAACCAACTGCTGCAGAAAGACCCTCTAGGATATGCTATTGCTAGTGTAATAGTCTTATCTTTTGAGAACACCTTCCAGCTTACAGACTTCCAACACCCATTGAACAACCTGCACAATTTATGTGACTGAAGTGGAAAATGGTGCCAAGGTTCAGGTATAGTTATTTTTAACAGATCAGGAGCAGGAAAGCGAGTTGTGTTGGGAAGTGTGGGAGACAACTTTGTTGAGGAGACTAGTTTTCAAACAACTGTCTGTGAGTGACTGAGAATTGTTCCCAGTCTAGCTCTGGTTCACAGCCATTGAATGATTTTGTATGGAGGACAGGACTATATATCTTCTGAATATAATTTCAAGCAATTGTTGTAGTTGGCCCTGAAATCTTATTTTATTTACTGGATGAGGGTGCAGTGAGAGTTTGATCAGGAATGGTGAATGTTAAAGAAATTTTCCCCAGTTGCCTGTAAATGGGAGGCTGACTGTGGCACCATGAGTAGAAAGGGCTAGGGTGTCAGGAGATCTCCTAATCAGTTTCTTTATGTAAATAGAGAAACTCTTGTGGTTAGAAATATCTCTTGGTCCCTGGGATGATTCTCTGCTGTAAGCACGCTTCACAGAAAATGGGAATTCTGATTAGAGTTTTCAATTCAAATCCAGCACTAAAAAGCCTTTAAGGGAAGAGGTGGTCTTGGCACCCAAACCCATTTTTTGTTGTTGTTTTAGCATATGGCACTCTAAGTGTGCAAGACTTAGTTGAAAGGAGAAGCAGCCACAACATTCAGCCAAGGACTCTGGCAGATTTCTTTATCTGCTTTCCAAGAGCAGAGAACTAAAAGATCTGTCTCATTAGCTCAATTCATGGACGTGTTTGTACTCATGAAGATCATTTTGCTGTACTGAAGGGTCAAGAGATGTTCTGGAGACCCACAAGGGAAAAACAAGGGAACTGTAATTGGATTACATTGAGCAGGAAAGGCTGAGCATGCTGTTAATAATTGATCTGTGCTCTGCATATATACAGACTGACTTTGAACTTTACTGGTATCTGGCATAAAACTCCAGACCACTGGCTGCAGGTGTTCAGCTAGGAAGAAAACATACATTCCCATTTGCTTGGAGGAAGTGTTTATCTCCTAGAAGACTTAAGTTCCTAGCTTGCATTTTGCAGTTGAAAATAATTTTTATTGTTCGATTTCTGTGGAGCTGTCCTAAAAGGGGTGAGGAGGAGGGACAAAGAGTCAGTCACAAACTCCTATGTTTAAATGGATGCTGCAGATATATGCTCTTCAGTAATTCTGAAATTAAGGTCTTTTCAGAACCCATTACACTAAAACCTTTAGCCCTGAGGCTTGACAGTAGTCGTTTTATAGGTATTCTTAAATTGTAAATTATCTCTGCTATGGATGTAGAGACCTGTTTAGTGAGAGCTGTAGTTCAGCAGAACTGTTGGCTCAAGTGCTATCTTGGAGCAGTGTAGCTGTTTCCACACAACATGGAGCCCAAGCTGATAATACTTGGAAGAGCCAGACTGGGTCCAAGCAAACATCCTTTTCTATCTTGCTTGTAGTATCCCTCTTAGCATGTTAATTTTTCCCATAACAAATCAGTTATGCTGGCTGGATAATGAAAAGGTGACTTCGTCTGTCTTGCCTGATGAAATTGGATGTTTGTACCTTAGTCTTTACCAGCAAGACTGGCCTTCAGGAATCCCAGGTCAAGACCAGGGGGAAAGTCTGGAGCAAGGAAGATGTACACATGGAAGAGGATCAGTTCAGGGAATGCTTAAGCGAACTGGACATATGTAAGTTCATGGGCCCTGATTGGATGCACCCATGAGTGCTGAGGGAGCTGGATGATGTCATTGTAAGGCCATTTAGGAGGAAATGGGCACTAACTGAAACACAGGTGGTTTCATCTGAACATCAGAAAACACTTTTTTACTGTAAGGGTGACTGGCACATCTTGCCCAGAGTCTCCATCCTTGAAGATATTCACAAGCTGTCTGGACGTGGTCCTGAGCAATCAGCTCTAAGTGTCCCTGCTTGAGTAGAGGGGTTGGACAGCATGACTTCCAGAGGTCCCTTCCAACCTCAACCATCCTATGATTCTATGAAAAATTGCAAAAGTATGCATTTGAAGGTAAAGTAGTGAAAGTATATGTGTATAAGCATGTATTTTGCTACAGAAAAGTCATCACAATGCTACCATTGGGTGATTCTTGCACTAGAATTGTTTCACCCTTCCACTACTTTTCTCCATTAGATGACTTAAGAACATGAGTCAGTTCTTTGTATGCCAATGGTTGTGGCTTGTTATGAAACTCAAATCTTGACAGTTTGCTATAATCAGAAGGTCACTGATTAAAGGATCCAACTTCTCCAGTCAGACCCTGGCATAATCTATGAAATAGGCAGTGCATAGACGGACTTACTGGTCAGAACTGTACTGCTTACTGGACCAGAACATTTCCCAGATATTTGTGACCAGCCAGGCAGTGTCTAGAGAGCTCAACACAAACAAGGATCATTAACCTCAGAAAGCCATTAATCCACAAAGTTCTATGCTGTCTTTATTGCAAGTTAAGAATTTAAAGGAGATTTGAGAAGAAAGGCATATATATGATTATTTTTCTCTAGTCCTATTTAAAAGATTATTACTCACTCTCCTACTCCACAGACATCATGCAGTTCTCAAATTGATTGTTTCGTTTATTCTGTTCAGGTCATCTTTTTTCATGTTCTCATTTCTGAACATTATGGTTATTTGTTAGGCCAGTGTGAAATGTCCTTTCTTGAATAGGTATCTGTACTGCCAAAACTGAAACAGGAATGGTTGAAAGGTATTAGGAAAAGAATGGAAACCATAAGTCAGGATCTCGGTGAGGGCAGGTTGGTATGAATTCCTCAGGGTATCGCAACAGAGGATCTCAGTCTTTTTTTTGCCTGAGAGGTGTTCACACAGAGTTAGTGATGATGCATAATTTGAAAAGCCAGGATGAACTTTTGGAATAAAATTCATAGGATGATACTGGGTAAAGAATAAAAGCTCTTCCTGCCAGCCTGGCTGCTACACTAGTCTTAAATGAAAAGTGCAGTGTGAGGTGAAAGTCTGGGAAGCTCTTTCTACATACAAGGGTGAGTAAACCATAGGGCCTGCTGATTGACCACAAGAAGACTGATGGCATCCACCATGTGTTTAAAGACAGGGGGATAGGTCTGAGCATCAGATCCAATAGTGTCATACAGATCGCTTTTGTTAATGAAGGGTCTTAAAGTGACTTTTAAAGTTCCAAAGAATGTGTAGAAAAGGTATAGGTTAAAATTTACCAGAATAAATCTCACCATCAGAAAGCAGGTAATTTCGGGGAGATTTAACTGCATCTGATGCCCTCAGCTCTTTCTTTCATATTTACATTCAGTCACCTTCAGGGAAAAAAGATAATTAATGTACCATCACTGTGTAAAAGAAACAGCAACCAGTTCCTTCACCAAAAAGAAGTTTCTAGGAATGGAGAGATAACCATAATGACTACTAGTATTTTTTTAAAATTGCTGCTCAGCCAAAGGTTTCATGTCATTTTCCAAAGCATGTTAACATTCATGTACTTCACCAACAGATAAACTGTGACACAAAGAAGGAAGATGATTTTTCAGCTGTCATCAAGCTGGTAGATCCCAAATTGTGGCAGTGGTCTGTCCATCACCTCCAGGGTACATAAATACACCCCTGTGTAAGCTTACCCATGAGCTAACTGGAGAGACAGTGCTTAGTATTATCCACATCCAGGGGTTAGCCCTGTTCCCATTTTAGGCCCAGCCACATGAGCATGGACATGGGCTGTTTTGTTTAGGCACATGTTCCCCTTAAGATCACTGGAATAAATTCCATGTTTAAGCCACTCAGTATGTGCATGATGAGCTCTATGACTGCGGTCCTCTGGGTCATCTTTTAGACTTGCAATATTTTCTAGCTTTGGAGCAAGAAGCATCTGCCAGTTGCTTTTTAATTGCTGGTCAGTCTGTGTTAAGCCAACTGGCGGCTAGTGGGAATGAGATGTCTACAAAGGTTAAACATATTTGTCAGTCACGTAAGGGAACTAGCTACATTTGTTGATGTTGAAGTGACATTCTCAATCTGGCTCCAGCTGCCTAGCAGGATTGCAAAGTGAACTGAGGTCGTGGGCCTCCAGATAGGCTCCTTTAGGGGCTTTTGAGGGTGTGTTTTTTCCTAAGTTGAAGAAATGCAATGTGAAAGTGTTTTGTTTTGGTGGGGGTTTTTTGTTTGTGGTTTTTGTTGTTGTTGTTGTTTTTTGTTGTTGTTGTTGTTTTTTTAAATAGGATGGCCTGAATATGATTCTTAAGTCCTAATGTCTCAAGCATTGAGAGGAGGGCACTCAAACAAGTGCTACTTTTTTCACTACAGTGAGAGATTACAAAAAATTTGGGGGGCGGATTTTTTTTTTTAACCCTTTGAAACATTGTCATGTAAGCAAATGCAATAGCTGAGTAATTGTATCAGAAAACATGTTCAAGTTTTGCCTCTTTGTTTTCTCCATGCAAAACAAATAGCAGGAGTCACCTCTTAAAATTGTGCAAGTACTTTCTTAGTTAAACGCCACTGGACGCTGAAGAGATGGGCCCTGTTGTTTCGAATCACCAGCGGCACTTCCACTGAAGAGTAAATTTACTCAGTAAATATCCCTGGGGAGAAGCTGCTAATTAAGGAGCAGGTTTCTTAGCCAGCTGCTCCTAATGGAGACAGTGGTGGTTCATTTTAAAATATCTAGGCTATGAAGAGGGACACTGTCACGCTGAAGCTGTGCAAGTTGCCAGAAAGGTATTTTGTGGTAGAGAAGACTGAAAACTGTCATGTGCTGTTCTGCAATCAGGAATGAACAAACATTTCCACCTTATGAGCTGCAAGTGGCTTTCTGGGCAAAATACTTTTTTTTTTTT
>VXBL01007961.1:35593-57109 GCA_013400195.1 Aramus guarauna | reverse complement strand
TTTTTTTTTTAAATTTTATAATAGCAACATCGATAGCCTCACTCATATATTCCACCCTTTCTTTAACTGGTACATTCTTAATTATTTTCTCTTTTAGCTATAGATCTGGTGAGTGCGGAGGGTGATGCAGTGATGTAATTAACATCTTAGTCTGATGAGGGTGACTGCTGGTTTGAGACAGCTGTAAGAGGTTCTGTTGGTCCCTAACTCCTGTGTTTCTGGGTGCCTCTGAGACAATGGGACATGCAGAGGTCCAAGGCCCTTTTCTTATTGCAGTGTTTCATTGCTTTATACATACACATTTTTCCCCGAATAAGAGTTGTTGGTTGCCCTTATTTAAATATTTTTCCTGATGTTACGTGATGGTAATAAAGTTGTATGTTTTACGTGTGCCACCCACGTATGCTCCCTGAACTAACCTCAGCTTCTCTGAGTGGTGCAAGGTGTCTTGCCAGCTGCTCCAGCCAGTTTAAGTCATTAAAAAGTACTGTTGAAGTTTGCGTAGATGTTGGGTTCAATCTGGTCTCATTTAAAACCAGTTTCTAAAAATGAAGATCCTGCAGAGAAGTCTTAGACTCCTAGGGCATGTAATTCCCTTCATTGCTGTTTGGTTCTTCAAAACTAAATAACACAAGACCTGTGGTCCTGGTCGTGGTGACATGTGTGACAAGAACCTTGCTTATGAACGGAGGATTTATTGACTGAATTCCTGGTATCCATTGTTTTGATTTCTGCAGAACTGCTTTAATCTTTTTGCCAACTATCTAGCATTTTCAAGCCAGGCAGTCTTTACCTGAGCTAGAATGTTCTCTGTAACATTTTCCCATGATCGCTTTTCCAGATGATGATTTAAAAATTACTATTTGATTTTTAACACAAGCTTTGGCAGTCCAGAATGAATGTAAAGTTAGTGGGCATAGGCTACAAAGCCGCCAGATAATTCTGACATTCCACTCAGGCACTGCTGTAGGTACAGGCAAAAGAAACACATCTCTCCTGTTGACATGTTCAATCAGAAAAGGTTTTGAACATAGAATATGTAACATGATGGCCGAGGTATTTCTTCACACTGCGCAGTTGGGGAATATTTTTTTCTTCTTCAGGCTGAACATTTTGAAATCTGTAATAAGTTTAATGTCCTTATTACCACTAAAGAACTGCTGCTACATCTTTCTTGTCCTCAGCAAAAGAGACAGAAGCATTTTGAAGACACTGTGCTATTCCTGTAGCTGCCTGGAGGTTGGTAATGCTGACACTGATCGTTAGTGTACCGCTAGCAAGTACTAAGGCTGGCCTCCATCACCACTAAACGAGTGTCCTGGGAGTGTTTCATTGCAGAAACGTCACCCCCAACCTAGTCACCAGCGTGGGATGGCATAAATACTGCCCTTTGGTCTCTGTTTCCCAGAACTTCCCTCTGCACAATGAGACCTCCAGGAATCCTGTTAAAATGGCTCTGTAGCTGTTTGATATCAACAGAGAGATGTCATTCAGTCCTACAGGCATGGATTATACTACTACAGATTGAAGACCACAGTGGTGTGTAGCGAGTCCGCTTTGACACTGGTAGTGGTCTCATCACAGTAGCCTGGCAGCCCACGTGGACCCATTTCCTCCAGAAGTGGTGAAAAGAGGCCCCGCTGCGGTCGGTGACACTGGCTAAGCTGTGCCTGCTCCCCTCTCGGGCTGCTCTGGAGCTAGCACAGCGTATCTCCATGCTGATCTGCAGTCTTCAGAATTTGAAGCTGAAAGGGATGATGATAATAATCAAGTGTGAATCTACTCTTACCTAACACTGCTGGGGTAATATGCCTGGTAAAATTTTCCAGCCCAAGGCCAAAAACATGATACCTCTCCCTTTCCTTCCCTTCCTCTTTTATGGACTTAATAGAAATTGCCTCCAGCAATTCCACATACATTAAAAAAGGAAGAAAACAAAACTGGCAGTGCATTGCTTGAGCATTATGGCACTCCAGGTGTGCATGCTTAGACACAGGGAGCTGAAAAGAGGATGACAGGCATGACTGCAACAAGACTGCCAGAAATTACACTACTCATGATTAGTGCGAATCCCTATTGTGAGGTAAAAATGATGCAAAATAGAGAGAGAATAGACAATAGGGAGAATAGAGCTGGTTTATTCACAGATTTTTATTTGCATTTGTTGACACTGGGCTGATGTGATGGAGAAAGTCAGCAGACCAGCTAATCAAAATTCAGAGGACAAAAAAAATTATTAATAATAATCCTAATTAATAATCCATTTATTTTGCCTGTCAAGTAGCAAAATGACAATGTAATCTGCCAGACAGATTATTCTGTACTCTGAAAACAGTTTTGGTACTGAATGCAAGCCAAAATCAGCTCTCAGCTACACTGGTGCAAATTCCAAAACACCTCTGGAGAGAGGAGTCCATGCACTTACGGTTTATATTAATGCAAATTTGACCCCAGGCAAAATGCCAACTTGAATTCAATGATTTTGAAGAGCAGCCATCCAAAACAAGTTGCCGTTGGAATTCAAAGCAATTTGATAAAATAAGATGCTCTTTACTGATCTCTTTAAATGATTTAAGGTAAAATTGTACCACTATAGAAAGCAAGATCTGTTTTTAATGGCTGTCAAGAACCTCCTCCATTGTCTCCCAACAAATCAACAGATGGTGTCTGGTTTAAAATCAGTGCTTCTTTGATGAAGTCAACAGGTAAATCCCTGTTTGCAGCAGCTGAGAGCCTAGGTAGATCATTGCGTTTCCTGCTGGCTCTCTGAATACAACTTTGCTGGTCGCTATGTTGATCACCTGGATATAGTAGTACCATTTATATTTTATATACTGGTGTGTTCATAGAATTTGAAATAAGCAGAGGATTTTTTTTTTTTTTTTACTTTTACAAACTAAGGAAGAAGCACAAGATCACAGACCAAATGTAGGCCCTGTTCCATTTTTCACATTACACCCTTTTCAAAGGCTCGGGGTAAGAGTCAGCCTGTAATGTACTTCTGCTGGGACATGATTTTTAGTTTGGACCAATCTGTTACACTGTCACATCTTGGTTTCATCTTATTCTGTGTGGTCATCTCAGCTGTGGTGTGCAGGGTCAGACAACCTTTCCATTTTATATTGACCCTCCTACTGCCCTACTAAGCAAGTCTGAAGAAGGTCCTTTAACTTCCTTGCACTTGGGCTTCTTTTCTCACATCTTTCTAGAGTAAAGTGACTGTAAAATGTTTACACTGTTATTCCCTGTTGATGCATCTTTCATTCAGTAACAGAAAATGGGATTGTGATTTAAGTTTGGACCTTTGAGTGTGACATTAATGATGATAGACAGTAGCTCCTTGTTCTGGCTATGCAATAAAGGGATGGGAGTTGAGTATGGTTTGGGGCAGCTGAATCAGGACCTATAATATCACACTGAATAATTTAGCAGTTGTTACTGACCTTGATCTCTTCACAAATTCCCCTCTAACATCCATGACTGTGTGTGAGAAAGTAAATGCCTTTTATCTCCTTTTTTTATTTTTTTATTTTCACTTTAAAAGCTCACCTGATCCAGCGGCCCTCTCAATCAGCCAAAAAGCCTTCATCCTGGTAGTTCATTCTCATTTTCCCTCTCATTTTTAGAAGCTTTGTTTCTATCCTCCAAATCTCAGAGAGCAGCAGTGCTCATCTGGGATATACTGAATGTTACAAATAGTGCAGCTTTTAGGAGCTTGAGCAGCCAAACATCCTGGTGAGGGAAAAGGAGGAGGGATGAAATTAACTGGACTCTGGGTCCAGTCTGGAAGGACTACCACCATCACGCTGAATTGTGTAGAGGTGGCAAAATTCTCCCTCTGCAGGCAATTTGTACGTTGTTTTAAGCTCTTTATAAAGTGGTTTTACAGTAGCTTGTAGGACAACAGAGCTGAACTTATTGAGGGAGGACATGCAAGGCGGGAGAGAGCAGGTACATCCACATGATGTAGTGAAGGAGAACTTCCCCATGTCCTCTCTCACCCTAGACCTGCAAGCAGTCTCGCAGCATTAATATGCCTGAAGATAGGAGCCAAACCGGGATGCTCATTCACCTCATTAAACACCCAGACTGCTTCAGCAGTGCCTCTGAATAACGCTGCAGTGCATCACGCACGTGCAGCAGCTTGTGCAGGCGTACCCCAGGCTTCTCTGACGTGGCACTGCATCGCAATGTGCACGCAAGCATTGCCCCCGCAAACACTGAAACCGGCCCTAGAGCTAAACCAGTGTGAACACATCCGTCAGTGACAGTCACTCGGTCCCTGTCCTTCAGCATAGGCAAGGTTTGCCTGCAGCCTTCTGTAAAATCTGGTGATGCTTGGAATAGGTTGAACTTGTGCTAACATAAGCACTGAAATGGAAGCGATAGGAGGGGTTTTGTGATGATTGTCAGAACAGGGAATAAATGAAGGACCCTTTGCTCAGGGTGGTGGTGCTGTCAGCGTTCATTTTCTCCTTGGAGGCAGTAGCAAAGTAGCCACAGAAAAGCTTTTTAGCTGTATGACACCACTGTTCCTCCATGTATTTTGGTTGCTGATGCATGAAAAGAGCTCAAAAAGTTTGGGGAATTTTTTTCTCCCTGCCTCTTAATTCCCAGAAAAGTAAGCTTGAAAGGAAATTATCAGAATAGGTTATTTTCCTTTTAAATTTTACACTTATATATACACATATATATACACACATACACACACACACACACACACACATATATAGTCCCTGTAGTTATTTGAGGAAGGATTAAAATTCATATTGGATTCCCTGTTTTCTTATGCATTTTGATTTGTTACGGTACTGTTATTTATCAGAGGTCACAATGCTTTTTTTGATACAAAGACTGAGCAAGATGTTTGGCGTTCATTTTTATATGAATTATATATATTTCTTCAAATACGTTAAAACACCAAAGTAAAAATATTTTTTCTGCATAATCATCTACAATATATCTTTTCTTGTATTGCATATAAGTCATAACGAGTCTGGGCCTTTAAACGTTGGAAATGAACTTATAATTCTCACAGTTGTCACTGTCTTCTGCATTGTCTGTTACATTTTGATGAAAAGGCATAGTAAAATCCACCAATATTAGTTTAACGGAACAGTGCAAGACCTGCATGCCCTCTGGTGGAAGCGATCCTTAACAGACTAGTGTAGATCAGCTGCTTTTGGCAGTGTTAAATGTCAGAACTGCAGACAGACACACTCTCCGTTGACATACTTAGTTACTCTATTAAGTTATGTTTCTCCATAGCAGAGTTTGTTAGCTAGTAGGAAGGAAAACTCTACCAGCGCATTATTTTTTCACACTTTTCATTACAGTTTGAACTCTTTCATTTCTTTTTTAACCTCTTTCTTGACTTTTTAACCTTATTACTCTGCTGTAATAAAAAGAAAATTATATGTTGTGTAAAGGTATTGAAGAGTATCTCATTATTGACACAGGTTTTATACATAGAATTTTGCTCTGTTTTTAAGGAAGTTTACAGGTCCGATACAAGCTGAGTAAGGATGGGCTCCTCATTTTCACCATTGACTCTGGAAATTTTGCCAACCGAGAGCTGCACAATGTGAAGATTAACAGAGAAGGCAGAGAGCTTGTCATTCAGGTACGCCATGGCTTATGCTGAGTGTTAAATAATATGTCATGCCACAGACAGACCCACTGATTTCAATGCCTGATCGCCAGCACGAGGCAAAGGTTTCACGTTGATCTGGTGCAACCAAAGCTGGTCTAGCAGCAGAGCAGCCCTCTGGCTTAGACCAAAGCTCCATCCAGACTGTACTTCAAAGGGTCCCCAACCATGGTGTTTTCCATAGAGTGACCCTTCCCTTATCTCTACCAATCTATGAATTAGGAAACACCTTAGGCCAGAAGTTCATCTGGACTGTTGGAGCCGTGCTGGGGCTTAGGGATGTCTGTGTGACCTGTAGTCCCAGAAGAAGCACACGGTGCTGCCAGAGGGATAAAAACAGCTGAGGAATGAGGACCTGGGAATGCAATTTCATTTGGGATATGTGCCCCAAGGGAAAATGTGACCCCATCTGCCCTGTACTCTCACAGAAGAAGAAAGGCTGAGGGAACGCAGCATGCAGCCACCACGTGCATGATGATGCCCTGTCCCTTTGCTTGAAGGAAGCCATGCTGACTGTGACAGCCTCATTAGAGATGAGAACCCTCTTCTGCCTTGTTTCCCTGCATTGCCTGTTTTTCCAAGGCAAGGAGAAAATGACCATCTTACTGCTCCTTCTGCTCTCCTTCTGAGGCTAATTATAGCAGTTCATATTACAAAAAAAAAAAAAAAAATCGGCTAGATCTGGGCAGCAGTCATTTAATAGGGAAGTGTGGCAGAGTCTAAAGAGAAGAAGCCATGTGTTAATAGAATGAGAAGGAGACAGAAACACAGGGAGTACCACAGTTTTTCTTTCCTCTACAGTTTCCATTTCTGGGTAGTAAAATGATAACACAGTTAGCACACAACTACGGTGGGTAGGCCTGGTTATCTAGGAAGGAGGCTTATGCTAAAAGCCAAGATTTTCCTCAAGTACCAGTCTTGTATTGTCTGCTGCACTGTGGTTTTCTTCTATGCAGAACTAATTCTTCACAATACATTTCTAGAGAGGCCTCCTTTGAGTGTACTCTGAAGTGACTAGACATGGATTTTGGGAAGCAGGGGATTTCAGTGTCAAACATTTTAAGCTTTTCTGCAGAGGGGAAGTTTCTTCAAAGCCCTTTATATGACTATTCTGGTGTACCTTTCAGCTTCTCATGCTGAAATCAAAGCACATGCGCTTTCCTATCTTTAGAAACTGAATCACGCTTGGGGGCAGAATTGACTGATTTGCAGCTGAGAGCGTTCCCAGAAGTTTGCAGTACGGAGAGATCTAGGGGTGCCTACGTGCTGTTGTAATGAACTAATTTTATTGACCTCTTCCAGGTTGATCAAGTTCTCAAACTCAAACACAACTTTTCTGAAATTGATTTTAAGGCCATCAAATCGCTCACCTTGGGCAAGGTCACAGGTAGGTTTTACTAAAAACATTCCTGATTCATCAGTTGTTATAGTGCTGGAGTTAACCTGTACTGTGTGTTGGATTTTTAATAGGACTGGGGTTTTGTTTGGCTGGTTTAGCTTTAAGGGTTGGTCTGACCATTCCAGTACTCCTATTTGCCTGACATCAATACAAAAATTTGGCAGCTTTAATTGTTTGCACTGATAGCAATATTAACTTCTCCCATTGCTCCCTCCAGTAAAGTGATTCATACTGCCTGGGTGGCTGCACAGGGTGGCATCTTAGCCTAATGATACCATTTTGCTGACTACAGCTTGCTCCTCTCAAGCTATCTCTATTTCCTAACGATAAGAACAGCAGCACTGTGAGCCTTCATCCTCTCTACCCTTTTTGCACTCCCAGTCCTTTTCCATTTGAATTCTGAAAGGAATATTTATATTGCATATATCACTGAGGTCACAATTCTGCATGCTCTGCGTGTGGACCTTCTTCATCTTTACCTTTCCACACTACAAAGCCATTACAAGACCAGGAAAACTGCCAGAAATTTGGAAAGTAGAACTCCTCTGTTTTGTTGTCAGTTATGTTATATTACTTTATATAAGAGCCTTATTCATTCGCAGTAAGATTCTAAATGCTTCCTTAGTTACAGACATTTTAGTCCTTTGTTAGAATTGTCAGGCTTGATATGGAGGTTTCACTATTACAATATTGTATGTTGTATTAATGGCACCTAAGGCCTATGGGATTGGTAGCTGGACAGAAACATCAGACATCATCTAGTGTCTACTTGTGCAATATAATTGTATATAATGACATCAGTGCATTCTGCATCGTGTTTTACTAAGTAGATTAAGGGCAGGAGCTGACTTTTGTCTTAATGATAACTAATATTGGTTCAGAATGCAGCAGTCTTCCAAGCCTTTGTGGACAGGTTTGGGTACCTGACACTTTTCAGCCCAAGTCAGAGCTAAGCTAAAAATCTCATTTTGTCAACAGTCAGCTGTAGTGCTTAAAATCTCAAAGAACATTGCTCATCATGACCTCTACCTAAAGCTCCAGCTATAGATATCAAATCAATAAACCAAGGCTTTTCTAACCAGCAAGATGGAACATAGCACAAAGACCTTCAAACATGTAGCCAGCAAGCTGACAAGATGCAGCTCAGCATCATGGAGAGAAACTAGATTTAGTCACAAAAATAAGATTAACTTTACAAGTACAAGGTTGTTGCAAAGCCAAAAAGCCCAGATGTATCTCCAGAGGTCTGGCATTCAGTTCCACTGAACACCACTGACTTGTCTCCAGACAGCTTTTAATGGATATATCCTTCTGTTATTTCTCTCTTGCTCCAGTGTTCATTGGGATTTTGTTTTAGTAATAGTAATAATAATAGTAATAGTTCATTTTCCGTAATGACGCTAAAGCCATAAACTTGGCCATCCAGATGGTGCAAGATCTTCTTGATGTACCAGGAATCACACAACGTATCCCAGCAAGTCGCTTTAATTCCAGCCTAATCCTAATTCTGGTTTCTTCTTCATATGTTAAGCAAATTTCTGCAGACTTTTTCTTCTATGTCAGGATTTCATTTTCCAGGTTTTATCCCACAACTGTGGCTGTGCTGAGTCCTTGTGCCCTCACAGAACCACAAATCCCCTGAGTCTTCTCCTAGCCAGAATGAACAGTCCCAGCTCTCTCATATGAAAGATGCTCCAGTCCCTTAATCATCTTTGCAGTCCTTTGCTGGACTCACTCCAGTAGGTCCATGTCTGTCTTCCACTGGGGATGCCAGAACTGGACCCAGCACTCCAGTAGTGTTACATCCATGCAGAGTGCGGGGGGAGGATTACCTCCTCCTGTCTGCTGGCAGTGCTCTTCCCAAAGCAACCCTGGATGTTATTGGCTGCCTTTGCTGCAAGGGCACATTTCTGGCTTATGGTCAGCTTGTTGTCCACTGGGACCCCCATATCTTTCTCCGCAAAGCTGCCAGCTGGTCAGCCCCAACCAGTGTTGGTAGATGGGATTATTCCTAACCCAAGTGCAAATCTTTGCATTTCTTTGGTTGAACTTCACGAGGTTCCTGGTTTCCTATTTCTCCAGCTTGTCAATGTCCCTCTAATGGTGGCCCAACCATCTAGTCTGCCAACTACTCCTCCCAATTTTGTATCGTCTCCAAACTTACTCAGTTTGTGCACTGTTCCATGCTGGCAAAAAAAACCCAGAAATCCCTACTGCTGCAAAGTGAAGAGTATTGCCTTGTTGTATCAAGAGGAGAGCTGGACTTTGTCATTTTAGGAACGTAGGACTTAAATATGTCCATTCATCATTTATGCTATTATATGGGTAAAATGTTGACTATAGCTTCTTTTAATGATTCACCAGAAGGTGAATATTGCTGACCTAAACTAATACCCTCCAATTTCTTTCTTGTCATTGTCATCCCCTCAGCAAAGCATAAACTTCCAGAGGCATGTGATGCTTCGAACTAGACCTCAACTTCCTGTAGCATTTGTTTTGGATGCCACTGGGATTTAGGTACCTAAAGGCATTCATTAGGACCATTTAAGTGTCCACTGAAATAGAACCATATAGAAAAACTCTGTTCTACGTGTCCTACATATCCATGCTACACTCTTCTGAAAATTTGTGTCTCCTCTTCTTTCCTGTCACACCGCTGCTCATTTGCCTGCTCTAACAGCCTATTCCTGGCTGCTTAACCAAATGATTATACCACCCTCTTTCTTGACTCCACCATTCATTTCCCACTGGCTGAGAAATCTCAAAGAGAGCTTGCAGCAGGACATCATAAAAGATTGAAACCTCTTCCTCACCGGATTTTCTTATGATAACCATTTTGGCACAGCTGGAACTCTTGAAAAGTGCACTTCTATACAAAGACCAGTTTTTAAATAATAGTGCTTCCCACCCCCCAGCCCAATTACACTTCCTTTAGTCAAAAGCTACTTAAACGCTGATGTTTTTTTTCTGCTTTTCAAATCTGCTATATTTTCCAATGGCTGCCCTACACCCACCTCTGAATTCCAGGGAAAAAAACTTCCGTTTAAGGCAGAGGGGGCTCACCTGGATTTCAAAACATAGCAACACTCACTCTGCCACAGACTGCTTGAATGACCTTGGGCAAGCCCTTTATGTGCAGATATAAAGGTAAGCAGGCATTTTATTCCCACTGGAACCAGTCTGAGCTTTACTATCTCTGTTCTCTATCAGTAAAGCATGGATAATAGAACATCCCTACATCAGAGGGGTACTAGGAGGATAAAAGCATTAAAGGCTGTGAGCTGTTCAGATCCACAGTAATGGGGCCATATAGCTGCCTTAGAAAGATCAATCTAAATATAAGTGTGGTTTTGAAGACAAGGGAGTAAAAAGAAGCAGCATTCAAGTAGCCAACAGTGGTCTGTTGAATTCATCCTCACAGTGTCCAACAGCAATAGAGAAATATTATCCTGTAGTTTGTTGTCATTTTTACTTCACAAATATAGAGGCAAGACACAAAAGGACCTATCCAAAGCTCATCAGTATCAATGGGAGTTTTTCCATGGACTTTAGTGAGTACTGAATTCAGGCCCCAAGTGGGTCATACAGTTTATGGCAAAGCCTCAGTGAAATCTTAACCAGAGTCCCAGTTCATTTACTTTAAGTACTCCTTGCAGAGATCATACTGCTGTATTTAACCACATGAGCTCTACTGGCAATCTGACCTAACTGTGAAGCTGGCTCCACTTTGAACAAGGGATTGAACTGTATGACCTTCAGAGGTGTCTTTCAACTTAAATTATTCTGTAACTCTCTGATCTCAGAGACACATTTGCATATGGTTAAGTCTTGTCTAGAAAAAGCTGCTATCCCAATGGAAAATATAATTTATTTGTTTTGAGTTGACCTTAATGAATCTTTGAAACCTTCTTATTGTGCCCCAACATGTCTAAATACTTCACCATGATAGTCCCTGGAAAAATAATCACTGATGTAGAGAAGTGAATCTGATTGTCTGCGTATTTGCTTCTAAGCAATTTAATATACTAACTGTGTAGCGATACCAGAGTAAAAGGGTAGCATTGAAAGGGATTCAAGAGTATTCTGAAGAAAAAGATGGCAAAGATTTCCTTAGCTTCTATTAATGTTGACCTAACTTACTTGTGTCTTCAAAGACATGAATTAGCAGACCTTCCCACACTGGCAATGTAAAGAACTGTGTAGTCTAGCACATGATCATCATAGCTTTTATGTCTAAAAGCCTGAGCTAAAACACACTCAAGTTGTACGAGTCTTTCCACAGAATCATTCAGCTTTGATGCAAAGCGTACATAGAAGAAAGTTTAACTAGAAAGTAATTTTATTAAATCATTATATAGGTGCAGTATGATTCTTACGATTTATAAAATAGTTTTACTTATTAAAACTCCACAAGAAGAAAATGGGATCTATACAACAAAGAGATCACAGAGCAATTCATCCAAGAATGATATTATACTGGGGGGAGATGATAATGAAATAATTAAATCAATAGGGGTAAGTTGGCATTAACTGAGATACAAAAGCTTCCCTAAAGAAGTGACTCTTTTTAGAGAGTTCCTACAGAAAATACTTAAGTCCATTTTTTTGGTGGATTTTTAAAGCTTACAAGATCACAATTTGCTCGAGAAATTTAAAGTCACAGTCTTGGGATATCATGCTCTAGCATTTTAAACAGTTCAGCAATGACTGCAAGAGATATTGGCTGGACTCTTCTGGCTCCTGCAAAGCTCTTTACTGCAGACTTGTCTTGCCCATTTCTTAGAAGGAACATACCCCAGAGAAGGATTTCTTGGGTGCGTTATTGGTCTAAAATTTTTTTCCCTCCTAGCAGCCTAGAAAATCATTAAAGGAAATGGAAATTACTGCTTAAGATAAAAAAGGAGAGAGAGGCATTTGGGACCAAGATGGCAGCAGTTAAAATAGGTAAACTTTGGCCACCCCGGGCACTTCAAGCTATCCAAGGTCTAAGCCAATAATGCCATCATGTGTCTCTCAAAGAGACCAAATCTATTCAGATTCTTTCCCCAGCAATATCATTTACCATATGATCATAACACCATGCTTAAATACCCTTTTTCTTGACAATAATACTGCCTAAATAAGTGTCCATGGTCATCTACTTCTATCCAGAAATGTTATTTTTAGTCTGAATTCTTGCTACTTGGGTTGATTTTAGCTATCTGCTCCTGAGAAAACCATGTATTATTTTGCACATCATCTCTCCATCTTTTTGCATGCTTTCTTCTTGTGGATTATATTTTGAGCCCATGCAAAATCACATCAGATGGCTGTGTTGTGACAGATTAGGATTCAAATGTCAAAAATTGTGACATGTAACAAATTTCATATTGCAACTCAAAGCAGTGCTTCATTTTCAATGACAAACTGTCTTTAAGAAAACATACTAAATGCATGTCTGAAATTATCTCTGCTAAGCCTAATGAAACAAAAATTCTCAAATGTTCCACTTGGCAAAAAATGCTCAATTGCTGGCAAGCAAATCCTGGTGCGTTCTGCTCATTCCTAGGAAAACTTGTGAGGAAAAGTACCTTTACTTTGCTCTTGCTGTCCCTTGCTATTTCAGAAGTGTCTCGGAGGTGCATTGAATGCCTGGAGCCTGTCTCCTGTTCAGGTTCATCCTTTTCTTAAGCAAGAGCCAAAATGGTTGAGCTCAAGGGTTCTAATCAAGAAAAATGTCTGTGTCGTTCACTCCACTGTCTTTGTGGGAGGCTTACACCAGGAAATTAGATTATTCCAAACATGCCTTTTTGTGAGTCCAAGTCTAATCCAAGATATGCTTTCTGCCCTTTCTAAATTAATGGTTCAAATTAGCAATGTTTACTGAGGTTGTTGAAGGACATAGCATGTTTTTTGAGATAACTACATAGTACCTGCAAGTCAACTCTACTTTTCTGAGACAGGTGCAGTGTGGATACTACAAGTATCTTTTACTTCAAGGTCATGGCTTCGAATCTAGTGATGATGTCCAAGAAGTGATCTTGCCAGTGCTGTTCAACACCCTGACAACTCCCACAAAAAACATCTTTCTATGTCTCAGACTCAAAAAAAAAAAAAAGGACCACCAGTGCTTCAGCATAGGGAGTAAATTACCCTTTGTGCTTCTACCAGTGATTCACTTAGATTAATGCAGTAATTAGGGCACAGGCATTTAAAACAGGCTATGTCTGCTCTCCCTGAAGTTAAAAATAAATTTATATAAAGTAAAGCCATGATGAGCCTTCCTCGATATAAGTGAGCATACAAGTAAACTTTGGGCTCAGATTTAAGTTTCTAACGGATGTGAAATTAATGTTTAGAAAGAAAGAACAAAAAGATATTGGATGATGTTTATGGTCCCATTTTTCACAGTGATATCCTTACAAAAAAGGTCTTTTGAGCCACTCTCCCTATTAAAATAACTCTGTTGATTTCTCTTTGATTTCAGTCAGCTGTCATATTAGTTATCATTTACTGTGTCAATTTGCTGATACATTGGTGAGCAGCTTAGTGCTTGGTCCTAGAGAACTCTGGCAGAATTCTATTTATAATGAAAACTACTTCCCCATTACTGAGCTATTAAGACTTAAAATTACTTTATTTAAGATCTTAAAGCAAGTATGTTGTATATGGCAGAGGTGCACAAAGAAACAGCAGTAGAACAGGACGTCTGTTTTGGTGAATAGGAATGAATCAGCAGATAAATTATGTTGATACAATCAATAAAGTTTTAAAAATACAGCTACGTGTTAGATCTAATCCTCATTATCACAGAAAGCCATTACCAATACATGGAAAACAGGAAAGCAAAACCAACACAAAACTTACTGAGCTGTGACATTGAAAACAGCTTCCAGGGAGCAGCTGGAGGACCCAGCAAGAAGTCAGACCAGCCTATGCACAACTCAGCAGACAAAGCTTAAAAAGTACTTCCTAAAAATATGGGTAAACTGAAGTTGTGGGGAATGAACAGTTAAATTACTCAAAAGCTGAAAAAACTTGCCTTCTCACCTCCCATGTAGAAAACATCCAAAGTAACTCGGTCTCTAGTACCGAGAACAGAAACACAGTGCTAAAATGTCAGAAGGTCAAACCAAGCCATCAGCAGCAATTCAGTGTGACTTTCAAGGCCAAATGCATGGAAAGATTCACAGCGTTATCAGGTCAGAGGAGGACCACTGGTGTTTCAATATGACCTTGCTTCAACATAGACCTTGGAACTTCACTGAGTTGTTTCTCTGAGCACCATGTCGTGTAATGCAAATATCTTTGGAAAAACATTTTATCGTGATTCAAAGGCGTCAAGTGACGGAGTGGCCTTTAATAAGCCTTTCACAGAGGCAATCATATCATAATCACTGATTTATGTTATCCACTCAAGAATTCAGAGGGCAGCACAAGTTCACATCCAAGTTGTGCAGGTCTTTTAATGAGAACAGTGAAAGCCTCACTTTCTGAAAGACATAAGACATGTGCCTAAAACCATATAATAAAGCAAACGGTATCTGTGCACATGGGATTTTCAATAGAGAAGTCTGGGGTTGGTTTTTGTTTGTTGTTTGATTTCTTTTTTTTTTTCAAATTTCAAAGCCTTTCAAGAAAAAAGTCTCCTAGTTCTCATTTATGCAAAGCTTACTTTGACAAAAGACTCCTGGAATTGGCCCTTAATTTGACTGTTTAAAAAAGCCTCCAAAAATACTGTATCTTAGACTTTTTGAGCTACTGTACCATGAAAAAAGAATTCATTATTTCTTAGGCTTTACCTTTTGCACATTGGGGCAGAACAGAGCAATTTAGATTGCCTGATGCCTAAAAGATACCAACAAATCCACCTTTTGTGTCAGAGCTAAGAAAACAGGGAAGGCTGAGAGTAGGAATGTTTTCAAAGGGTTTTATAAATTCAAGAAAGATGGCAAGTACCATAAATCAGTCTTTTAGTTTTATATAAGTTTCTTGCAGAAACTTGGAAACAATTCTTTGTCTGTTTTATAACACCCCTGCCAAAATCTCATTAAAAAACTGAATGCAGCCAATTCCTACACACTTTCAGAAGAGTGAATGTGAACCTCTGTAAGGCTGCAGTTCTTTCAGTAGCAAAGCCTCACTGTTTCCCTTCCCATCTCTCATTCTCACAGTTACTCACAGCCCAGAGACTGTCCCCATGACAGCTCTGCACCCGGAGCATCTCTCCTGTAAAGACCCCTGGGAGACCAAGCTCACACCGTGCCTTGCTTTACTGAGAAACAGCCAAACACTTCCACATTGTACTTCCATGAAGACATTCAAACATAATTAGAAATCTTCTCAGCTAATTCCCTCTGACTGTGTGACATAACGGTCACAGATCTTGAGCACCAAAGTAATGTGTGATTCGAGCTAGTTTTGAGATTTCTCTGTATTTTCTTATATTTAAAAGAAGTTTATGTAATTCAGGTATCAATGTCAGCTATAACAGAAGGTCTACTTTTTTCCTAAATCCTTTTGACTGAGAGCATGTAAAATCATTGTACTTGAATGACAGTGGAAAAAAATTGACCTTATGTTAAAGTTTGCCATCTCACTCTTTCAAGCTTTGAAAATAAACTTGAAAAACTGGGAATCCTTATTTTCCAATGTCAAATATTTCCAAAACTTACAATGCTAGAAATTTTTTCATTAGCAGGTAATTTTTAAGACTTTGAATAACTTTTGATACTGTGTATGTGTGTATTTGTGGGTTTTTCTCCTTGTTTGATTGACCTAGATATAAGGCGCATCATGTTACAGACCTCTGAGCAGTATGAATTTCAATTTCTGGAAAGTAAATAAATGAGAGCTTGGAGGAAAGGGAAGATGACTTCACTGTCCTTCACTGACTTTCCCAAACAATCTTTGATATTAAAACATTTGGAACTAAATAAAAAAACACTTATCTTTGAATTGGCTTTCTCTTTGTGAAATTTAAATGAACACAGACCGACAGATAAATTAATTGCACTATCTCATCTTCAGGCTGAAAAAAAGCATGGAGATATTGGTTTTGGTTTTGATTTAGATCAAAAGAGGTATAGTTTTGCTTTTTATTTAATAGTGGAATAAGGCTAGCAGAGTGAGAGCTTGGCTCATAACTAGGAGGACTCCTAGGAGCTCTGGTTATAAAAATGTTGTAAAGTGATTAGGTGGATTAGAAAAGTAAGTTGAAAAAATAAACTCTTGAAGAAGGGTGGAAGCCTTTATTAGCAAGCCATTCAATATTAGGCCTCATGAAGCATTGTATAATAGGCAATAGAGAGTGGACTCCTTCATTAAAATAGTGGAGGAGGTGGAATGCCTTGAAGATATGGTCCATATCTGTGAAACTGATGTTCTTAACAGATGCAAAAAAAAATTAAAGAGCATCATCCCCAAGATCCTGTGATATTCAGTGTTGCTATTTTTACTGGTTTTTTTATTATCATTATTGCCATGGCTAGCACCTATGATGTGTTAGATTTTGTCCAGACAGTAGAGAAAATGGATGAGGAAAGAAGCACAGTGCAGGCTTTTATGTCCAAGCACCTTGATTCAATGTAAGAAGCACTGTAGAGGAAGGATGGGAACCTCATGGGTCAGGCCAGGGAGAATTTGTAGGCTGCTAAAGGAGAACTTGAACAGTTGAGATTGGATGAAGAGAAGTAAAGGGGGTGGGTAAGGCAAAAAAAGATTAATTT
Source organism: Aramus guarauna (assembly GCA_013400195.1). NCBI lineage: Eukaryota > Metazoa > Chordata > Aves > Gruiformes > Aramidae > Aramus > Aramus guarauna. The sequence goes on along the minus strand of VXBL01007961.1, from coordinate 40,353 downwards.
TTTTATATGCCTTCCTAAACCAGGTAATTCCTATAGTGTTTTTGTGTTGTACTGCAGAGAGTTTGTCACTGGACCCTGAAGTCTCAAAAGCAAATGCCTATGGTTTCACTGGCTGCCTGTCCTCTGTTCAGTACAACCACATTGCTCCCCTTAAAGCTGCCCTACGCCATCCCAGCATTGCTCCCGTGACTGTCAAAGGTTCCTTGACTGAATCCAGCTGTGCGTCCATAATGGAAGCTGATGTGAACACAGTAACCACGATATATTCCTCATCAGGTATGTCCTGCTAAGAATGGAATGGGGAATTTAAAGGATACTGTAGAGTGAGGTTTCCTTCCTTTTTGCTGTAATGCAATTGTGATTGTATAAATATTGGAAGTGGAAAATTGCCTTTTCCCTCATAAATAGCAGTGTTGAGGATAGGCATTAGGATCAGCCAAGGCACCATTGTACTAAAACAGTTTTCAGACTAAGTTCCTGGATTGCCTAAAACATGCCTAGAACAAACAAAATGTCCCAAAGCCATAATGGAGACAGCATTAAAAGTATGATTATGCACCTGATTTTGCCATTCTTGTCCACTTTAGATAGCTCCAGTGCTGTAGATCTCAAAGGAGAACATAAATGTTACACAGATTTCCTCTCCCAGTGGTGATCAGCAAGAGGAGTCATACAACAAACAAGTCAAATTTGTTCCCACCCTAGCAGATACGAACAAAACCTCCTTGTACAAACCCCTCGACACATGTGCGTGACTTCCATTGAATGCTTGTACTTTATTCTCTCAGGCTAGAGAGAAGGAGTACTACTTGAGCGGTACCACTAAGATGATCCCAATAGTTCGTTTATCTTTTGCAATCCTGAAACTGTCCTCTGGGAATCTTAAGTATTTTGCATATGTGAATTTGTATGCAGAGAAGGAAACTCAGAGCAGCTGGAAGTGTTGTCACCAGGAACAGGGGCAATCAAGTTGCTGCTTTAGTCACCAGTGGATGTGGCAGAATTCTTAATGACCAGAAAGGAATACAAATTAAGGGCTATTTTTTGCCCCTTGACCTTTGAAGTCAGTTTCTCTTTTCTGATAGCTGATAGAAGTCTGGTTTAGATCATAATATGATTCCTTGGACATTTGTACTTGCATCAATTCCCAATTTCCTGCAGCTTCTGCCTAAGATATTCAGCAGAAAACAAACGATGCTATTAGCATTCTGCATAGGCAAAAAGGCTGCTGATTACTCTGTGGAGGGTGGCTGCCAGTGTCTGTGCTTCTCCCCACCCCCCAACTTTCTTCTCACCAACCAGAGTTGTCTAAAGTATCTGATGCACAGAAGAAATGTGTCTTGTAAATACTGAATGGGCAATGGTACTGAAAATATGAACTCCGTGCCCTGTGATCTGTCACCTCGGTGATCTAATTTTTCTAAAGAGTTTAGAGAGCAGTAAAACCTGAGGCTCAGAAATGCAGGACAGAACACAGAGCAGAGTGTAGCATCTTTGGACTTAAATATTTAAAGCTTACAATCAGTTGCACTCTATTGTCAAGGTTAAGCACTGTTACGTCAGAAATGCAGAATTATTATAAAAGCTCATCCCTGTCTTTGCCACTCTGTGCTTTAAAATATGATTTCCTCTCAGTATGTTGAATTAACTGACACTACTGCCTCTCTATTCACACTGGATTTGATTAAAGCCTCAATAAGATCTTTAGAAAAAGTTAGTTCTGAAGACCTCATGTCTTTATATGCTATGGTAAGAGCACTGGGCGGTAGATTCTTGTTAAAAAAAAAATTCTGATTTGTAGCAAATTATACTTAGTATAGATGTACTTGAGAATTACATTTATACATGGAAAAGACACATTTTAAGAAATAAAAAGAAGATAGAGTTAGGGATTAACATTCAAATTTACTGCTCATATCTCAATTCATCAGTTCCAAATTTCTCATTATTGAGTGTCTGAGAAGAAAAATAGAACTTCAAAGTTGACTGTACATGTCTGTGTCGATTTTATAATGTACAGATACAACAAAAAAGCCCTCTAGGAAATCTCTCTTTAAATGTGTGAAAAAAGCTTCCTATATTTATAACTTGAAAACAATTGAAGCTCTTTTCTTCAGAGAGGAATACTTGTTGTCTTCAAGAAAGTTTCCTAGATATGGAATAAAATCCATTCACGCAGGCTCAGTTATCCATACACATCCTTTCTGGTTAGGAAACACAAAATGAAATGTGACTTACTGTGGCTTTGATATTTAACAAAGATCTGCAAATCACCTTCTTCCTTGCTGAGGCACATGTAGAGGTTTTGGTATTCTGGACTCTGCACTGATGGTGTAGAGATAATGGACTTTTACTATGCTTTTTTTTTTTTTTTTTTTTAAATATATATATTAAAATACTGTAAATGCCAAAGCAGATTCAGTTGTGTGAATGGTGGAGTCTTGAGCTGTCTACCCCCGTTGAAGAGCAGGTCTTTGCATTTAAATTAAAAAAATGCCAAGGACTTTCATAAGTCAGAAACTACATTGAAAAAATTTGCTTCTGAAAGGCAGCTTAAACAGTGCAAGTCCCTGTCTCACTGTGCTAGTCGTGCTGGACCTGAAAGGTTTCAAACAAGGAGGAACTGTCCAGGGATGTTCCAGGACAGCCTTGACCATAGCAACTATGAGATGGCGGAGTTTGGGATCCTGAGAAGAACGGAAAAAAAACAGAAAGCATGATTGCAGACTTCAGGAGAACAACATTTGACCTGGTCATGGACCTGCTTGGAAGAATCCCACAGGATGCAGCCTCGGTGAGAAGAGGGGTCCAGGAGAGCTGGTTCAAGGATTACCTCCTCCAAAAGCAAGAATGGTCCATCCCAATGAGCAGGAAATCTACCAAAGATGATAGAAGGCCCAGTGAGGTTGTGAAGTCTTCATCCTTGGATATATTAAAAACTCAAATGGATACATCCCTGAGAAACTTGCTGTAATAGACTCTCATGATTTCCAGAGGCGCCTTCTGACCTTAGTGATGCTTCCAACCTCAGTGATTCGCATTGTAATGTCATCAGTTATATCTAAAAGAAGGAGGATGTCCTATTAAGGTCTCATATGAGACACAGTATTACTTTTCCTTGGCTTCAGAGTTTACTGTGTTCCCACTGGAGCTGGTTCTGCTGTCACATGCCATCTGCTCCACTGTAACAAACCCTCCTCTCCTTGTGTCCTTATTTTATTTCTTAGGCAAAACATAATTCTTAAGACCTATATCTGTTGGCATCCATTGTGAAACCGATCTCCAACATTTGTTCTGTGCTTAAATTCTGTGTAACAGTCACCAAAAAATAGTGCAACTTTAATACCATTTAGTGTCAGATGTTACATAATCTTTTAGGCATGAATGATGTCTTATGTAATTTTTGAGGTAGAAATTTAATTTCATGCTTTTTTCATACATTTTTAATAGTCTTTCATGACTCTATTTGACTAATACCATGCACCAGATAGCAGCCGGAGATTTTTCTTTAGTACAGGAGGACTGATGTTTAACAGAAGTGAATTTTCATTGTAACTGATTTCAGTGGTGCCACTGAGGGGTGAGGTAGAAAATATCTCACCTAACTTCCCGTATCTGAAAGTTAAATCATCTTGAGTGTAAAATAGTAATTACTCCCCTCTTCTAGTTTGTGGAAAGAAATAGACGAATCGTATTTTCATTCTTTGACAGCCATCTTAGGGTATAAAGTATCTGTAGGTTCTCTTTTCCTCTGACTAAATAAAAAGAGCCTAAATTACTAGTTTTAATTTATAAAAGTAACTCAGATACTGAAAAATAAAGATGAACCTAAAATGAAAATTATGAGCAACCTTGATCTAACTTTGAATTTGTCCCTGCTTTGAACTTAGACTCAAAGGCTTGATATTAGGCTAAATAACCTCCAGATTTCCTTTCCAATGTAACCTTTTCTATGATGCTATCTGTATTTATGTGTAAACCAACAATTTTTATCCCCATTCCAGTTCTACAAATGTAGTAAATGAGACGAAGCATTGCCTTGACTATTTGTTTCTTGGCAACATCACTATAGGCACCCGATATCCAAGCAAGGGGCCTCTTGCAAATAGGTCTCAACCTGAGTGTCTAAATCTATCATTGGCAATTACCATTCATATTGATAATGGATGTACTGGAGGTGTTCAGTTGGACCCAGAAGTCCCTTTTGTGCTAGTAGCTCAGTCAATGAATTGCAGATATGGGGAACCCCTGATGTGTTTGATGAGAAATCCTTCCACCCATAAAACTAGCAGTAGAGTTGCATCTTTTAAAACACAAAAGTCTCTTCAAGGCTGATGCCTTCTGCACATCTTTGGGGCTATTATCAGTGATGTAGAGAATAAGAAAAAAGTGCCCCCTTTAAGAACCTAAACAACCCAAAGCCACCATCATTACAAACTCAGCACCTCTTGATACACAAATATGAAGTTGTTGCTTGTTTCAATAAAAAAATATATTCTTGGGCAATGAGACACCAAAATGTAGCTGAGACAGCTTACTAAGGCAAGGATGTTCAATTACAATAAACCTTGCAACACCAAATTTCTCAGTTAGGCTTCCATCTCTTGCATCAGAAAAATCAGTTTGGCAAAGGAGTATAATACATAGTAGAGACAGGGATCTGTAACTCCCATGTACTTCCTCTGTATGATAGCCTGGAGGCTTCTAAAGGAAAGAAACACAGATAGGAGTCTTGTCAAAGGAGAGGGTGAGCTGAAAAG
>VXBL01007961.1:14907-29950 GCA_013400195.1 Aramus guarauna | reverse complement strand
GGGTTTAATACTTTTTATATATAAAATATCAGGATTTATTTTAATGGAAAACTTGAGAATATCAAAGAATTTTTTGGAGGTGTTGTTTAGGTTTTCTTCCTTCCCCCAAGACAAGTTTCATAACAAAAGTAAGGGGCTGGTACAAGGATACCAAGTCTTTTTTTTTTTTTTTTTCTCTTGGTGATATGGTATGTAACCTCAGAAAATTATTATTGCTCGGCAGGAATTTTTAGGCTATGAAAATTCTAAGTCACTTAGATATGGATTTAAGCACTGCACGTTCCTGTTTTCCAGAAATTATTTGGCCAATAACAGCCATGCTTGTGTTTAGTCATGCAAAGTCTGAGTCGGATGCCTGGAAGGACTGTCTGAGAACCCTGGTGTCTGGCTATAGAAAACAAATGAAGGCTGTCCGTCAGAAAGCTAAATCCCACTAACTTTCAGTGAGACATAGGCTGCCACCTGAGTGAAGTGTGGGCTTTCAAAGGACTGTAGTCTCCTGAGGATGTGGATCAATGCTTAAGTGATTAAATAAGATGAGCGCTTGACTCAAATTATTTTCAGTTGGATTTCTGCTTCTGCCTTGCTGTCAAATGTTTTAAAATACTAGAAGACATTTGAATACCTTTGAAAATTGAGTGCCATTTCTCTTTTGGAAATAAAACATTGGTCCTAAGTCACCTATGTAATTTGCAGTAAGTATTTCATCTGTCCTTATTCATTTACTAGAGACAAGACAGTGTGGGTGTTTTGAGTAAATTTTTTAACACATACATTTTTTTTTTTCTTTTTCTTGTTCATGCCACAGCGCTTAAGGTATGTCTGCAGTGAAAACAAAGCCAAACAAAAGACAGGCTTTTAATTCACATTGGCTAAACCAGGGTTCTCATCTGGGTGAGATGTTAAAACAAGCCATTCAGGGCTGTACTGTTATCAGATTGTGTTCAGTCATGAGATTCCCCTGAAATTTCAGTTAAAACTCACGGCCAAAAATCAAGCATGAGATGCCTTGTCTCTGCTTTATTTTAACCTGGTCTAGCCAGACTTAACCCATCCTATTTAGCAATTGCTCAGTTTTTACAGTGTAAGCCAAACTTATTTTAATGAGATGTTTGTCTCCATTAGCATTTAGCTGATCACATATTACACATACTGGGCGAGGAGCAATCAATACATCATATATTTTCACTATGATGAGGACGTAGGAATCTTCTAATGAAGTCCGCTATAGATTTTGCTGAGCAAAAGATCGAGTCCTAGACCTATGGAAGCTCTTGAAGATTGTTTTTACCTGAGTGTTTTGGGTTTGTTTCATTTTGCATTTGGTTTTACAGGCTACGTGTTTTACAGTTGTCATCCAGTCCTGTCCTGTGGTCAGTGAGGACAGGGCAAATGTCTCAGACATCCTTTAGGATTAAATGAATAATTCTCTAGAGGTGCATCTTTCTCTCCATTGATTAGAGAGACAGAGCAGGCTCCTGGCAATAGGTGAGCTACTTCTAGCAGAATTTGCCTACTTATAATAGCAAGTGGCCATTTGATCAGTAATCTGTGGGGCTCGGGAGAGGATAGCTCTCCTGCCAATCTATTCTAGATCCAAGATCCATTCATTGCCTCATGTGGGAGCTTTGGCAGAAAGCGTACATGTAGACAGATCTACACAGATTTCATAATCTAAAGCTAACTCAGATCCCTAAGATGCCTTTCTAGCCCTGTGTGTCTGGTGCCATTTGAGATGAACTCTAGAGGATCTCTGCAGCTCTAGTAAGGTTGCAAGTATCCTGTCTGTCATGTCTCATATCTGCTAGCCCCAAGCAGATATGTCAGACACCTGTTGGCTTTCCAAATTACAGTAAGTACCATTCAGAACCCCTAAGTTCTCGATGCAGTGAATCCCTGAAAAAAATCCCATCTTCAGAACAAAATCAACCTTCCTTTCCATCAGTGTAAGCCAATCAGCTGAAGTGTGTCCTTCACTCCAGGTTAACAAGAGTATAACAGGAGGCAGAATTTGACCCCTTTGTGTTCCACCATCTCCTGCCATTGTTGTTTGTTGCCCTCACCTACACAAAGCCTACACTGAAGAAGACCAGTTGCAAGTATTGTTCTGCACTGCCAGCTTTTCACAGACACAAAGAGTTTCTTTTTTATTATTATTATTTTTATTTTTATTTTTCAGAAAGCAACACTTTGTAAAAGACTTGAGCAACAGTTGAGACCTTGTAAGGCTCTCTAAGACAAGTGCCATTTCAAAGCTTTCATGCGGTTTTGAAATGCCTATTTACCAAACAAGCCAAGTGAAATAGTTACATCCCTGCCAAACCAAGGGCCTTATCCAGAGTCTTGAGGTTGGTGGGAGGCCTCTTGGTAGACTACAGTTAGAATTGCACCATGCCCTTTGGGGTTTTGGGGCTATTCTTCATAAGTTACTAACACAGCTTCAAAGCATGATTTGTTCCCTTTCGTTCTGCACTTTGCTGTGCTTCATTTTCCAATGAAAAGTTCTCAACATCTCCTTTTGTTGTGGGCGGCCCCCTCCTCCGTGCTCCTTTTGTACTTGAAATTTCTTAACACACTGTTCTTTTGGGTCTGAAATAGCTTTTTTCTTTGGTTGTTTATTTTGAGTCATGCATATAGGAGTTTGGATATTTCTATGTACTGGTACTTATTTTTGTGATCTTTTGCACTAAGTTACTCTGACAAAAACAAAAACTGGAAAAAAAAAAAAGCACACTTTCTGGTGAACTATTGTAATTTGTAAGCTCGTTGTTTGTTGTTTGTAATGTACTGAGTCTACAAGCCGAGCTAAGGAAGGATTAAGGCAACAGTTTGTGTTGACAGTGTCACTCCATATCTAGTTCACCTCTGTTTTCTTTTTCTCTCCTTTTTTCTTTAACATGTGGGGCTATCAGATTGGTGGTTAGGAGGCAGAGGAACTTGTGTTATGATTCTAACTAAGGTTATGTTTTTTCTCCTGGCAGTCACAGAAAACAGAATTTTGAAGAAATTGCATGATTCTCAAAATGCCAGCCGGGTGTTCAGCCAGAAGGGAGACTGCACTCCACCATGGAGATGCAGTCACCTAGAAATGGTGACCTGTGAGGGGGAATGGGGACACGAACTCTCCACATTACAGTTGTGATGAGGCAGTGCAGGAGGCAACAGCTCTCAAAAAGGTTATGCTGTTGGAAACCACACATGGTAACCATCAGCTGGATACAAGCATTTCAGGTCTTTTTCCGCGATTAATTTTTGCCATGGAATGAATTACTAGTTAGTCTGCCAAAACATAGCCTTAATTGTCCTGTAAAGTATCAGAGATGTGCTTCAAATATGGGAGAGGATTTCAGACCTCTGGCTGATAGTCATCTGAATGTCTTCAGCTAGATCACTGGAACTCTCCCTGATACCCCAAAGAATTGGGGATGATTTCCCTCAAACAATTGTGACATTTAACGAAATGTTGGGTACAACAGGTGATCCAAAGAATGGTGTTTGCTTAGAGAATCTCCTCTCCCCATCACTTCCTCACTTAGGATGCTTGTGGCACCTTTTTTCTAAACTATTGACTGCTGTTTACATTGCAACACCATTTGCTTCTTCATATGCCGATCATTACTCTTTTCATGGATTTCAATCCCACAATCGTCTGATACGATTTCTGCATGGGAAATTATTTACTCACTTTTGCATGCCATGGCCCTTTACACTTCCTTCTTGCATCATTTAGGGAAACCATTTTCTGATGTGTTTTGTCATTGCTGCCAATGCCAAGCATGTATATCGTTAAGAAAGAAAACTGATTGCTTCTGAGGTAAAGCTTAGATACCGCCAGTTGCAGCCTCACATCGCACTCATGACACAGAGGAGTACTCGGACACCCAAGCCCACTCCATGTAATTTCAGATAGAGGTTAGCAGAGCAAGAAGGTACATATTCTATCAGGCATCCAGCCATAAAAATCTGTAGTGAGTTTTGCAAATGAAATATTTAACATAGACCATTATATCTAAATGATAGAGAGAAGCTAAACATTGTAGTACCTGACCTGCTTTAAAACCCACACCATGAAAGAAACAGTTTCAGACCTCGTGATAATCCTGTTGAGGTCACTGTAGATACATCATAGATGAATTTAGCCTCAGATTGCCCTAGGCAAGGGCAGTGATGATCTGCAAACTGAGGCTGACATATATGAATTCAAGTCAGGACCTTATATTCGTCATCCTCTACTGCTGTCAACAGGAGTTGCATTCACTGCAATTATGTGTGTCTTCTAGCAGAACTGTGGATAAAACTTGGGATAAAGCAATGATCTTCAGCTCCACTTAAGCCCATGACATGGCTTAAGTCACCTTTAGGAGTTTCTGGAAATATGTGTAGGGGGAAGGGTGATCTGAGGGTGGTCTGTTGCCAACCAACTTGGGAGCCCACCCACTGACTTTGAAAGGATTTTATGGGATTTTAATGGAGTCCACCCCTGGATGGACTGTGGTGAACTGTATCCTACTTGAAAAATGAAGGCACCCTAAAAAGCAAAAAAAAAAAAAAAAAGAAGCAGCTTCACAGGCTGTGAAAGCTAGCTGAGATTAAATGCTTATAATAATAAAAAATTGGCTCTTTCTACAGATGAGTCCTTCATCATTCATTTTACTTTGGTCTACTCAAATTATATTAAATAAATCTCTCAGAACGCTGCTCATTTCAATAGCAAAGCAAAAAAAAAGGACTTCTTTTTTCTTCTAATGGTCCGTCCAAGGGTAATGCAAGAGTCTCTCAGTTACAGTAAAAAGCAAAATGGAGATTTAGATTATTCCCCTTTCGCTATCTGGTTTTCTAAAGAGAATTCCACAGGACGTTGCCTCAGTCCAAGTCAGTTTTGTAGACAATGTAACATGTCTTAATACCCTGTTCGGGGATTGAAAAAATTTAGCCTTAGCTTCTTTTGTTTTCTATGGTTACTGTTGTACAGAAGAAAGACTTAAACTGTAAATAATGTATATTTAATAAAAAGAGACTTTTTGTATGATTTTGTGTGGAAGACAAATGCCTCCTCCTGTGTTTTTATTTTATCTGAATGGAATTTAAAAAGTGCTGATGGGAAAACTAAGTTTTATGGGAAAACTAATTTTCAGGCATTTACATGTTAACTCTAAGCCAACAGATCTGACTGGATAGTAATAGAAGCTGAAGTGCTCACAACCTGGATTTATTGATTTCAGCTATTGCTAAAAGTTATTGTCAGAGGTTATCTGGTCATCACCCACATCCCTGACATAGCTCGTTAATGCCAGTTTGCAGCACCTACCCTGGGCTGCATAAGGGCACAGAACCTAAGAGATTGAAAGTTATGTCTGGAGATGTGCTTAAGTTCTGGTTACAAAATGTGTGTATGTACGTTTCCAGGTACCCCTGCACAGAAACGTATGTGCACATGCGTACACCCTCTCCCCAGCCTGCCGTGCATAAACCCTGCTGTATCCACGTGTTCCCTAGTGCAACAACCGCGCTTCTGCCTGTCACAGGGATCACACTCACACTCTGCCACCTTCACACACAACTCCAGCGTGATAAACTGGAGCTGGCTCAGTCTCGGTGACTCTGCCTTGGTTTTATGCTTTCAGTCTCGCTGATTATACCCCCCACCCCACTCCCAGCCTGTGGAAACTGAGCACTTCCATCTCTTGGTCTCCTTTGAAAGTCACAGTCTTTGATACTATCAACCGAGAACCAGTAAACACTGATGTAGAAAACAGCAAATCCTAATTAAGTATAAACAGGAGGACTCTTTCAAGAGTTTCACATGCTTGGATTTGGTGCAACCCCCATCCCAAACTGTCAGGGTTTATGTGTTCTGTGTTTCAGCCAGGCAAATACTTTAATATTAGCAGGGGAGCTGTGGATCTTATGATTGTAGGTTAAGATAAGAAGATAATCTCTATGAGTTTTATTTTTCCCCCTTCATTTCTGGATGGGCTGCCATCCAGAAGACAGAGTTAACAAGTGTCTGTGGTCCTGCGCAGAGGTGTGTTATTCTGGCAGGATAACTTTGCAGTACCTAGATTGGGGTTCTGCAGCCAGCGGTGCACGAGCACCCATCTCAGGGCTGGTCCAGCCTACCACGGGTGTCCAGTCCACAACCAGCCATGCAGCATGCAGACACAGAAGTCGTCCTACCCAACAGCACCCTCCTGGTGTCCCCTTATTCCTGGTGGGGTGGGAGAAATGGGCTAGTTATCACTTGACTTAGCAGAAACTTCAAGTTGCAATGAATCCCACACCAAGTTACTATTCTCAGAAAAAAATGAGCAAGTAAGAGCAATAGCCATATAAATCTTCCAGCTTTCCTTCTTCATAGCTAATATAGTGGGAGCAGTAACCTTACGAAGGCTTGGAAGGACAGTACCGACTCCTACAATTTTAGTTTTAATCCAACTCTTGAAAATTAAATTTGCATAGCTTACAGTATGGAAATGTCACTGTGACTTGTTTTCTGTTTTTTTTTCTGAGTGGAAAGAGAGATTTTTTTTTTTCTTCTTTAACTCCTTAGGTGGCTTCTTTAGCCTCCCCAGTGTTTTGGGGTTTTTTTTAGTTCATTATGCTTCTTTCTTCCTGAACTCTCATGTGATGAGTTAAAGACATTATGCAGAATGTTGCATTAAATAACCAAACTAGCGTAATTGACATGCATATATCTATTTGGTGGCCTAGCAAAACATCATTAATTGCGGTTTATGGCTAGTTAGCAATGTTTGGAAGAGGGGACAAGAAAATACCATGGTGGGATGTCATCAAATCTCCCTCTTCCCAGCACCTGCTGTCCTTTTATATTTGGCAGAATAAAAAAAGTCACCTCTTTTGCAGCATCCACATGAGTAGCAAGTGTCTTAGGTTAAAGCTTTGTTCCTTCAGCCAAAGGCCCATTGGCAAATGCATATAGACAAATACCATTAAGAGAGCACTGCTGTGAAAGAAATGCAGGAGAGCCCTGCTACAGTTAGCTGTGGTATTTTTTTGCTTTTTCCCCACAGCATGAGTACTAGACTGCTGCATTCAGTGCTTATTTTTCTATACCTGTTAGCCTAGCAAGAAATCATAAAAAGCAGCTATACAAGGTCATATTGTTCCTCCAGCCCCCCACGCTGGTGATGTCTGTATTTAACTCTTCTTAGCTTGAGACCATTGCTCTTTCTTTCTCAAAGCCTAAGCCAAATAGCCTTTGCCTCGGTTTAAGCCCATTACAGCTTGTCCTAGTCCCAAGGGAATGGAAAGAACAGCTCGATCCCTTCCTGCCACGCAGCAGCCCTTTTTCTCTCTTTAACAGCTACCTTATCCCTCCAGCTCCCCACAATCTTCAGCCTTCCTTGTTTTCTGACAAACCAACCCCACTTCCTTCACATCTTTTCTTGCACTTTTTTTTAACCCTACACAATCACAGAAAGCAGGCTGATAAGAACTTAATGCTTAATTTTACCTGCTGAAGTGTCAGAATTCACTGTAGCATAACTAATTTACAGGAAGATTTTTTTTCCCCTCCCCCCAAGTTTATTTTCTTCAACCCTACTCCCTGCACCCTTCTCTAACAAAATGCCATCAGACCTCTGCAGTGGTGGGGCTCCTGCCCCCCTGATCATCTTCCGTGGCCTCCTCTGGACTCTCTCCAACAGCTCCATGTCTTTCTTGTACTGGGGAGACCAGAGCTGGACTCGGTCCTCCAGGTGGGGTCTCACAAGAGAGGAGTAAAGGGGTAGAATCACCTTCCTTGACCTGCTGGTCACGCTTCTTTTGATGCAGCCCGTGATACGGTTGGCTTTCTGGGCTGCAAGTGCACATTGACAGTCATGTTGAGCTTCTCATCAACCAACCCACCAAGTCCTTCTCCTCAGGGCTGCTCTCAATCCATTCTCCACCCAGCCTGTAGGTGTGCTTGGGATTGCCCCAACCCTTGTGCAGGACTTTGTACTTGGCCTTGTTGAACTTCATGAGATTTGCATGGGCCCACCTCTCGAGCCTGTCAAGGTCCCTCTGGATGGCAAGATGGTCCCTTTCTACTGATTTCTCTCAGTCATAGTAAGGCATGGTAAACAGTCACACGGCAAGACTGCAGGACTTCTCTGCCACCACGGTACATCTGAACCCATATATGTGTGCTGTCTTCCACAGGTATGATATGCCTGAGATTTATGTAAAAGACTGATTAAGACCCACAATTAATGCCTGGTTTTAGTTATATACAAACACACATCCCAGAATTTCCTGTTCACATCAAGTATACTCAAGCATTAGGCTGTGCATTTCACGCTGTTCCTCTGCTCACACAGCAGAGATGAGTTGCCTTGCACGGACATCAGCTTTGTTTGCTACTAGTTCTACTGCCCAGGATGGAGGAGCACCTCAGCCCCATGGGGTTAAGCAAAAAAAAAAATCTCCCTTCATTATTTCACCCTGTCCTCCTAAAAGGCTGCAAGCTGATGTGAAAACAGAAAGATATCTGCTTCCCACTGGGAGGAGACCATTTAAAAAGTGATGGGGAAAAGATGATGATGTGTCTCTGTCTCCCCCCCCAACATTGCCAAGAGTTCAGTAAGTATTGCAGTAAGAAAGTTACTGCAGAAGGAAAGGATTTTTGTTTTTATTTTCTGGAGCAGACTGCTGTGCAGGACCCTTACATGCTAATCCAGAGGCTCCTCAGCATCATCAAGTTAAGGAAAGTCTGTAGCCAAAAAGGAGAGGCTATTAAAGGTACTCCATGTGTCCATGAGGGCAGGAGACGGTCCTGGGATCTGAAACACTTTGAGACACTACTGTGAGAAACAAAGAGAATCAGTTACTCCTCAAGATCAATATTGGTTTATGTATGCATACACACATATTTATACATACAGCCCCTCATATAAATACACACATATGGAGATAAAATACATACACCTACATGTATGTGTGTATATACATATAAATATACATGTATGTGTATATATATGTATTTATAAACATATGTATTTATATGTATAAGCCCTCCTCTGGCATAGATTTCCACTTCTGAGTCAGGGAAAAGCCCCCTGATCCCTAATTCCATGGAATAAGATTTCTTCCTTCACAGTAGGAGGACCTGGGATTGCTGAGGCAAAAGCAGCGATGCGCTGCTTGTTGCCTCTTACCCCATGCAGTATTTAAAAGCCCGAATGCCACTTGCTGCCTGGTACCAAATACACACAAGGCTCATTCGTTCGGGACCACAGCTCACGTGTTGGCCTGCTGACTCCAAGTACAAAGAGGTGAAGGCAAAGACTGGCTTTGGAGCTAAGTGACACCTGGGATTAATATGGTGGGTAACTAAAGAAATTGAAAACCATTTGTATGATGGCAAAAATGAAGATAATTAGTGAATATATTATGATCCACTAAAATGGACAGGAGATAAAAAGCCCCAAATTGGCCAATATATAAATATCACAGTGTTTCTAAAAAAAGGCTCCTTTATATTTGCTTTAGCTGCTATCTTTCCTGTGCCCATCATGACCCTAGCATGGCTGCTGCACACTGGTGAGGTTGCATGTTGATGTAATTAAATAAGAAAGAACAATAATTAATAACAGTATTTCTTTCTACTATGGGAGATTACTATTGAACAAAACCCACCCAAAGTGACAGTCTTTGAGGGAAAGGTCAAACGTCTCAAGGAAGTGGTTTCTGGATCTGGAGCCATATTCAAGGTGGATATTCTGGGTAAGGATTATATTTCAAGCCCAGTCTATCAATGCACTCATGTAAACTAAACAACATAGGGGTTTGCTACCCTGGTAGGGAATTAATTAGATTTAAATTTGCATTAGATTTGACAGCGCTCTCATAAAATGCTAAAATCTTGTGAAAAGACTGGTGATTGACTGAATATTTTTGAGGCTTTATGCATTTGGGGCTCAAATCTCCATTATGTTGTCTCATCTATTGACATTCACCATCTTGTGCCAAAAACCTGTCAATGTTTGCTTGTCTCAGAATAGAGCTTCTGTCTGTTTGGTCCTTTCTTAGAGTCCAGTACAAGAACAAGTCTCTAGAGAATTACTACGAAGAGCTCACTTGCGGGCTGCCAAAAGGCAAAGATACAACAGGCTTGACCTTGCCTCCAAACATAAAATATGTCACATGCGCTATAGAAAGGGATCCAGAACCACAAGTAAAAAGAAATGTTCAGACACAAGGATTTGGATCAGAGCAATGGTCAAGAAGAGTTTAAATTTAAAGTTGCAGTATTTCACTAATTTAATCTGAGTATGATAAGTGGGCAGGAACCCCACAAACACAGCATTCGCTTCCATAGGCTTCTGGGTGGTCAGCAATGCAAAAGAGCCTGATGCTGAATATGCAAAATCATTAATGTCATTATCAGTGTTACTGTGCAGGTTTAATATTATGCATAATTGGAAAAAAAAGGCTTTCACAGCTAGAAAATCATATTACACATATTTTGAAAGTCTAGTTCTCATACTCATACCCTCTCTCTGTTACTTTCTTGAGATATATCAGAATACCCAACTGAGAGTCCAAACACAAACTTAGAGCATTTGTAGGCCCATAAGGATGGGCAACATGGCCAGGACTAGAAAGGACTTATGTCTGTTGAGAAGGTAACAGACAGAGTACCGATGCTTACAGAGCATCGATAAAAAGGCCAGTAACAGAATCCTCCTAATGATAAAATATAAATTGATACCTTTCTGAGGTTAGACATTGTCCTTCTCTACTTGGCAAGTTAAAGATGTGAACATGAGGTTGAAATCTCTCAATCTATCCTGACTGTTTGAGAAGGACAGGACTCAGCTTCAGGTTCAGGCACCTAATTTAGGGTTCAATTCACTTTCTTAAAATAAAGTTCTAGTTCCATTTGCAAGACCCAACACAAACATGTTTGGCAGACATAATAGAGGACTTCTTATAAGACTAGACTAGTAGATAGAAAAGAAGTAGTGTACCCAAAAATGTCTACAATGGCATCAGATTCCAATATTTAGGCAACCAGATTTCACCCTTAACTCACTTGTCAAGACATAAATGTAGGCGTCCTACTTTGCAAGCTGAATCCCCCCAACACAATGTCAAGCTGCAACAACTGCATCCATGTGTGCGTGCACGTGCACACGCACACACGCACAGAGCATACGCATTACAACACACCTTTGCACAGTTTCAAAACATGATCTCCTGCAATGTGCAGAGCTTTGCAAGGCAAGTGCCCGTTTCAATCAAATCTGTACATTTTCACACACAGGCACAAAATCCAGTGGAGTCGCATGTCTACCAGATAACCCTCTGACTTCTTGAACAGCATGAAATCTGGATGAAGTTTCCTTTTGTATTCTCAGTGGAAAAGACTGAGAGGGGAAGAAAATAGGCTTGCTGCTAAGCATCTGCACCTTATGGACAAAAAACAAATTTCAAAGGGGAACTGCCAGAAGGCAGATTTCTCAGAGGTACAGTGATAAGGGAGCAGTTCAGGTTTAAAGAGGCATTGAACTAAAAATAATCAGCATAGTTAAAAAAATATTGAACAGCTGTTTTTCACAGCTAATGTTCAGCATATACAGGCTGGAGCTATTGACATTCAGGTGAAACAGTGAAGCTGACTGCTTTTCAAAAGACTTGCATCTGTGCTGTCAGGACACACTGACATTTCAGCTGAAAACCGTCCCCTGCTTTCCCTCCCGCTCCACCCTGTCACTACTCATGTGCTTCAGGAGCCTTTAGCAGTTCATCATTACCTGAGTCAGAGTCCCTGGAAAATCAGCAGGAATTTCCAATGACTTCAACAGGTCAAAACTATCTTCTGAGTGAGTCAGAGGGGAGCTCTACTTTTCCCACCTCTATTGTTCCAGCAACTTTCCTATGGTCAGCTACAATTGTCAAACAGTCCAGCTACTCTCTTTCAGTATCTTCACATTTTTACAGCTTGCCTCCATTCAAAGTACTTGAAAACTGCTTTTCTGGAGACACTATAATTGAATTTTAATTTTTCTATTATTTATGGTTTTGTTTAGGTTTTTGTTTTGTTGTTTTGTTGTTTGGGGTTCTTTTTTAAATTTTTATGGGTAAATAATCTCTACTGCTAAATAGGTGTCTTAACTTTCTCCACCCAGTCAAAAGGTCTTTCCACTAGTTTGCACTACAGACCAAGCTATTCAGAACAAACAAATTACACTATAATAAATTCCTACATAGTTCAGTGGAATTATGCTAGCGAAGAATTACCTACTTACCCTTCACCTCATTAGCATCTTTATAGTACAGTTAACTAATGCAATGTGTGGGCCAACTTCACTAGTTACTATTAAGGACCAGATCACCTTGAGAGCTCTGCATTTATATCATTATAAACCTGATGAAATTTAATGCTACTCAGAAATGAATCAAGCTCAAAATTTCCACTGATTAAAGCTGAGTTGTGCTTTGTAGCCCTCTGACAAATTTCTGACTGAAATAAACCAACATAAAATAATAAATGATTTTCTACCTTCTGCATTTACTTATCCCTGGGGACCTGGGAGAAATCTGGTTTGGGGTTTTTGTTGTTGTTTTTTAATTCACCCTAAGTCCCCAAAGCATTAATTAACTGCTCGTATTTTTCTCTGCCAAATAACAGATAGTGACGCAGTTTGTTAACCCAACTAGGACATTTATCCCAGAACTAGCATCCCTTGTTATTAATACACAGCTTTCTTGGGATTACAGTTACAGTATTACCTTCCAAACCATTACCACAATATCTCAGCAGGAATGTCCCCCAGACAATTTCTTAGCTTACCCACAGATTTGCTTTTTTGAAAGATTATCACTTTTTCTGCTTTGTATAGCCTTCTGGTTCTGCTGAATGGTAGCCAGATGTCCTCTGAAGGCTGAGAACTGTCCTGTATCATAACACCCATGTGTTATGCCCACACCCTCCAGAGACATGTCCAGTTCTCTCCATTTGCTTACTTCTGCAGTTATTCATTTTTCTTCATCTATTCAATCTGTGCTCCAGGGTCAACTAGACCTGAATAAGATCTCACTCCCTTTCTCTCCCCCACCCCTCTCTCTCCATCTACCTTTTCACCTTTTGACAAGGAGAAAGTTCTAAATCTTATAAAATATTTTAGGGCTTATTGTGGGAGGTTAAATTAGATGATCTGATTGCTCATCAGGATTTAAATTATATGAATGCAGGAAGAGGTGATATTGTAGCATAACACCTGAAATCTGTTCCACTGACTGACTCACTGCGTGATGGGCAAAATGTTTAGTACCTGCTCCAACACAAGCTGAAGCCAACAGGAATATTACACAGTTTCATGAGAAGACGACCAGCTCCTTGACCCTTAAGGGTCTCTGTGTGAGCTTGATTCATGGAAGGATTCTCATTGATATAATTGGGTTTGAACCAATACTCACAAGCATTATAAAGTGGAAATTCAGATTTGGGTCACCAAGACTGGCTGCAAGGTTTCATGAATTAGTGTTTCTGAAGCTGCCTTACAGGAAATGGTTTATAGAAAACAAACGTAAATCTGGGTAATAATAAGAATTCTGGAGGCAGTTTTAATGGAAAAACATTGATTTATTTGCATATAAACAATTTGCAAAAAATTTGTCAACATTTTCATAAGTAAGTTATTCAAAATCTTCTACACAGGATGAAATATGCCATGTTAGTAAGGGTAGAAAGGGGTTCTCAGGTATATTATATTATATTATGTGTCAATGGAGTCAAGGCAAAATTGTTTGTGACAATGTGAAAGAAAAACAAAAAGCTTCTCAAAAAACACTATAGATTTGTTTCATGATAAGGTGCTCATTTGGGATGAAAAGGCCCTTTGCAATGCCAGACCTTCCGGGGGACACAAATGTGTAATTTTACCCATTATTCTGGCAAAGTGCGAGCAGAATTTCTCTCTCTCACACATTCAGGCATGCTGTTTGCCTCCATCTACAGCTCTGAGGTCCCTTGTGGTAGAGTTGCTAGGAAAAAGGTAAATAATATCTATGAAAAATTACATAAATTCCATACACACACCCCTGATATTTTTCTCTCTTTTTTTTTTTTTTTTTTCAGTCACAATAAATTTCTCCTGCCTAGCCTTTGTCACATAAAGGAATAACTGGCTATGGGACATTTAACTTACTAGATTTCTGTAGTGCAGAAATAACGTGAAAAAAAACCCTAAGCAAGCTAACTTAAAAGTCTTTGAGCCTTACAGCACTGGTGGCAGAGCTTTGAAGAAAGTCTGGGGACTGGGTCAACAAGGGCAGTAAGCTTTTTGCTACCCTCCCCTTAAAATAAGCGACTCAGAGCAGTAAAATAGAGCATCGCCTGTCGCTGTAGCAGGCACTTCCCCCGCAGCCACTGAAGCATCACCCCATGTGTTACACTGCAGGATCTCAGTGATCTCTTCAAATGGCTGCATGAAGCACACGGAGGAGGTACAGCTGCTTCAGCATTGATTCCCACCACCATCAATAGTCCTAATTTAATGCTCTGTTGCTGCCACCACTCTCTAAAGACCATCTTCTGATTGTGTTGCCTTTTCTGTGCAGAATGTCTCTGCAGAAGCTGGTTGGATTGACTTGACCAGAAGGAGAGGAAACATGACTGCAATGAGTGGGGAGCTTCAGGGGAGGTCCTGTTATCCAGGTGAATCTTCCCCCAGGGTTCCCGAGCCGCAAAGACAAATATTGTCAGTCTTTCAAGAGTCATAAGAAGATCTCTGCGTTGTAAGGGAAATATGAAGAGTCATCTTCCAGGGTGTATTGAAAAAAGATTTGTGTCTTTCTCTCTGTTTCAAGAAATTACAGATCATCACATTACTGTGGTTTTACTTCAAGATAGACATGCCCCAACTGTTGCCCTTGACCGACTGGTGATAGAAATAAATCATCTTTTCTTCAGGTGAAGAGTGATGTTCTCCTGTCTGGCATGGCACAGGAAGGCTCAATGTGGAGGAGGCCGGGCCCGCGCCGCTGCGATGGCCCCAGGGCTTGGTACGCAGCTGGTCTAGGCTGCCCATCGTGT
>VXBL01007959.1:34218-66514 GCA_013400195.1 Aramus guarauna | reverse complement strand
ATTCCTGGATTTTGGTGACAGTGTGAGTCATCTAACCGTCCCTTTAGGCTGTCTACTTGCATTATCTCCAGATCATCATAGCTCTTGCTTGTTTCAAATGCTGATGGTAACTTAAAGCATTGAAGAAATGGTTTCTGCTGAGCAGAAAACTCTCCTAGGAAGTTAGTGTGCAGATTAAAACGTAATTGATACAGCAGTAAGCTTTTGTGTAATCTGCTGAACTCTGGAGCTTCTGGTCAGCACATGAGGCTGCGGCAGCAAAGTGGAGTCTGAGAGGTAAGCTGGGCCCTCACTGTGGGCAAGGTGTTTATAATCCTGTCAGTGAGAATGGAGTAAGCAAGAGCACATGTGCATGTTCACAATGAGAGCAGCTGAAGCAGAGTCATGTCAGCTGCACTCAGTGCACACAAAGAAGTCAATAGCTTGGTGATGTTCTTCTGATGTCAGCATCACAGGGTTGAAACACGGCCAACCAAGAGCTAAAGATTAGTATGGAGGCTACAATCATTTCAGCACCACTTAGCACAAATGGGAACCAATTAATCTTTGCAGCACATCTGCAGAATACATGTGAAGAATTAAATTTTAGCCTTGCTGAAATCAGTGAAAGCTTGATTTCTGACTTTACTGGAGCCTGATTTCACCCTAAAAATACAAGTCTTTATCTCTGTTTTGTAGATTTAGAAATACATGCCAGAGGGTGGGTATAAGTATTAGATTCTGTCCTAGAGATGGGTGGACTTCTCTAAATTTTCCAGGCAATTTAGGACTCTTTTTTGTTCATTTGCCTGTAAAGAGAGCTCTTCATTACAACTTACTCATGTTTGCTTTTGAGACTTGTTTTAAACCTGCAGGTGAGATTTAAGGCTTATACATTCAGGTACCAAGTACATAGATTCAACTGTTCTTGACTTTTCCCCTCAGACATAGTGGTAAGATCCTGATAAAAGGGAAAGAAAAATACCTGTTCAAGTTAAGATATGGTGATTTTGAATGTGAAAATAACAAATAATCAGACTTTTATTTAGAGGGGAAGGAAAGCTATATAAAAAAGCCAGGCATATGCACAAGAGGAAATGCCCTCTGGTACCTTTTGACAACTACTCATCTGCTAACATCCAAAAGTATTTAAAAAAGACAGCTTCAGCAACATAGTTTGTGTGGATACTTTTACCTGGATCTCAAATTCAAAAAACTGAATTTCAACAGGCAGTGAAATTCTAGTGGTGAAAGAAAGGGTGGCATTTGCTTTCTCATCGCTATACATGACAACGTGTGCTTTTATGTATGCCTGCGTGTTTATTTACTGCACCCAAAGGCTTTCATATAATATCACACTTTAGATTTCCAGATTCTAGAAGCTGCTAGTATTTCTACAAATTAATTTTCTTCTGTCTAAAACTGAGTTGGGATTGCTCTGTCTTATAGAACTGCCAAGTTCTCTAGCCACTGTACACGCTAATGGTCTACATCATATTTATAGAAGGAAATTGTAGCTCAATTAAGCAGAGGCACAAGAGATTTGTATTACATGGATGGTTCTGACACAGGCCTCTTCTATTCTTGGGCAGTAGCTATTAATCTGGCTGTGTCCCTATAAATCGGCATGAATTGTCTTTTCCTATCCATTCTGTGGGTGCTTAATTAATGTTTGTAAATTATTTTCAAGTTACTGAGAATATGGACAGTCAAAAAGGCAGTATATATTTGATCATGAGGACAGTGGAACATGTGGTAACATGAGTGAGTCTTCATGCCAAATGCCATCCCTCTCCAAGGACCATGGCCAGAGAGACTATCAAGGAATGGATATTTTTCGTGTAATGGACAAAATACCCATTCCACTATGTTGTGTGCATCCATGGCTTTCCAAATGCTAACTAGCTAGCCACCCACTGAAATACACACAGTGCATGAGCCAAATGAATCAGTAGAAATGTTTTCTGAGGCTGCTAATATAGATTTCATTGATGAAACACACACCATTTCATGCTCTGCTCAAGACAGCAGGGGTGCTTGTGTAAGATTATCTGATTTTTTCCCTTGCTATATTTAAAGCAATGTGACAGCAATATGATACAGTAAATTTTAGAAAGATGATGCTGCTTTTCATATCCTGGAACTGGAGTCTTTCCACTCCATGCCAAATCCCTAAGGTTAGAACATTTGATCACCTCTGTGAAAAGTTTTCTCAGACTCCAGTAGTATCAGTCTTTGTGCTGCTCTGCTTTTCTGTTCCTGTGATTCCATAAATTTCCATTGATTTGAGTTACAGCCATACAAAACTGTGGTAAAGCAGGAGGTAATCTAGCTTTTTACAAGAACACTGTCTTAAGAACAATATTTTACCCGGGCTTCAAGTAAGCTTTCTGCTGTTTTCAAAAGTCTTGTATCTGATACATGAGTTGCTTCTTCACCTTTTACAACACTGTAACTCATTTTTTTAAATTATTATTTTTTCTTCTGAAAACTTATAGGGGAGACCTTATTACTCTCTACAACTACCTGAAAGGAGGTTGTAGTGATGTGGGTGCCCATCTCTTTTCCCTTGTAGCAAGTGATAGAACGAGAGGAAACAGCCTAAGGTTGCACCAAGGGAGATTTGGATTCGATATTAGGAAAAATTTCTTCACTGAAAGAATTGTTATTGTGGTTTAGCCCCAGCCACTCACCCCAGCCCCAGCTAAGCTCACTCACCCCTCCCTATCTCCAGTGGGATGGGGAGGAGAATCAAAGACAAAGGTAAAACTAGAGAGTTGGGATAAGAACAGTTTACCTGGATAGCAAAGGGAGAGGAAAATAGCAACAGTACTTTTAACAGAATATACAAAATCAGTGATACACAATGCAATTTCTCACCCAACAACCTGATCCTCAGACCATCCTAGAGCTGCACCACTCTTCCCCAACTAGTCTCCTTTTATGTTGAGCATGGCATCATATGGTATTGAATACCTCTTTGGCTAGTTTAAGTCACCTGTCCTGGCTGTGTCTCATTCCAGCTTCTTGTGAAAATTAACTCTGTCCTAGCTGAAAACCAGGACTGTTATCAAGCACTTGACAAGCTGCCCAGGAAAGTGGCTGAGGTACCTCCCTGGAAGTATTTAAAAGATGTGTAGATGTATCACTTAGGGACATGATTTAGTGGTGGACTTGGAAATGTTAGGTTTATATTTGGACTCGATGATCTTAAGGGTGTTTTCGATTCTATGGTGATGGTACAAGAGTGATGATCTGGAGCTTTAGAGCAGCTATGCTGCCAGTTCATCATGGATAAACAGCAGGAAACGGGGACTACTAACATTTCCTTGGTAAACAGCATATTTTAGTCTGCTTTGCAAGCATGTTCAGTAGATGACATCTGAGATTGAAAGTGACTTGCTGACAAGGTTATTAAAATGTCAGCATATTGTTTAAGAATCAATATAGAAGTATTCAGAGCAGCTTTCTGAGGTTGAGTGTTCAGCAGGGTTAAGAGTGAAACTTCCACATCCTTAAATCTTTCTGAGATCAAGGTTCTTTCCCTCTCCTTGAAAAAATCTACTCAATTAGTTGATGAGATTTTTATTTCTTTTTTCTTCACTTTCCTTTTAGTAACATTTTAACATAGGACTATTCAAACAGTAATTAGCATCCTGTCTGCCCCCCCATCAAATAAGCTAGCTGTTGTCTGTGTAGTGATTTTTTCCATAAATACAAAGAAAGAAATTGTAAGATTGTGCATGTGATTTTTAAAGAGCATTAACATTACTGTATTTGTCTCTTGGATTTTGCTTCCTCTGGTTTTACAATGTATTGTCATGCTAACCAAGCTGAGCCACATATGAGAAAATAGCTTTATCTCCTTCAAATATCAATCTCTACAAAAGGACAGCTTTTGGAACATCTCCCAAGCTAACAGATTTCAGCTCTGTCAGATTTCAAAGCAAAGTAGTTTTAAGTTTAGATTCCTTTCACTGCAAACATCCTTCCTGTCTATCCCAAGACAGACTCCCTGTTGGTCCAGAGTCCCTGAAGATCATTAGAATGGATAAAAACTAAAAAAGGATTATAGACATGATTCTGTCCTTGAGCCCGCCTAGCTCAGTAGTCAGGCTGGTAGGATCTGCTGAGCTACAGTGCTTTACAAAATGTAGAGAATCTAGTCTATGGCATCAAGTCACAACAATGTGCTAATTTTTGCAATCTCACATTGGATCTCCAGTTAGGATCACAAACCATTCCTGCCTTGGTCCAGATGTGGAATGAGATGCAGATGAATGGTTCCTCTGAAGAACAGAATCTGTCTGAAGGATTCCAGCACAGGAAGAATACAAATTTTTCACTTCAGCTTACTAGCAATTTAATCTGCCCTTCTACCACGTTGTGTCAAATGAGACCCTTCTGCCTCCCCTAAGCTATGTCAAATTAGTGAATCATGTGCCACTCCAGGAATGATCTTGTGGAGCAGTGGGTCTGCAGTCTGCTCCAGCACATCCTTTTCATTTATTTAGAGAATCTCTCTCTTGCTTTGGCTTACTCTTTTTCTCTTTTTTTTTTGTCCTTTTCATCCACTAAAGGAAAGACCTCACATACATAATTGATTTTCTCAGAAGTTAGGAAAAGTAACTCAGATGGAAAATGTTACTTCCTATATACAAAACATAACACTTTGGAGTATTAGTAACATCACAAAGCAGGTCAAAGTCAATGTTCTGCTGGCATATGGGGAAGATCCGGTTTTCCATATCCTGAAAGCCCCACCATTCTTTACGGAAGTAGAGAGGTTAGTATTTACTGAATGGAAGCAGAACATATATGAAAGTCTGGCTAGGGGAAGAAGGAAATGAGCTGAGCTCAATGAATGAGCCCATGCTTTCATTTGACACCAATTTCAACAAAACTGAGATTTCACTCCTCAGAGCTGGAAGGTCATGCCACATCCTGTCAGCAGAATCAGTTCTATCTAAATGGCTTCAGGGAAAGGTTCACATTAAAAGCTTGGGGAGTGACTGTCAATATTATAAAGGAATTTTCAACTATCTATAGATATGTAAGTCAATGACTGCCCACAGCTAAAATTGATTTAAATCAAAACTGCATGGAGATGTGTACACAAACCAGATTGGAAAGCAATGACACACATATTCCTAAATCATCACAGCAGAATGGCAAGAACAAATGCTGCTATAATTTAGTGGCAATTTTATATGTTATTGTCATGGTTTAACACCAGCTGGTAACCAAGCACCATGTAGTCAAGGGGATGGGGACAAGAATGGAAAAAGCCCTCTCATGGATTAGCATAAAGACAGTTTAATAGGAACACAAAGGAAGGTAATGAAGATTATAACAACAACAACAATAATATACAATCAATGAACAAATGCAATGGCTTACCGTATGTGAAAGGAAGAGAAAACCATCTGATGCCCTGCCTGTTTCTGAGCAGCAAATCTGCCTCCCATCTTCCCCAGCTATATACGGAGCATGACGTTACATAGTAGGGAATATCATTCTGTCCAGTCTGGGTCAGCTGTCCTGGCTGTGCTCTCCCAG
Source organism: Aramus guarauna (assembly GCA_013400195.1). Lineage (NCBI taxonomy): Eukaryota > Metazoa > Chordata > Aves > Gruiformes > Aramidae > Aramus > Aramus guarauna. The sequence goes on along the minus strand of VXBL01007959.1, from coordinate 60,976 downwards.
CTTCTTGTGTACCTCACAGAGTGCGAGAAGCTGAAAAAGTCCTTGACTTAGTGTAGACACAACAACGCCCTAGCAACAACTAAAAACATCAGCATGTTACCAATATTATTCCAATTCTAAATCCAGAATACAGCACTATACCAGCTACTAGAAGGAAAAATAAACTCTATCTCAGCTGAAACCAGGACAATAATGGAGACAAAGCAGAAACAAAAGCATCCTTCAGTTCAATAACTCTGCAGGTTATACGTATGTGAAGGCAATGTAGTGAAATGTTTACTTGTGAACCTTCTCCTACCATTTACTTCCCCTGACTTGAATTTCCTTCTTATCTGCCCTTTCCCCTTTCCTGACTTTGTGTGGAACATCTGAGGTGGTGGTTATATGTAAGAAAATGCATGTTGGTGATGCCACCCCGACATGGCATGTATGTTCTCTCCTGATCATGTGCTGTAAAAGGTAGTTTTTGAAGTGTTTAAAAAGTGAACAACAAATGTTACTTCATTTTGGAACTGATGAACCTTGGTACCTGGAAAACGTACAGATGAAAAAGTACTGGAAAAGTAAATGGAAGTTAATACATTTCAGTTGGAGAAGTTCAGTTGGAATCAGAAGAGATGTAGGAGAAGTTTATAAAACACTGTCTTGGAGAAAGGGTCCAGACACTTAAACTTAACCTTTTTATACAACCAGAAAAAATGGTGTTAAATTGCAAGACTGCCTTAGGGCTAATTGGATGATTTGAATGTTAGAAAGGTAACTAGAGGAACAAGAAACTATTGAATCAACAACATTAGTGTTAGACATTTTGCAAGTGTTTAATACATTCACAATGATATCAGATAGGATACAAGTATAACAAGTAGACTTACATACACTTAAGATCTTAAGTTACCTATAAGTAACAGGGAGCAAGGTCACCTTATAGGCAAGCTACTTTATGAATTTTTAGAGGACTTTTCCCATCTGTCTTTATGGCAGCAAGTACAAGCCTTTTTAAGAGATATGGTGGTTTATTAAATATCTCTCTGCACCAACCAAAAATTGTATTATTTCCTTTGTTCTTTACTTCTCAAACCTTCATGCAGGGCTATATTGGCCATTTCCTGGACAGCTTCATGGAAACTTTGCACCAGAAACCTCTGCATTTTCATAAAGACTGCCAGCAAGCTGCTCTGTATGCTTCTGAACAGAAGTCATTTCTGAAAAGATATAGGAAAATCGAGTGACCTGTGGCACTGGATGAATCCTTGGGATGAATCCTGTACTGCAGCCAAAATGTGAAAATTAACATGTAATGCAACTGGGTTTACTATAAAGTCTTCTATTTTTACAGCCTTTCTTTATAAATTTTATTAACAGTTCTGGGACATTCCAGCTAGGAAAGCTCCAGCACCCTTTGTGCTCAGTATTGAGCAAAATTATTCTTAGTAACATTTTTTCCAACCAATTTGCAAGATGAGACCTGCTAAACCTATTTCACATTGTACCAAAGTTCCCCTTTCTCTGTCCACATTTATGAGCTCATTTATCTGTTGTGCCTGTCTTCTCTTGGTTTTTGTTTGTTTGTTTGTTTTGTTTTTCTTTTTTTTCTGAAGCTGCATGTTCTTTGGGGTGAAAAAGTCTTCCACTGTCTTCCCTATAGTTCCTAACCAAAAGGGCCAAATCCACAACAGAGCTGATGTTGATTTTGCGCATTTTGGGTGATTGACCATAAACCTTAGGAGCCCTTAAGTCAGTGGCATAATACTAATTCCCTGACTGACTTCCTGAACCTGTGGATTGTTAATGTCTGTTGGAGGCAGAGTGGTTTCAGTTAGAACAAAACTTAGTTTCTCCCCTTCCATCTTGTAAAATAAATAATATTTTGTTTGATTGTTTGTTAACTGGACTGGCCTAGTTTGTGTGGTTCTGTGACAGAGCTATTTACCAATGTTCCTATGACAGACATTGACAGAAATTGAAAGGGAAATTGTAACAGTGATTACTCTTTGTCTAGGCAGAATTGTCATCATTACAATAGCTTGGAAAGTTGTTCAGCTTGCTTGTCCATAATCAATAGTATAAATAGTTTCTATATCTTGAGAGGCTTTGTTGTCAAATGCAAGTTCATCAGTAATATTGGAGCCCTATGGAGATCAAAGAATAATGATGTTAATAGATGAATCTCTCTGTGAAAAATATTATTTGTTTCCATTGTTTCAAAGTGAAGGGACAAGTCTACACAAAGTCTATCAGCAGAAGCTTTTCAATTGAAATTGCATCCCTACGCTGGCAGGTGCAGAGGCTGGATTTGCATCAGTTGGTAGTCAGCTGGGTTTCACTGAGTTGGGTGCAGTTTTACTGAGGGAGAACAGATGGGTCACTGGCCCAAAGAACTTGGATGCTCTTGCGTGTACTTGCTCACTTACAACTCGGTTTTTTGCATATCAGCTTCAGCAGCTTTTCAGAAGTGAAACTTAGTTTGAGCTATGCCACAGCACCCTCCTCCTCTGTCAGTTGTGTTCTCTTCCTCTGGCCACTCTTCATCCAGATTCAAAATTGTTCTTTTTCCTTTCTACCCAGCACCTACATACAGAGTGTCATGAGCAGCTGGAACTCTTCAGGCAGTTGCCAGCACTTGAGTCAAGGGTTTTCACTGCAGAAAGGTGATAACAACCAATTTTAGACACAGAGAGGGAAGCTGTGGTCTCCTTAGGGTTAGAGAGAAAATAAGAAAGTCTGAGTCCTTCATGGAGGTGAAACTGAGGAAGATAATTCACCTCTGCCTTAAGCTTACAGCATGGATCCCTGTGATTAATTCCCAAACAGCCCACGTATTGGTTCCTGGCCGAATGCTTTCACTCTCCACCCATATTAGGCCCCATTTTCCCTGCTACAACTCTTTCAGCTTAATATTTTCTTCATGCTATAAGAGAAGCAGGTGAGAAATTCATATAAGGAAAGAATGGAGGGAGACTAGAACAATCCCACTGGTTTGTGTTTTTTTGCTGGGTTTTGTGTTTTTGTGGGTTTTTTTTTTTTTTATTTTTATTTCTAGGACTGAAATACAAAGAGCTCTGTTTTACATGCTCATCCCTACCTACTCCCAGCCCCAAGCTGCAGCAGGTTTAGCATTTGCCACTTTCAGTTGGCTGAAGTCCAGGAAAAAAATCTGATGACTTCTTAAAATAACAACACACAGGTACACTACGGAAGTCCAAAACCAGATTTATCAGAGATACTACACAGGGAGACCAGGCACATGGCTGGAGTGCAGATCACTTTGTGGCTTTTTAAGACAAGCCTGATACATCCTTCCATTACTCCAGAGAGAGAACCATCATGTGTTCCTGGGGGAAATGTAGAAGCCCCATCAAAAATGTAGCTGAAATGTAGTTATATGGCAGAAAAGTTTATAATGAACAAGGAGAGGGAAAGGTACTTCCATATTTGTTTGATCAATCTAGCTGTGCAGGTAGCACTTTATTATGGGATAGAGCCTGTGTGACAAAGAGTTGAATAGAGGAGCTGCCCCTTTCCCAAGTAAGTGAGGCGCTCACTAAAGCATTTCAAGGCAGCTGGGAATTTTCAGTTAGTCTGGGTCCTTTTGCAAGGGAAAAATAAAAGCAAAACAGTTTGGTGAGTTAAAGCCAATCTCTTTTTTTGCCTGCCAGCAGCCTCATGGGATTTGCAGCTTGACCTGATTGTGCTTCTCGTAAGCTAGGTATCCCACCATGGTCTTCCTTCTGATTAGTACTACCCTTGCTTGTGTCCATGGTGACAGATACTCGCTATCCAAGGTCATCAGATGCTTTGGCTCCCATAATCCCTTGTACTACCCTAGAATGGGCTTCAAATTCCTGCTATATTTTCAGCTGAAGCAAAGATGAAAATGGGCTATGGGGTGACATCCTGTGTATTCTACTAGTATGATGTAGTAAAAATAAATATAAGTAAGTAAGTAAATAAATAAATAAAAGGTTTTACAAAAATAAATCTTTTGCAAGAGTAAATTTTCTTTCAGATGGCAACATTTTTACCCGGTGCTTGTCCCTGTGCCAGCTGACCAGAGCTTCATTTCCCATGACATTGGGCAGGGGGAAAGCATCTTACCCTGCATGAGCATCACTATGTGCTGGGAAAAGTGGCAATGAATTTCAGCTGTAATTCAACATCTTTGAACAAAGATGGAGGCAGCCTCAATATTTCTAAATGCAGGGATGAAAGTAAGGGCTAATGGGAATGAAATATTTTCTGATCTGAAGACAAGAAATCAAGAATAAATAGCCTTTTGTGTGTGTGTGGCTGTGCAGTAGTCCCCAGAACCTGGAAAAATAAATTTGAAAGACAAATTAAAGGTATGAACTAATTATTTAAGAGGATAGTTGCATCCAGCAGCCAGTAAGCTCCAAATAGCAGGGCAATTTTCCTTTCTTTACAACTTTTGCCCTACATGCACACAAATTGGGGTCAGGGAGGAGGATAGGAAAGGAATGAAGGAGAAGAAACTTGTTTCCATACAAGTACAGTTTTATTTCCTTCTGTCCATCCCATCTTTCTATCAGGTTAAACTACTCTTTATTGCCTTTGCTGGTTTGTTCCCTGGAGAGGAGAATCTTTATTAGTCATGATTACATCTGGACATCCTGTAATTCTGCAGGGACTGAAGGAGCAAAGGAGCAGAAGCTGGGTGCAGGAAAGAGAGAGGAAAGTCTGTCCCAAGCAAAACATAAATGTCAGGCCAGATGTCCTTAGTTTTGAAAAGGTGTACTACAAACTCGCAGATCTCATTATCAAATCAGGGCAGCAAACACAGCTGCTCCTGTCAGCAGAAAAGCCATCAAGTTCAAATAGGCTCTACACGTGTGCAAAGCATGACAGTTTTCTCTGATTCTCATCAAGGCCAGTCCTTAGTATTTGTTAGTATCTGGTTTTGTTTCTACTGGAGAAGAGATGCAGCAGAATTTTTTCAGAGGAAACTCTCCAAAATCAAAGCACCTAATAATAAAGGAAAGCAGAGACAAAAAATATTACTGTTTTTTCAACAACTACATTTGCCTACAAATATTTTATCCATCCAAAAAATATGCATCCATACTTTTTTTTTTAGATTTGTCTAAAATGCAGATAGAAGAGCAGTCGCTTACTAAAGATTCTCATATACACTATCAAGGGCAAGTTACAGTAACCCTATTTCTCCCAGTCGGCAATTAATATCCTTTTGTCTTTTGCCGCTTTCATTTAGTGTATAACTTATGACTAGAGGTTTATAAATCCCTGACTGTCTATTCTGCTGAAGAACTTCTTCCTTATTAAATGCCTGTGCTTTAAGATTCATCTCCTCCATCTGTTAGATGTCCATATTGGATTCTGTGATGAAATTTATAGCTAAAAGTAAACACTGTTAGCTATGTGGGACAATATTATTTTAGATATTTTGGTTAATCTATTTTCTAGCCTAACTTTTTTTGTCTATCCAGGCTCCCGTTTCTTATGGCTTTATATTTTAAGCTTACTATAAATGGTTATCTGTTGTGTTTGACAAATGCAAATGGCAAATATGAACAGATGTAGTTCCAAATTGTTGTATAACAGGGATAAAAAATTCAGGCAAATGTAAGTCCCTTAGGAAGTGCTATGCTTTGGTTTTTCTATCTTATGAAGTCTGTATTACCATCAAGTGAAAAAGGCTGGGTAGCAGAGTGAATTGGTGCTCAATGGGTAGATAAACAGTTCTGCCATCATTAATGTATTATTTTTGTCTGAGGCCTGCTTATATTAAATGTAATACAGACTTTTCATCCAGCAATAGCTTCTGTTGGATTGTACCTTAGCATACCAAAAAACAAAAATTCAATCCCACCACCCCACCTGTACTGGAAATACTGATGAGAGTTTGGTCACTTAGTTTCAGTGTTATGTCCAGTGCTGTCTCTGCAGTGAATTCAAAGGGGAATTCTCTTCATTTTTGGTTTCGTTAATAAGAACTAGAAGAGAAGGCTCTGCATTTGCTTAATGAGAATGCAATGGTTTGAACAGAGCTGGAGAAGTGAATTTAAAAAACTAATCTTTGTAATGAACCAGAACATTATCAAATGGCATCAACCATGATACAAAATTGGGTTTAACAGCTCTGTGTCTTACATGAGTTCAAATAACTCTGTGCATGTGAATTTTGCATGCTTAAAAATATACAACCATTTGTCTTTCACATAAAAATTCACTAATGATATACTTTTACAGATGCTATTGATCAATCAAAGTATGAAGTGGTAGGTGGGACTGGGGCAAATGCTGATCAGTGGGAATGTGAAAAAAAAAAAAACCATGACAAACCACAATACACTGGCACAGGCTTTATACTTTCACTAGGAACTGAATCTTAGAGGGAGAATAGAGTAGGAACTGACATGGCTTTGCTAGCAGTGTACAGTAAGACAGATCATAAGATAGCCATGAGAACTACCCAAACCTGAATACTGAAAGCAACCAGTTATTTAAAATATTCCCACTATGGGGGATGCCTGCACTTCACTTCAGGATGGGTTTTTAAGGTCCTTTGAGCATGACAGCACCAACTTAACTTCAAATTGTCCACGCAGTAGTAATGATGAAATCATGGGCTTCAACAGATACTGCCATTAAAGTCGTACTGGGCTAGTACAGCTTAGCTCTCTGCAAAGGCTAGTTAGATTAAAGTTAATCTGCTTCTAATTAAGTGTGGTGCAGTCCTGACTGTAGTGTTGAGTCTCTGCTTTTCTGTTAACCACAGTGAAGACCTGCAAGGGAAGCCACAGAGCAGCTTCAACAGGGAAGAGCAGCATGCAAAGCAAACCACAGCTCCCTCATCCACACCAATTCCTGAGCAGCAGGGGTAGGCTTCCTCAAAAAATATATTTTCCATCTTTGCTTTCCTTTATGTGTTTTGATTTTGGAGAATTTCTTCTGAAAAATTTCAAATGTTCTTCACTATGCTCACTCAGGAGAAATGGAATTTTAAACTCTTTGTGTAGGACCAACCCTGTGTATCACAGGCACCCTACTGCAGCATGTTTGTGACTGAATGTGCATGTTGAAGCCTGGACTTAGATCCAGGGAATACACATGGTCTGAGACCTTCCTGATGAACATCCTGTTACTTCTAGGCTTGCTGGAAATCCACAGGTGTGACATTGTAAGTGAGGCAGCATCCCTTTGAAATAGAGAAGGACTATGCTTAGGTTGTAGCTCGGCTCATCCAACAGCGGAGAGGAGGAACAGGCACATGACACAGATGGACCAGAAGTCTAACAGAGTAAACTGCTTCCTCACTCTTGCCCCTTAATTTTCACCAATTCTATATCTGCTGTTAGGTGGTGAGAATAGCTGCAATTAGACTTCAAAATCCTGGGAGGATTTTGAATCGGTGTGCTTTATTATTATTCATAGACATGATGGGAGAGTATTGCAGAATACTCAAATTATTAGCTTATGACGAAACACTCTTTCTGATCCTCTTCAGGAGTTTTACTCCCAAGTGTGGTCTCATCCATGTGGAAGGGTGAATTAGCATATCCACCAGCATTTTCTTTGTTGTTTATATATTGGAGGAAATTCTCAGGAATTAAGTAGGATGCTTTCAGATCAAGTGAGGTACAGAGACTACTTAAGTCTACTCAGAACATAGCCAACAGAGGTATTAGCTAGGTCTGATCCTTCCTTTGCTGAAATCAGTGACTACTCTTTAAGAGAACAGTAATTGGTCCCTTATTTGCTACTGTGTAAAAAATCTGTAGTAGATAATAATATTGTTTCTCAGTTGAAGTCATTTTTCAGGCCTGCACATGGTGGATGCAGAGAATCTGAAATCCCCTTGATGCACCAGTTTTATGGTTCACACAGAGCCCAAGGAAATTACTGAAATCATCCCTACTGATTCAGCTAATACTGAAACTGCTAGAATGCTGGTATAGACAATGGTCGGGCAATGCAGACAGGGTTTAGCAGCACTACATGTCCCTTGTGCATACCAGCTTCCCTTCTGGTTCATTTAACCAAGTGAAAGGTGAACTGATCAGCCCAGGTCTCCCAGGGAAGCTGGAACTTGGAGAAAAAAGCATCATATAAATCTCCAGTACTGAAACAACTATCAACTGCTAACGAAGCAAGGGGATGTTACCAGTAATTCAGAGTGCCTGTTAGGCTATGAGCAGTCTGATAGTGTGTATTTGGCATTCAGGTGAAACCTCAGGAAACATTCCACCTTCTCAGTGCTGCCCTGACTTACGTGCATTCAGATAGATACTGTGACAGGCAATTTCTGACAGTGAAGCTAGACTTTTAGCAGCTGAGATTATTCCCAAAAGATTGGTTGTGCAATTGGAGTTAAATTAATGAAGTGGTGATGGTTTGTTCAAGCTATAAAAATAGTAGCAACTAATACTTATATAGATATTCCATCTCAAATTCTACCCATATGCTTTACATACAACACAGATTATCACTTCAAAAACTGCTGAAATAGCAGCTATTGCTGTGGGCCTGATATTTTGCCATGTTTTTCCAAGAACTAACCTATTACAATGGATACAGCAGTTTCTATTCATTCTCCTTATCCTTACTGATTACACAGATGGTCCAGAACCAAAGATTTGGCTTGGTATTTTCAATCTACCTTTTTTATTATCCATATCTTATCTTTCTTTGAGATTGGAGTTTGAAATCACAAGTGCCTAACAGCAAAGTTTGACCTGCTGTATTTTGACATTAACTAGAAAAATCAGCTGCTTGTTATTCCTTAATCACATGCAAATAAAAAGTAGCAGGTCACTGGCAGGAATGGAAAGTTGTATCTGTCTTGCTGCCCATCAATCAGCAACATACTCTGTGGCACAGTCAGGGGAAAGTATTTGATTTAGTACTAATATGTTGTCTGAAGTATTAAATTATGACATGTCTGAGGAATAGAAACATAAGTACATTTTCTAGGTACTGGGATCCAGCACATCAATGTGTAGGTAAGCTTGCCATCTTGGGGCTGGATGGTTCACAGCTTTGGTGCTTGAACTCTGTAGATTTTTATCTAATGTCTCAAAATCCTTGTAGGGCTCCGTGTATTTCACCACAATAAACAGGAATTTTGTGATCAACTTCAGGAGAAAGATCTTTGTTTTACTGCTACATCCACAAGAGCAGACCTCTGTGATCATGCAGTGTATCCTAGGAATTGGAAACTAGGACAATGCTTTACATAGGCCTTCAATTCAATCCAGGCTAAGCAAAAAGCAGCATTTTAGAATGGAATGGAATGGAATGGAATGGAATGGAATGGAATAGTTTAATTGGAAGGGACCAACAATGATCATCTAATCCAATAGCCTGACCACTAATTTTATTCACTTCAGAGGTTATTTGAAGAAACCCTGCCTATGCTCTGAAAGGGGTCATACCATTGCTGCATTGAGGGAATAGAATTTATGCCTCAAACCAGTTTTCTGTCCATTCCCAAACTCTGAGTAGTACCAAAACTTTAACTCAGGTTCCCTTGAAAGGTCTATTTTCTCTTTGAATCTTGAACTCAGTGTTACCCTGTCATAGAGAGTCACCTGTCTCACTGCACTGTGAGACGCGTCTTCTCTATCAATTGGACTTCAGGGAGATTTCCACGAGCTCCAGGAACATGAATGGAGTTAGACTGGGAAGTCAATGCTGGGCTGTTGTCATGGAACTTCACAAACTAGGCTAGTCCAGTTAACAAACTAAAACAAACAAACAAACAAAAAAGAACAACCAACCAACCAACCAAAGAGATTTATTTTACAAGATGGAAGGGAAAAAACCCTGTTTTGTTCTAACTGAAACCACTCTGCCTCCAACAGACATTAACAATCCACAGGTTCAGGATGTTGGTCGGGATATTAATACTACTTCACTGACTTAAGAGCTCTTAAAGTTTATGTTTGATGACCCAAAATGCGCAAAAACACTCACGCATGTAAGATGAGGTCTCTCAATCTGTACAGAAGATGAACCATCAGCAGTGTCTCAACCCACCGGTAGAGCCTTTGACCGCAGACCCACTGCTCTGAGGGAGACCAACTCAAAATGGCGGTCTCATGATACTCTATTTAGACCCAATTCGAATCTGACCTGTGGTCATATATGGTCACATAGGCCTCTTATTGGCCGAAAACCTCAGCTTTGTCTCCCATCAACTGAAATGGCCACTGCCATGTGGGCATAATTCAAACTTCTGTGGGAAGGTTTTTCCGTAGGCTTTGTCAGGGCAGGTGCATGTGTCACAGCTAGTGGGACCCACTGATAGACTTGATGCCAAAGCAGAAGCAATCATGATCTGAGAACTTATTACAGGTCTGTATGGAATGAGCTTGTGGCCTCATTCCAGGTCCTCTTGGGAGTGGTAACCCATTACCTGTGACTTTCTGCAGTACCTGTTCCTGTCTGGACATTGTTTAAGGGTTGAATTGGTGAAATGGTGACCAAAACCCCATATGCTCCTGATCAGATCTTCCCTCCCTTTGGAAGAAGAGCTGAAGCAATCATCATCCTATTTTGGTCCCATGAATGGAAACTCTTATGGGAGTGTGGGAGAGATGTGACCTCTAGCAGAGATGTCACCATCTCAGTGCTCAGGTCCTCCTGCCCCTCAGCTTTTCCATGATTCTATGTGCAAAGCTTCAGGGGCCCTGAATTTTACTAGGTACAGTTCTGGGGTAGGGGTCTTGATCCTCACTGCCTTGCACCGAGAATCTACCCCTGCTTTATTTCATCAAGGTCAGAAACCTCTGTTCCGCCTCAACGTGTCAAAAGTCAGCATGGTCCCCCTGCTTGTCTGCATCTGAGTATCACCCATGCTGTCTTTCAGACTAACAGATCAGTATGTGTTTGCTCATGCTTAGGGCACAGAAGGGAGTACCTGCACATGCAGGTGGCTTGTCAAAGCTGGGCAGCCGCTTCAGCCTGCTCAGAGGTGACCAGTATTAGCAAGTCTTGGGAGGAGGTGGGATCTGAGAAGGCAAAACAAGAAGGCCGTAATAAATGAGGCTTAAGTGGGAAATTATGCCCTGTTCCTCAGAAAATACCCCTGTATGTATCTCAGGGATCTTGCCTCTGTGTGTGTTGGTATAGAGCAGGGTGCTGGTATAGAGCAGCAGTGTGCATAAAACCTCATCTCTCCATGGCTTTTCAGTCCTGCTAGGTTGCCATATACATATCAGCAGGCTGGGTTATTCAGTCCTTGCACTGAGTTCTTAGCTGAGTTCTTGTAGAGATGTTTGACAAATTTGTTGCTGTGAAATAGCTAGCCTGTTTCCTGCGGAAATACCTTTCTGCCACAGCTAAATACAGTCACAGTGATAATGGTGAGCTATGGTTGAAGGTTCTGCAGGAAAAGCTATGTGCATGATGGAGATGCCTTCAATGCTCAGGGCAACTATTTCTGCTGCATAGGAAGCTGATATGGCTCCCCCTGCTGGTTTTAGGGCAGGAATGTCATTTTTCATTTTTCTAGGGAAAATTTTGAAACATGCAAATATTTTGCAAACACCCCCCCCCACCCCTCCCAAAAAAGCCCTGAACTACAACACAGACACACAAAACCTAAAGAGAAAAATGCATGCAAGCCTTCCCTGAAATTAAACAATTAAAAGTTAAATGAAAAGGGAACATTATTTATGCTCTGCTAATCAGGGATTGTGGAAGAAAAATGTAATATATCAGAAGGAATGAAGTATTTTGAATAAGCCACTGGTGCTTTATAGTTCCAGGCTTAAATTTAAATAAAAATGTTGACAGATAAAAATTTTGTTCTTTGAGGTGAGATAACAGGCTTTCTGGCCACAAAATAAAATGCATTTGAAAAAAGACAAATGCATTTTTTTTTTCTGGAGACAAAGCCAAATGAAATTCTTCCATAGGCATTACAGACTTCAGGGTTATACAGAAGGTATGCAAGGGAAGTTTTCCTCTGAATGAGTATCTGTTTTGAAAGGCCTAGTTATCTATAGTCAAACTCCCTGTTAAAGATTCAGTGACAGAGTATTCTAATTTTTGGGTGGATAAGCCTGAACACATCCATTCTCAATTAGGATGTAAAGCCAACTACTCTCTAAAAGCTTATTACAACTTCTAGGGCTTGTGAAAATGCTGATTATGGTGATTGCTATCCAAATGCCTTTAAATTTACTAATAAAAAATATTATGAGTTTCTAACACTGTTGACATCTGTTTAACACTGAGGTTGGACAGATGAGTTTGGGAGTTCTACTTCTGGTGATAATTTTTTTTTTATTTTTTTTAATAACTTAGAAATTACTTTCAAATACTGTCTAAAATCCAGTGATGTATTTTCCATCCTCTTTTGCAGCTTCTGTAGGACAAAGGAGGATGTGCAAAGAAGAAAGGTCTTACATGTGCAGAAGACGAGTTTCAGGACTGTAGATTCCTATACTTGGACTGTCACAGATTTCCTGTGGGATTTTATGGAGGAATTGGGGACTATCATATTCACTGTTGGTGGTGATCTGTTTGCTTTAGAAGCAAGTTTCTGGGAAGCATTGCCTATAGTTGTGTGTCTGTGCTTTGCTGCAGCAAAGATAACAATAGAGAATGCTACAAGAAGCATGGTAGGGTTAACAGCAGCAATAGTATACCTCTATTCTCCTTTGCGTAATGACAAAGTGACTTCTGGCAGTAAGTGCAGAAAAAAATCAGCAGCTTTGCAGGAATGGACAATTCTGTATTGGTAAGCCTGGGTATGACCTTTCTGCTACTACTTGGAGGACAGGTTCTTTCTTTCTGAAGAGTCCCTTCCTTTCATTTTTGCTTTTAGACCTCCTTTTAAATAAGTGCTGCCAAGTCATTCCTATATAGTTGCCCAGCATAAGGCCTGACTACATCATCAGTTCCATTTACATTTTATTTGGAGGAATTAAATTGAGTGTAATCCTTGTGAATGAATGGGAGAGAAGAGTACTCAGCTTTATTTATTTGAAAGGTCTGTGGTAGGAACTGGCAGTAGTAGTTGTATCATTTTATTCATAAGTCTGATATACTGTCTTGGAAAGAAAGACACAGATTTACCAGATAGCTCTAAGGTCTCTCACTCACTCTCTTACCCCAAATGCCTTGGCCATGTGCCTTTGAGGTTAATACATGTGTTTTGGAAATATTACTATATGGCCCTCCTGTTGACTGGGACTGCATCTGCCTTAAGGGAATTTGAATAAAGCATTGCCATATGATGGTACTAGTGATTTTGAAGGACACTTTTCGTTAGGTCCCTGACTTTACATAAACAAAAGCTTGAATCTGCTATAAATTATCTGTGGACAGATCTAACCCTAGCACTGCAAACTCTGGGTGTCAGAGATTCATGATCCCCTCCCCAATATCTATTCTGCAGGGCACGTGTGGTGCATCTGCAGGTAGTACCTCTGCTTCCATATCCCAGCTGCCACAGAACTGCATGGTTTAGTGTCCTTCCTTCTCAAAAGGCCTTCCAGATTATTTCTTTCCCTGGCAGCACCCAGCACTGCAGCCCCAAATAATTCTGGGAACATCTAAGGCACTACCATGGTATAAATACAGGTTATCAGACTGCAAGAAAGCATGGCATTGTACTAACTATAGAATAGAGTAGTCTTTAGGGTAGGCTTTCCTGCAAAAAAAGGACTTGGGTGCTGCCTTACCACAGCCTAGTGTAGTGGTGTTTTTTGTCTCTGTGCCATCCTGCTGCCTCCATTCACCTCTACTGCAGCTGCCTCCAGCCTCAAATAGTCACCAGGGCAAAACACATTCAGCACCAGCAAAGGATTAATGTTAATTTAAGGGAGAAACAGCAAATAAATCATTTGTTCATACACCTTGACTGAAGTAACACATCTTGGAGGTAAAATAACAGACCATCAGATTGGAAGCTGCTAACTGGTGGTCAGTATCAGATGCTGAAGGAAGGAGACGACAAAGGTGGTGTCCTGGATTTGGCTTGGGTAAATTTTCACCAGAAGCTGGGATGGGACACTGCCAGGACAGGTGACACAAACTAGCCAAGGGGGGTATTCCATACCATGTGACATCATGCTCAGTATAAAAGGAGGGCTAGTTGGGGAGGGGTGGTGCAGCTCCAGGAAGCATGGCTCAGGGACAGTCCAGCTTCCGGATGGGTCTGAGTGTGTGGTCTGAGTTGTACTGTCGTTAGGTGAGAAACTGCACTGTGTATCACTGGTTTTGTGTATTCTGTTGTTATTTCTCTCTCCCTTTGCTGTCCCAGTAAACAGTCCTTATCGCAACCCATGAGGTTTTGCCTTTGTCTTCCTATTCTCCTCCCCATCCCACCAGGGGAGAGAAAGATGAGCGAGCGGCCGTGTGGCACTCAGCTGCCAGCTGGGGCTAAACCACGACAGGTGTGCATTATCATATGTTCCCAAAATGCTCTTCTGGCTCCTCTGTCTGAGGTGCCTCCTGGAGACACCTGTCTTTGCATTTAATGACTTTCATGGGCTTTCCTTGTCTGGATTTGTCTCATTGCTTCTTGAAGCCACATACATTTTTAGATTCTCCAACACCCTTTAAGAAGCTGTGTTTCACAGCTTAACTCATTTTATAGAGTCATAGAGTCATAGAATCATAGAATTGTAGAATCTAGAGACACCTTCCACTAGATCAGGTTGCTCAAAGCTTCATCCAATCTGGCCTGGAACACTTCCAGGAATGGGGCATCCACAACTTCTCTGGGCAACCTGTTCCTGTGTCTCATCAGCCTCACAGTGAAGAATTTCTTACTAATATCCAATCTAAATCTAGCCTCTTACAGTTTAAAACTGTTACCCCTCATCACTATAATATGTGATAAAACGTTCCTCCTCATCTTTCCTGTAGGACCTCTTTAAGTACTGGAAAGCCACTCTAAGGTCTCCCTAGAGCCATCTCTTCTCCAGGGTAAAGATCTGTCTCTTTTTTTTTTACTTTGCTACCTTTAAGTTGATGTTGGTAGAATTGTCATTACTTATTTAAAAAGTAGGGCTTTGCATACATTAGGAGAAAAGCACTACGTAATATTTATACACAGTGTGTTTGTTATTAACCATAACAGTTTTAGAGCACAGGTTTAGGCATCCTCTTGGCCTCTTACTTCATTTTCTGTATATAAGGATCTAATAGAAGAATAAATGATTGTGAGAGGTGAAAGATGGATTTTAGCAGGATTACTTGCCATGACTTGGAGCTGCAGGACTGTGTGAGTTCTGCAAATTTCTTAGGGATATGTCAGTAAAATAACATATGATGACTTTCCCTATAACACATACAGCACTTTCTGAATGGCACCCACAAATTCTCTGTAGCACTCTGGGTTTTGTTTTAATCACTTGCTGTATGCCAGACATTGAGTCATCATTTGCTAAAGCACATAAAATGGTGTTCAATTTTTATGCTTCTCTAGCTGTAGTTTTACAGGTTATTTTTTTACTGGTTTTTAAGATGATTATCTTACCCATACAATATTACACTGCATAAAACTGTTTCTTTTCATAGGAAATTGAGTTTGGATTGTGATTCATATTTACAGTTATTATCAAAATCCTTTCAATGACTCATAATGACACAGCTAGTAAAAAAAGCCAAACCAGTCTCCATTGATAACATATTTTCCCTTGTCTTGAATTTTTGATAATCTGTACTAACATGATAGTCCCCAGAGTCAGATCTCCTTGGAACTTGTTTATACCTCTCTCTTCCTTATGGTCATATAAATCATGACAATAAATTAATCTGGGAAAGATCTCTACAAAGTGCCATCTGGCCTCCAACATTGCTGGGTTTAAGACACTAACATATTCACTTCAACGACTTTGGTCACATCCCTTTAGTGTCTCAGTTTGGTCTCTCAATAGACAGATTTTTGCAGGATAGAGACACTCCTTCGTCATACAGTTTGAAACACAACCTGAGATGAGAGTTGATCCCTATCTCAGCCATGAGGAAGACAAACAGACTTGATATATACAACTCAGGGCTGGGATGCAGCAGCAGTACAACACAAACATGGGTTTTCCTAATGTCTGACACTTGTTAAACATTCTCTTTCTGGGGGGAGGCGGGGAAAAAACCCATTCTGTGCAGTGCAGTGCAGTGCAGAGCCATCATGGTAGGCACAGTTGTAGAGATGACATTGAGGTGCTAAGTTGTGCCTGCAGACCCTCAGTCACTACCATAAGCAAGGAGGAAAAAAACAGCTGACAATCCAGCACAGTCTCTGAGTGTTGGCTCTCTAGGAAGAGGAGAGAAAAAGACAATCTTCTATTGATGTTCTTGTAACATGAAGGCCTTGTGCTCTATCTTTACTGATCAGTACGGCACTCTTCCAGCTTTTATATTAGCACAGACATTTCAGAGAGTTTAACCATTGCCCTCTCAGAGAACTTTTCTTCCAGCCTGTCCCAACTGGAGCTTTGAAGGAGATTTTTCCCTCCAGGAAAGGAATAATGGTGTCATCTATGCTGGTCTTGTTGACACCACAAGACTAGAACAACTTTTATCAGTAGCTGCTTCTCTGTGGGAGACCATGTGAATTCATCATGGAGAGAAAATTAAAAGCCTGGAGACTGATTTGTTTTGGTCTGCTGTTCTTCTTTGCACTTTCTATGGATCAGCATAGCACAGCTGAAATGTGGCTCTAGTAATTTTCAATGGCATATGTGAGCTTGGTCTAGTTAAAAGCATTTGAAACTGTACTTCTAGCAAATAATGTGGTGTCCTGGTTTCAGCTAGGATAGAGTTAATTTTCACAAGAAGCTGGGAGGGGACACAGCCAGGACAGGTGACCCAAACTAGCCAAAGGGGTATTCCATACTATATGACTTCATGTTCACCATAAAAGGGCGTTAGTCAGGGAGGGGAGGGTGGCTTCGGGGCAGTCTGTGGGCTGAGTGTCTGATTTGTCATCAGGTCAGTAAATTGCCTTGTGTTATCACCCATTTGTACAATCTAAGTGTCANTGGTGAGCGAGTGGCCGCTGCTGCTGGGGCTAAAGCATGACATGTGTACAGGTAGAATGATATTTTCCTTTGGCAGGAGAGAACAACATAGGAAGGACTGGGCTAGAACCTGAGGGCTTGACCAAACTACTTCTGTATCAAGTCTTGTGACTTACTGGAACATCTTCCCAAAAGGGAACCCAGTCCTAAACTGAAGTTTTCAGCAGTTTTAATAATCATCTCTCCTCTTCATAATCCATTCTGGTGCAGTAAAATTGTTCTTTAAAAAACAAAGTGTCATAAATCTCATCAGACCAGAATGACCTTAGACATGTGGTGGTGATCTTTTTCAGTAGGAGAATTTGAAAACAATTTTTCTAGATAGTGTAAATACATTAAAAATATAATTATGTTTTGCTGGATATAAAATTTCTAAAGATGTGACTCAGACTTGGATGGAACCCTATCTCAGTTTCATGTGAAACTGTTGAATAATATGGAGTTATAATTGCACATTCATTTAAAAATTGGTTTCTTTTCTTTCTGTACATGTGCTTTGCTTCCATCCCTCCCAGTGGGGAGATGCAAAACTTTTGCTGGTTACAGAACATTCACACTAAACATTTCTTCAATGCTGTGGCTGTTTCTGTGTTTCTGACCACTGACAAATATTCATGTTTAAGCTCAGAGGAACAGAACAGAGTGCAGAACACATCACAGTTCCAGCAATCCTTTATTTAAATATTTGATTATTTTGTAGTACAGATGACATTGTATATACAAAGTCAATACTTTGAATGATGCGTCATGATCAATACTTGAGGTCCAAAGGGGTTTGCAAAATAAATATCACAAGTCTGCCTAAGGGGTTGTCATCTGGTTGCATGGAATGCTACTCCTTAAGAAAAAGAAGAAATATAAAAGCAAGGTTTAAAGTGCATAGAAATTAATTGAGAAACTAGCAAGCATAATCAATATTTTAATAAAGGTCATTGACCTCAATATGGATTTAGTATGATGTATTCAAGTTACTGATTTTATGCTTTCACAGCAGTTTATAACGTGAAACAACAGCTCCACTGGATCACACAGTAGTGAAGTACCACACATCGCTCTTCTTCCATTCACTCAGCCATGCTTAGCAAGTGCATGGCTTAGTGTATGGAGTGTCTATAGCATGCAGTCTTTTATACCTGTGATTTAGTGGGGTGAGTGGCAGCTGTCTTGAATTCAAGCTGTGCGACTGACAGCTTTACTTTACAAGCTGACACTTGTTCTGATTTCTTTTGTAGCTGTGTCCTCGACTGTGTATTTGCCCCTTTTTTTCTTTCCCTTCCCATAAAATAATTTCACACCTTCTGTCCAGCCATAATGGAGATGTGTGAATGTGTAACAGTAGTGAGAGAAGCTTCCATCATTCACCCCATACTTTGAGCAGATACAGGATGACCAGCTGTATGAACCCACCCTTAGGCTATTGATTATGCCACCCCTGTTACAAACCTTTTACACCTTATCACAAGCTGCTCTGCTCTCAGTCTTGTGTTGCTCTGGCTACCCAACAAAACAGGCAACACAGAGAGATTCTTCTGCAAACTGCTCTTTCATTCCTTTAGATCTCAAATCCATCAAAAAACAAGTATAGCACCTGTTGCTTCTTGGGCTTGGCCCACTGCTGTGGGCTGTCCTACGAGTTTCATAAATAAAAATGTTTGTATCTGTAAAAACGTAGACATTTGTGCATGATTTATAATTGAATAAGATATAGCAAGCAATGCATTATAAGGCAGTAACAGTTGCTCTCACTGCCACCCATTGTCAAGATAACAAACTGGAAGTTATAGTATCTATCACATGCTCTCATCTGTAAATCTGTTAGTCCTCATTATCATTACTGGATGCAACTTGAATGCTAAATGAAATACAGTCAGGACTGGGAGAGCTCTCAGTGCTTGATCTGATGTCAGCTCTTGGGCTTATGTGTATTTAGGTTTCAGTGTCTTTTCTGTAACACAGAAGACATTTTCCACAGGAAAGTCTGTAAGAGTGCAGAAATTCATATATGGGTTTTGGAGAAGGGATGGAGCAGTGTTTTTTTTTTTGGTTTTTTTTTTTTTTTTTGTTTTTTTTAATTTTCAGAGATAATAAATTAATTTTAATTGGATAAATAAGAACTCTAATAAATATGCAGTCTATATTTTCCTCTAATTATATAAAAACTTATAAGGAAGAATAGGTATGTATTTTTACCATAGCAGACATTATCACTAGTGATCTGTACTCATTTTGTGTGTGTGTGCACGTGCATGCATATGTGTTTTGATGTGTACTTGAAAAAACTAGACCCTAACTCAAGTGATACATGTATACAGACTGAGTGCCTGAAAGTTCATATACCTGCTGGGCAAAACCCCTATTCTTTTAGTTTATTGGTGACATGTGAAAATTTGTTAATGATGTGCAATTAGCTGCATCATTCTGCACACAATTTTCCATGCACCCATTAACAGATCAGACAAAATATGACATGCAATAATCTTTTGGCCTTCCCTCAATATTATCCTGTTGCCTTGAACTAGGAAAGCATAGACTGTCTAAGGCTGGGAGCTGAGCTAACTCTGGGGGTTTGACGTGGTTTAGGCCCAGCCGAGCACCACGCGGCCGCTCGCTCACCCCTCCCCCGGCGGGGTGGGGAGGAGACCGGACAAACAAAGGCAAAAGCCTCGTGGGTTGCGGTAAGGACAGTTTACTGGGACAGCAAGGGAGAGGGGAACAAACAACAACAGTGCTGATAACAGAGATACACAACGGGTGATAACAGAAAAACAGTTTACCGATCCGAACGAACGACCAGACCGACCAGACCCCGAGCCCGTCCCGGAGCCGCGCCGAACCCGCCCCTCCCCGACCAGCCCCCTGTTATGGTGAGCATGGCGTCACATGGTATGGAATAGCCCCCGGCCAGCCTGGCTCACCTGGCCTGGCTCCTTGTGAAATTAACCCTATCCTAGCTAGAGCCAGGACAGGGTTATACCATGAAACTTTCAGCATCTGTAATAATTTGGGAATGTTTCTATCATATGCCCATAGATAATGATTTAAGGACAATATTCTCAAATCTTGCCTAGCATCTCGATTATCAGGATTCCATGACAGCTGTTTGACAGTGGTCTTCCAAGGGATTGGTGTTGGCATGGTGTGGACCAAGGTGTCTTTGCCATAGCTGGTTACATGGATTGAGAAGTTGCAAACCAGAATTCAGATCATGATGAGACAAATCTCTACCTGTGCTTGCAAATACATTACCTGGGAGCTTTCAAAGTTCCTCACCCACTATTTGACCTGAGGGTTTTTTTTTCTAGGATGAACTTTGTATCTTGATATTCTTTTCTAAAGCTTGAAGGACAGACACAATAGAGCAAGTGTACAGAGTTTTTCACAGTCCCAAGCCATTAAAAACTGGCCTCACCACATGCTCCAAAGAATTCTCTGCAAAGGTTTGTTTCAATTCAGGCTACTACTCAGTTCTTTAAAAATGAGAACCACTACTAACTTCATGGCAAGTTAATTGCTGGTCTTTGGCTACATTTCCTTTCGCTGAAGTAGTATTTCCCACCTTGTGCTGAGCTGTTGCAAGTATTGGAAATCCAGCTGAGTGATCCTGATATGTTACACCAGTATGTGGCAGTGTCTCCCTGCACCTCAACTGCAAACAAGGACAAACAGATTTTTAGGCTAGTTTGCTTGATAAACCAATCAAGGGAGCCAGACATCTTACCACAAACTTGAATGGAATGAAACTGGTGCTTCTTTGTCTAGGTTCTTGAAATCTGCTGGCCAAGCTTCCACCTGGGCTGCCTCACTCCTCCTGTAAGTTCTGAGTGGAACAGATGTAATCTTACATTGATGAGATGCTTTCTGCTGTGCAGAGAAGAGGTAAGAGGACATGTAATGAGGACAATATTTTGGCTTTCTCAGATGTTCCACTAGATTGCTGGTAAATGCTGAGGTGAGGAAACTGTACCAGATACCTCCCAGAGGGGTCTTTTTTAAGAGCAGTCCCATCAGCCTTGTGTTAAGCTGAATGATGAAGTCAGAGAAGGGACTTCTTCAGCAACATTGTGAAAAGCCTTATATGCACAGGGGCATAATCTGAGAAGTCATAAAAGCACTTCACAAAGGACTTTAAGAGGCAAGTGAAGCTGTTTGGTTATCAGGAGCTGCTTCTATACTTGCTGCAGTTCAGGATTGTACTTACATGTGTGTAAGACTCAAGAGTTTTGGTGTTTGGGGTATCTCAGGGAACTGCAGCACCAGTCACTGTTTCCTATCTGTGACAGGAATGCTCTTAACCTTCACCAGCACATTAAATCTCTCAACTCTTAAAACCTTTCTGGTGAGTGGAGTTTCAGCTACAAGGAGAGAACAGAATTAGAGCAAGTTTTGCTATATATCGTCACTCTGGGAATCTCTGCTGACACACGTGAAAATAGCTAATGTGGAGTTGATACACCCCTAATGAATTCCAGTGGGTCAGGGAAATAACATCGTTGCATGGACAGCCATGAATAATTCTTCCCCAGCCCAGAAGAGAAGTGATTAGTTATCACCCATCTCTTTGGCTCTGTATTTTGTTGGTTTTGTTCTTAAAAACCATCCCAAACCCCAATATTTGCAATACTGGAGTAATGAAAAATACCAGCTTTATTATATATCCCAGTACATAATCTGTGCAAATGTGGTGTGACAGGAGACTGCAAGTATGAACAAAGGCATGATTACACTGGGAATTTGGGTGTATATGTTGTTCTATGCCTCTTCACTTTGCAATGGCTTCAATTTATAACAAACCACAACAACAACAACAAAAGCCAGATCAGTTTTTAAACATTAGGGCAAAGATGAAAAGTCAAGGTCTAAGGTGAAATTAAATTTATAAATTTCAGTATAATTTGTAGCCACAGTAGATGCATTAATTTGTCCTTTGCTCCAGGCTACTGCTTTTTGACCATTGACATCTAATTATATTAAGAACACTAGACCCAAATTAGATATTTAGATACTTAAATTCCTACTGAAATAACTAGAAGTTAGATCACAAAATACCCTCAGTATACTAGGCTCTTTCTCACAATGTCTCACTGGCATATGGGAGGAAACATTTACTTTATCATGTTTTAGATTACTCATGGATTACCCCAAACACTCTAGAGTTGATCCTTAGGTGGCAGAAATTGCCTTTAGCTGCACTGAAGTTAATGGAGTTGTAACAATTTGCACTAGTCATCAAATGGTCTCATAGAGGTTACAGCATAATCTGGCACTTTGGTTTCTATATAGGCACTTAGAGAAGTAGCTTGGTTTTCAGATGTGCGGATCTATTGTCATACCTTTTTTCCTGCCTTCGTGAACTACAAGACAGGATCCAAAGCTCCAGTCTCCTTTCAAAATCAGCCCTTTTAGTGTCTGTAACTTATTTCTGTCCCCAAAGTTGAATTTGGTTATGGCTAGGTGTGTTTTAATTGGTCATTGTACATAAGTGGCATATGGTAGCTCTTCACCACCTCTGTTATTTTATTCTGGCACCTAAATCATCACAATTACACAGTGATTGAGGATAGAGGCATTAACAGCTCTTCTGAGGGAATTAAGGTGTATATGCTTAAATCAAAGTTGCATTAGAACAGGAGATTTTAATGCTTCTTCTACTACAGTACAAATGGGGTTTTTCTGATGGAGAGCAGGTCAATTTTTTCTTCATCAACTATCAAGAAACAGAGGAGATAATTACCAAATCTGAGTAGAGCAAAAAAGAGATTTATTTTAATGAAATAATATAAAACCAGTTTTAAAGGCAATCCTCTTCATTTCCAGTAATAATGGTGAGGGCTGGATTTTTTTCCAACCAGCACAGGTTGCTGGAAGCAAAAAATAGTAAAAAGGTATTGTTATACACATCCTTTTTTACCTTAAAATCTGCTTATTGACAAAGATTTTTTCCTCCAAAACTCCACTTTGATTGCAAATGTGGTGATCTTTGAAATTAGATTTCAAGGAGAGTCTGCAAGCAAGAGAAATATTTTATATTTTCTAGTGAAGAATTTTGATTATCGTTGCCTGGCTAGGTTTCCTACATCTCCTGCCCACTGTAAGGTTATGTGCAAATTTTCTGAGAAAGAAAAGAGTTTAAATATGGATTCAGTCTATTATAGATGAAGATGCCACCATTTAGAGCTTCATGGTGAGTCGCCCACAATCCCCTGTTGAAGGGTGGACGGAAGTTTTAACCTGAAGTAGCTTTTAAATCCCTCTATCATACACTGGTTAAATTTGGTGACTAGGACAAGTGATCCTTTTTACAAGTCCATTTTCTTTCTTTCTTTTTTTTTTTTTTTTTTTTGGAGGGGGGCGGGGGGAGAGGAGGGAGGGAATTGTATGCTATTTGGAATGTTTCTTCTCAAATGTTTGGGAAGTTTTAGATGTCTTTAAAAATGAAACCTCTTTGGAGATCTTTCCTGGAGCATTTGAAAACATCACTCACTGACAGTAAACACACAGGAAGAATAGTTTCCCACCAAGGGGTGCACACAGACATAGTCTTGTGGAATGACCAGTGATAACTTTGCCCTTACCACTGTGAGCTGGAAGCTAGAGAACACTTTTCCAGAAGCAATGGTGGGCTCCTATGGATGTGCTGTCTTGTCACACTTATTTGCATTTGCAGCATCTTCTTGAACTCTCCTTGAACTCCAAGCTCTAGAGAGAGCACTGTGATCCAGTCATGTGGCAGTGATATCACTGAACTTTAATGAATGTTCACATTTGTAGCTTAACTGAAACCAGAAAATATCTTGCAGTTGCAGTGAATGCTTGGTTTTTCATAGAAAAAGGGAATTCTGAAAGTCTCTGATCTAAACTCCGTCTCAAAGGAGAGCAAATTTTCAAAGTTAGATCCAACTGTTACATTACTATATGTAAGGATTTGTGTGAGTAGGTTCAGTGCTTTGTAAAGGTGAAGTAAATACCATCAAGGTGAACTCAAATTTGAAGAAGGTCATGTGTATCTCAGTTAAGATTGACTTCACTAGGTAAAGAAGTATGGTGGTAGCAAAGTCTTGTTTAGAGAGGTGATGCATGATGCTCTGAAAAAAAGCCATGCATTCAGCTGCCAACATATGAATTATACTGTTGGGTAATTTCGGAGAATTTAAAATTTCAGAGAGAATCCATATATTTAAGCTGTTAAATTTCTCAGGCTTTGTGATTGACTACACCCTTAGGGGTGGAATGTGACTCACTGAATAAACTCCTACAATGGAATAAAGCTCAGTGGAGATGGGCAAGGGTGTTTGAGTCCATGAAGCTCAGACAATAATGCAAAGAAGCTGACTTGATCTCAACACAAAGGGGACCAGAGGGTAGTCTGTTTTAGATGAACATCTATCAACAGTTGAGTAGATCAACTGGTGGTGTAAATGTCTCCCTGAGTTAGACAGACTGGCATAGGAGGAGTGAATATATATTCTTGCATTGGCTCAGGCCAACATGCAGTATAAAAACTGGACAACTAACAAAATAGTTTTGCAGAGAGTAACAGGCTTGAGATGGATTCAACCCAATTATTCCTTTCTGGGGGATGCCCAGTGTCATGACAGTGAGCTTATTATACAGACCAGTAATGGAAATCACATTGGTATTGTGATTGAACTGTATATTGCAATTGCTCGATTTTGCTAAGTGTAACTTATATCTGTATTGTACTTTCAGTATATTTTGTATCAGAAAACCAGAAATCAGGAATCTTGTGTAACATCAACTGTCTTGACATAAGTAAATTTGATATTAAACATTACACCCTCCAAATATGGAATATCTAAAAGAACCTGGTCAGAGGGTATTAGACTCTGACAGATGTTTTTAAATATATAATGCTAGATGCCTAAAAGATTATATCATCTGACTGTGAAAAGTACCATCCCAGTCAAGATTTGGCCCTGTGAAAACCAGTTGACACAAAACACACTGTGCAATAAAAGCTAATAAGATGATCTGAACACGTGCGACCAAATATACTCACTTACTTCACAAAGCCAGCTGAGAGCACCTGTCCAGAAAGCAGCCTGATCTGGTGACATGCTTTATCAGCAGCCAGCAGCTGAGCACCACACGGCAACTCACTCACCCCATTACTCTAAAAGGTCCATCAAGTTCATTTAGGCCATGGCTTTGTGTTCCATCTGTCATTACAGTCTCTCAGGGCAGGAACAATGGTGCATGCTGCTGGATTGTTGCATGCTGCATCCGGACCTGTCATGGCTGGTTTATCAGGTATGGTCCATGCTTGCATCTGGGTGTCCAAGATGTGATTTTCCATGAAGTTCCTGGGCACCAGTTGCAGTCAGTTCTAGTTCCATCATGGTGCTACTTTGCTCAGTTTCAAAGTCCATCCTTCATTAGTTTTGGGTGATTCTTATGGTCATACCATTAATACAGTATATAGTTATTAATATCATTCAGTTTAATTTATTGGCTATTTTCACCCAAGATTAAATCCTCTTGAAGGAGACACTGGACTTCCCCATCCTTTCTCATCACCCACCAAGTGCACCCTGGTCCCTGAGCAAAAGCAATCCCGCAGATGGGCTTGCCTTTGCCTGAAGCTGGAATAACCCAAACTGTCTTTCCCAATATATTTTTCATGTGCACTACAGGAACTTTATCCCCTTCTGCTGGGCGTGGAAATTTTGATTGGGCAGGGCCATCTAGATTGGCAGATCCCCTAGTGTTAACTAACCAGGTGGCCTTTGCCAAATGTGTGTCCCATCATTTCAGGGTCACACCACCCATTGCTCTCAGGGTACTTTTTAGCAATCCATTTGTACCTTTTGATTTTCCCAGAGGCTGGTGCATGACAGCAGATGTGACACACCCACTCAATGCCATGCTCTTTGGCTCAGGTGTCTGTGAAGTTGTTTCAGAAAATGAGTCCTGTTGTCTGACTCAATGCTTTCTGGGGTGCCGTGTTGCCACAGGACTTACTTTTCAATACCCAGGATAGCGAGCCAGGTGGTAGCACATGGAATAGGGTATGTTTCCAGCCATCCAGTGGTTGCTTCTACCATTGAAAGTATGTAGCACTTGACTTGGCGGGTTTGTGGGTGTGTGATGTATTGGATTTGCCATGCTTCCCTGTATTTAGGGGGAACAACCATCACCCTCCATACCACAGAGGCTTTATCTGCTTGGCTTGCTTGATTACATTCATGGATGACCTGTGAGATGGCATCCATTCTCAAGTCCACCCCTCGATCACGGGTCCATCTATACGTCGCATCTCTTCCTTGATGGCCTGAGGTGTCATGGGCCCACCGAGCTACAGATATTTCACCCTTATGCTGCCACTCAAAATCCACTTGAGCCATTTCAATCTTAGCAGCCTGGTTCACCTGCTGGTTGTTCTGATGTTCCTCAGTGGCCTGACTCTTGGGTACGTGGGCATCCACATGGCTTACCTTCACAACCAGCTTCTGTAGCCAGGCAGCAGTATCTTGCCACAATGGGGCAGCCCAGATGGGTTTGCCTCTGCGTTGCCAGTTGCTCCGTTTCCACAGCTGTAACCACCCCCACAGGGCATTGGCCACCATCCATGAGTCAGTATAGAGGTAGAGCATCGGCCACTTTTCTTTTTCAGCAATGTCTAAAGCCAGCTGGATGGCTTTCACCTCTGCAAATTGGCTCGATTCACCTTGTCCTTCAGCAGCTTCTGCAACTCACTGTGTAGGACTCCATACAGCGGCCTTCCA
>VXBL01007959.1:19062-34061 GCA_013400195.1 Aramus guarauna | reverse complement strand
GGGTTACATGGTAGAGAGGGCTTACTATCAGACTGTAATTCGGAATGTGCATTCGCCAGAAGCCCACAACACCTAAGAAAGCCTGTGTTTCCTTTCTGTTTGTCAATGGAGACATAGATGAGGTTTTGTTATATCACATCCATTGGGATCTGACGACGTCTATCATGCCAGCTTATTCCGAAGAATAAGGCACAAGCCCCTTGGCCTTGCTTATTCCACCAGTACTCTTTTGGGTCATTGAAATCCCCTGTCTGGAGGTAGTCTATGCCAAGGATGCATGGAGCCTCTAGGCCAGTCACAATGGGGTGCTTGTGCCACTCATTCCCAGTTAGACTCACTTCAGCCCCCAAAAGACTTAACTGTTGGGATCCCCCTGTTACACCAGAAATAGAGATGGATTCCACCCCTTCATAGCTAGATGGCATTAAAGTGCACTGTGCACTGGTGTCCAGTAGGGCCTTGTACTCTTGTGGATCTGACATGCCAGGCCATTGGATCCACACAGTCCAATAAAACCAGTTGTCCCTTTCCTCTACCTGGCTGGAGGCAGGGTCCCTCTAATCCTGCTCATATTTACTACTCAGTACTTGCAAAATGGACTTAGAAGTCCCTTCTAGAGGATCATAAGTGCAATCAGGCCTTTTACTCAATCTGGGGGGGTGACCATTGGAAACTGGAGCATCATTTTTCCTGGAAGAATCCCTTTTTATGACTCTTTTCCTTGCAGCTCACGTACTCGTGCCTGCAGGGTTGAGGTAGGCTTCCCGTCCCATTTCCTCATGTCTTCTCCATGGTCACGCAGGTAAAACCACAGGACACCTCATGGTGTGTACCCTCTATATTCTTTCTCTGGAGCAGAGGAATGCTTACTCCTAATAGCTGAAATACCGGTCTGTGCAGGTGAGGAGTAATATATATCCTCTTTGAGTTGCCAGACCTCCTGGGACAGTTCTCCACAGCCAAGATGAGGGACGAAGGAAGACTCTCTTCATATTGCAGGAGCTGGCCAGCCACTTCATCCACTGTGGGAGCCTCTTTGCCTTTTCCAGTCGATTACTGCCAGGGAGTTGGCGTACGATGATGGTGAGTTCCATACAAACTTTCGCGACATGGGTTGGGTTCATTGGATGTCATTGGGGTGTATGGGTAACTGCGCATTGTCCGGATCATAATAAACCATCTCCCGCACGGCTAATTCCCTCAGATATTGGATACCTCTCTCCATGGTGGTCCACTTGCCTGGCCGACACATGACATCTTCACTGAAGGGATACCTTTCCCTCACACTTGACAGGAGTCGCCTCCAGAGGCTGTGGGCCTATGCCTTCTTCCCAATTGCCTGTTCAATGCCCCCTTCCCTAGACAAAGATACTACCTGCTTGAGCTCCCTACCCTCCAATTCTAGGCTATTTGCCTCGTTACCCCAACATTGGAGCAGCCAGGTAATGATGTGTTGCCCTGGATGGTGGCTGAAATCTTTTCTCATATCTCTCAGCCCACTCAGGGACAAGGATTGGGTGATTACTTCTGGTTCTGGCTCTTCTTCCTGTTCTCATGGTGGTCCTTGTTCATCATCATCCTTCAGTAAGTGAACTGATTTCCTTGTGTATTTCTTTTTATGTATAGGGGAGACTGATACTGGTATGGATTGGTCTTTTGGCTCAGCTACAGTGTCTGTTGTGGGGGTTTGGGGAGCTGTCGTGTCTGTTGCAGGGTTTGGGTAGCTGTAGCACCTGTGGCTCTGTTCTCTCTCTCTCCTCCCTGACGGTGCTGTCTTCTATCAAGCAGTGTTGGGTGAATCATGGCCAGGGCCCAGCACAGCCCAGTAAGTTGTGTCTCCTTCGAATACCCACAGCATTTTTCTTTCAAATATTCTACCATTTTACCAGGGGTTTGCAGTTGTTTGGGAGTGAAGCTCCAAACCACTGGGAGTGAGAAGGTCTCCAGATACCTGCCCATACTCTCCCACACGCCATCGCAGCCCTGACTATTCAGCTTCAGGGAAGATCCCTGGGTGGTATTCTTAAAACAATTTTTGCTAACCCTGAACAGGACTTGAAAAAATTCAGGAGACTTAGCAATAGGAATATACTGGCCTGAACATTCCCAGGGTATTCAAAATTCTCATTGTTGTAACGAACCAAAAGGGAAAAGACAAGGTGAAAGAGTGGGAGAAGGTATCCCCCCGCTGTCTTCCGCATAGATTGGGTGCAATTATTAATCAATTCTGAAAGATGTTGACCGAGGCGCAAGCATGACAGAAATGCTACATACAAGTACCGGCTCAGACTCATGACCATCAATGATATCTTATCATAAGCCAATATGACACAATACAACACTATGAGAACACAAACCCCTCCCCCAGAGGTGATAAACAGCAATTACATAGAGTAAACAATGGTTTACAAACCAGAGCCATGGGACCAAATAGAACATCATTATGACCAGTGACTGTTTAAATAACATTATAAATGCTTTTAATAACTTTGTTTTAACACACGGGTCAGAATTATTGTTATCACAACCCCTCGAGCCCCACGTTGGGCGCCAAAAAGGACTGGCGTGGTTTAGCTGCAGCTGGCAGCTGAGCACCACGTGGCTGATTGTTCACCCCTTCTCCATCAGGATGGGGAGGAGAATGGGAAAAAACAAAGGCAAAGCCTCGTGGGTTGGGATAAGGACAGTTTACTGGGACAGCAAGGGAGAGGGAAACAATCAACAACAGTATTGATAACAGAGATTCACAATGGGTGATAACAGAAAGCAATTTACTGATCCCATGGCTCAGCCTGTCCTGGAGCCACACTGAACCCGCCCCTCCCCAGCTAGCCCCCTGTTATGGTGAGCATGGTGTCACATGGTATGGAATAGCCCCCTGGCCAGTTTGGCTCCCCTGTCCTGGCTCCTTGTGAAATTAACCCTATCCTAGCCAGAACCAGGACGCCTGGGAACTACAAGCATGCACACAATGCCTGCATGAATTAGCGCCAAACCCTGAACCTTCCATGCTGATCAGAAAAGACTGGAAAAAGTTTATGCTTATTCTTAATAATGCATTTTCTGGTTTAGGCTGAGAAAAGCAGTAAAAATAGCAAACATCTGAAGTGCTGTTTTCATGGCATTTCTGACCCATTGCAGCGTAGACTTCTGCAATTGCTAGCAGTAAAAGGCATTTCTTCCAATGAGTAATGAGGTCTTTACCTTTTCCAAAGAAAAAAAAAAGAAAAAAAAGTTGTACTACTTGTCACTTATATAGTGCCATATTAGTAATAAAATGAATCTTTACAGCAAATTAGTTAGAAGAAAAGGGAATTATACCACAAAGTTTGCAGGTAAAATAGGCTATGTTCTAGTTGACATTCATAAATCAGACTGATATAACCAACTGTAAAAACAGCTTATCTCCACAAATGGTAGAGCTCAGCCAGCACATATTTATGAATAGAATAGAACACAATATTTCCAGTTGGAAGGGACCTACAACAATCATCTAATCTAACTGCCTGACCAATTCAGGGCTGACCAAACATTAAAGCATGTCCAATTGCCTCTTAGATACTGACAGGGATGAGGCATCGATCACCACTGTAGAAAGCCTGTTCCAGTGTTTGACCACTCTCTTGGTAAAGAAATACT
The DNA here is from genome assembly GCA_013400195.1 of Aramus guarauna. Taxonomy (NCBI): domain Eukaryota; kingdom Metazoa; phylum Chordata; class Aves; order Gruiformes; family Aramidae; genus Aramus; species Aramus guarauna. The sequence goes on along the minus strand of VXBL01007959.1, from coordinate 30,422 downwards.
TCCTAATGTCCAGTCTAAACCTCCCTTGGGGCAGCTTTGAACCATTCCGTATCACTGGATTGTAGAATCATAGAATCATAGAATGTTTAGAGTTGAAAGGGACCACAAAGATCATCTAGTTCCAATCGCCCTGCCATGGGCAGGGACACCCTCCACTAGACCACGTTGCCCAAAGCCTCATCCAGCCTGGCCTTAAACGCTTCCAGGGATGGGGCCTCCACAGCCTCTCTGGGCAACCTGTTCTAGTGTCCCACCACTCTAACAGTAAAGAAATACTTTCTTACATCTAATCTAAATCTACCCTCCTTCAGCTTAAATCCGTTACCCCTTGTCCTGTCACTACACTCCCTNTGTGCAGGACCTTACACTTGCCCTTGATCCCAGGAAGAAGAGCTCAGCACCTCCCTCTCCAGCTCCCCTCCTCAGGAAGCTGCAGAATGCCATGCGGTTGCCCCTCAGCCTCCTTTTCTCCAAACTAGACAAACCCAAAGTCGTCAGCTGCTCCTCACAGGACATGCCTTCCAGCCCTTTCACCAGCTTTGTTGCCCTCTTCTGGATGCATTTGAGTACTATAACATCCTTCTTAAATTGTAGGGCCTAGCACTGCACACAGTACTTAAAGTGAGACCGCACCAATGGTGAATACAGTGGCATAATCACCTTTTTTGACCGCTGGTTATACTGTGCTTGGTGCACCCCAGGATGCAGTTTGCCCTCTTGGCTGCCAGGGCATACTGATGACTTATATGGATCCTGCTGTAAACCAGGACCCCCAGGCCCCTTTCTGAAGTGCTTCTCTACAGCCACTTCTCTCCCAGTTTATATTTGTGCCTGGCATTACTCCATCCTAGATACATAATCCAACATTTGAGCTTCTTAAATTTCATCCTATTAATCATTGCCCAGTGCTCCAATCCCTAGATCCCTCTGCAAGGCATCTTGTCCTTCAAGAGACTCAATAGCACCTCCCAGTTAGGCATTGTCAGCAAACTTGCTAATGGTGCGTAGAAACCAATACAATCTTCTCCATAATTTTTCCAGGAACTGGAAGGTTAGATGAGCAGGTCTGTAGTTCCCTGGGCCTTCCATCATGCCCTTTTTGTAAATTGGAATAACATTGGCTAGCTTCCAGTCAGCAGGGACCTCCCCACACTCCCTAGACCTTTGGTAGGTGATCAAGAGGGATCCTGCCATAACATTCGCTAGCTCCTTCAGTACTCTGGGATGAATCCTATCAGGCTCCAATGGATTTACAAACATTCAGCTGATACAGTTGGTCCCTTACAATTTCAGTGTCAACAAAAGGAAAGTCACTGTTCCCACACTCGCAGTCCTCTGAGTCAGGGGACTGGGCAACCCAAGGCCTGCCAGTAATATTAAAGACTGAGGCAAAAAAAAGCATTGAAAGCCTCCACTTTGTCTTCATCCCTATTAGTCAGGTGACCATCTTCTGAAACTATCAGTCCAATGTTTTCTTTAGACCTCCTCTTGCTATTAACGTACTTTAAAAAGCCCTTCTTGTTATCTGACACAACACTGGCCAGTGTCAACTCTAATTGAGCTTTAGCCTTTCATGTCTTCTCCCTGCATATATGAACCACACCTCTGTAATCTTCCTGCAAAGCCTGACCTTGCTTCCAGAGATCATACAATTTCTTTTTCCTCTTGAGCTCCATGAGCAGTTCCCTATTCAGCCAAGCTGGTCTTCTGCCCTGCTTGCTTGACTTAGGACAAATGGGATTGCCTGCTCCTGTGCTTCTAAAAGGTGGCTCTTAAAGACTGACCAGCACTTGTGGACTCCTAAACCCTCAAGAGTAGATTCCCAGGGTAGCAACTCTGTTGTCCTTTTTTCTCATTATACTGAAAATTTTGAACTCAATCATTTCATGATCACTGTGGCCAAGACAGTCCCCTACCATCACATCTCTCACGAGTCCTTCTCTATTTGCAAATAGCAAGTCTAGGAGGGCATCTTTCCAGCTGACTCACTGAGTACTCGTGACAAGAAGTTATCTCCTACAATCTTCAAGAATTTCTGAGACCTCCTCGTCACAGCAGTATGATATTCCCAGTTATGTCTGGGAAGTTGAAATCTCCCATAAGGACAAAGGCTACTGATCCAGAAATTTCTCCTAATTGCCTATAGAATAACTCGTCAGTGCTTACATCCTGGCTGGGCGATCAGTGGTAGACACCCACTACAACACGTCCTTTGTTTTCCATCCCCCTAATCCTTACCCAGAGGCTGTCAACCATATCATCACTAACTGTAAGGGCTCTACAATCAAAACTCTCCCTTACATATAGTGCAGCACATCCACCTCACCTGCCCTGCCTATCCCTCCTGAACAGCCTGTAGCCCTCCATCCCAGCACTCTAATCATGCCACTCACTCCACCAAGTCTCACTAATACCAATGATATTGTAGCTCTGGGAGCTGCCCAACTCTTCTAGTTCATCCTGTTTGTTTCTCATGCTGTGTGTGCTGGTGTACAAGCATTTCAAATATGCGCCTGAGCTCTCTGTGCTCCCAGCAGCAGTGTAAAGGTTCCCACTAGCATTGTCACCCTCTGGCAAAGCCATGCCAGCTAACCTACTGCAATCCTGTCAGTATCACCTTCCTCACTGATTCTAGTTTAAAGCTCTCTCAATCAGTCCCACCAGCTTACACAGAATCATAGAATGATCATAGAATCAAAGATCACCTAGTTCCACCCCCCTGCCATGGGCAGGGACACCCTCCATGAGACCAGGTTGCTCAAAGCCCCATCCAACCTGGCCTTGAACTCTTCCAGGGATAGGGCATCCACAACTTCCCTGGGCAACCTGTTCCCAGGTTGCACTGGCCCACCTCTCAAGCCGGTCAGAGTCCCTCTGGATGGCATCCTGCTTGCTGGAGTGCATCTGAAGCAGATGTGCCCTAGAGCATTTCTCTGATGACTTGCATCCAATAGTTTCATGTTGAATCTTCAGGTCTGGCAAGACCATACTAGCTGAGAAAAAGGTTGCATGTGAAGAAGGAAACCTAACCAGCTCTACTGTGCAGCAAATATGTTGAGGTTGGTTTGTTGGGTTTTTTCCTTTTGCTCTATTTTTTCAGGATAGATGCCCAAGAGCTCACAGAGGATGGTCTTCTGGTGCATACAGGTGGTTTGCTTTGGGATCAACTGATCTGCAGGAAGTACATGCCTCAGATACAGGAGGGTGAACAGAGTCATATACAGGCTTGTGTTCAGCCAGGGGCAGAGCCGCCTACTGGAACCCATTCACATTCCTTCTTTATGTTGCCAGCTGCACCACAGAGCTTGGTGTCATTGGCACACTTACTGAGGATGCACTGAATTCCACTATCTATTTCACTGACAAAGATGTTAGTGCTGGTCCCAATATCAACCCCTCAGTAATGACACTTATCACTGATCTCCACTTGGACATTGAGCCATTGACCACATCTCTTTGAGTGTGACCATTCAGCCAATTCCTTATCCAGGGTGTTGTACATCTGTCAAATCCATATCTCTCCATTTTTGAGACAAGTATGTCATGCAGGGACAGTGTCAAATGCTTTGCACAAGTCCAGGTAGATGACATCATTTGCTTTTCCCTTATCCACCAATGCTATAACCCTGTCCTAGAAGGCCACCAAATTTGTCAGGCACAATTTGCCCTCAGTGAAGCCATGTTGGCTCTCACCAATCATCTCCTTATTTTCCATGTGCCTTAGCATGTTTGCCCCATCAGGACAGGTGCATCCCATCAGGCCCCACCATACCTAGTGTCTCTAAGGCTCTTCCATGTTTTAAAACCCCAAAGTTATGGTGGAGGCACCAGTCCTGGAGCCAGATATTGATATCCTGGACTCACCTGTTTCTTACAAAGTCTCCCTCCATTACTGGGTGGATTGAAGGAAATCTGTACTCCTGAATTTTTTAGCATTCTTCCCAGGGGTCTGAAATCTCTTTTGATTGACCTTAGACTTTTTGCAACATCATTAGTACCCACATGAAAGAGCAGGAATGGATAGTAGTGTGAGGGTTGTATAAGGCTCTTCAATCTTGTGGTGACATCCCTAATTCGGCCCCAGAGAGGTAGCAAGCTTCCCTGTAATAAGGGTTCAGTCTGCAAATCGGTGCATCCATTCCACACAGGAGGAAAGCACCAATGACCATAGCTTACCATTGTTTTTTTCTTGGTACTGGTCTTAATGCAGGTTTTATTGTGAGGGGTTGGTCGCTGTGACCTTAGCAAGACTGTTTGTGTAGGTTCCTCTTCTATCTCATTATGCACCTTCTCTAACACACCTGGGGCCTTGTACATATTCTATAATGGTAACTTAGAAGGTAAGGAGGGGTTTCTCTTACTACTCCATGCTGTAACCTTTTTCTACCCCTCCTAATCCCTTGTAAAGCTGCCTTCCTCCTGGCACAAAGCAAATCCTGACCTCCCTCCATAGAGGCCAGGATGAGTTAGCTTCCATACATCATAGGTGACAAAATACATCTCCATGGATCAATCTCCCTCTCAGACTCTTGAATACTCCTCAGTCTGCCCACCTTCTCTTGCAGCTCAGCTACCAAGCAGAGCAGGTCATCATTCTGGTCACACCTCCCACAGGCTTGCTTGCCCACAGGTTCCTTGCTTACCTCTAGGAATATCCCTTCACACATCCCACAGATGGAAACCTGAGTGGTCACATGCTGGAACAGGAATTTTATCTCTGTGGCTGCATTGGTTCTTCTGGTTGCTAGAAACTCAGGACAAGCAGAGGACACCACCTTTTTCTGGTGGTCACCATGCCACCAGCACCTGCCCACTGAGAAATATATATGCACATCTGTTGCAGTCAACTGGGCAGATTGTTTTAGCCTGCTTAAATCACTGTCTGCCAGGTGCAGGCTCTGCCCCTTGATGTCTCTTCCGGTCAGTGGGTCTGGGCTCAGTTGCTCAGGAAACATGCCCTGTTCAGGCAAGCCTCTCTTTATTCGCATGTATCCCTTGTGTCCTCTGTTGCTGTTTGCTGCTGCTGGTGCTCCTCGCACTGCTCAGGTGTCTGTTGCAATCCTACTACTCCAGTAATTAGAACTACTCTGGGAACTCAGGTTTGGAATCTGGAAGGACAAGTGCTGGACAGAAACAGATGATATGTCTTCATGGTCAAGGACACACAATCCTTGCTCAATAGCCCATAGTCTGAGCCCCAGGTGTGAGCCTGCACCAGTCCAGAAAGCATAACCACAAAGGACATCTCCTCAGAGGCAGGGCTAAGTAAGATAGCCAAGGTTTACTTGCTTCCATAGATTGAGACAAGTGGTCTGCACCAGAGCGTTTGTAGATTAGCACCTGTATGGAGTAGGATACAACTTACACCAGAATATGCCTGCTCCTCCTTAAGAACTTGGTCTCCCATTAATAGGATGGGAGGGAAAACAGGATTGCATGGGTAAGGGGTAGTTTCTTCTGGTTCCTGGCCCATGTACTATCCAGAAAAACTTTTCCATTGCCCACTAACTCCTGTGTCATCTCCTCTCCTTGATAGGTTGGAGCTTTTATGTTCTACTGAAGCACAGAGGAACTAACTTTAAAGTACTAGCAAGGAAACTACAAAATTGTAATACATAAAAAAGGCTCAATGAGTGCTTTTTTACAGGGAGAACATTAAAAATTCATTTGGCCTCTGCAAGAGAAATAAAGATGACACCTCAGCTAACTCACAAAGCTCTCAGGGTGTTTACTTACATACATTTAGTGAGATGGCTGTGCTCAGAAAAGGTGAGCAGTATTGTGTCTCTGTATGATACAAGGATGTGACATTCCTCAGCAAAGAAACATAATAGGACAGCAAGGTAGAGAGGAAATATGAGATGAATTTACAAGCTAGAAAAGAAAGGATGTGAACATAGACTGTGGCTTCCAGATCCAAAATGTCCCATTCCCCCTTTTTGGACATGCTGAATGCAGAAAGCTTCCAGAAAGCATGTGGAAGGTGAATGTACAGAACAGTAAGACGCAAGCTCCCAGGAGGAAGTTTGAGGTTTCTAGTTTTCTATACAAATTTTTAGTGCTAGAAAGGACTGTTGTGATCATCCATTCTGAGTTGTCTCTAATCTCTGTCTAGATAAGAGGAAGCAGGTAAAAAAGGTTATGTGAACAGAGCCAGCACTCCAAGGAGGTACATCGATTCAAACCGCTCTTTAAGGACATGGAAGAGCACTTGTCTATGTTCTGTTAAATAAATTAAAAAAAAAAAAAAATTATGTAAAAGAGAGATGGAGGGTGGAGAGATGAACAGGTTCCCTAGCCAGAGGACTGTTGCCTCAGTGGGCAGAGAACCACTGCTACCTGATGTGGAGGAGCAAAGAGGGATGTTTGTTGTTCATGTAGCAAGAATAATTCAGGGAGAATGGAGGGAGCAGCAAGCACTGCCCTGTTGAAAGATGGGATGCCAATCAAGAAGTGTTAGAAGAAGCAGCTGTGGCACTTTCTCAGACACAAAGAGGGATGGTAGGTCAACAATGATGTCATGCAAAATGGTGTGGTGCAATAATTGTGGGAGAAGTGCTGAAACCACCAGCTCTGGAAGTAGGAGCAGCCTCACTGGTGACAGACCTTACTGAGATCTGGCTTGGTGACCAAATATGATGATTATGCTATCTCCTGGGACTGGAGCTAGCATTTCTGCATGGCACTGCACTGCATAGAAATGTTATTGTGCTCAGAGATAGCTCTAGTATCTCTAACACACTGCTGTGTAGACAAGCTTGCTTAAGGCTATTCCTTTGACACGTGTCTGCAATGTGTCAGACCTGTATGCATCTGTGTGGTTTCTGGTATTTCTGATTTGGGAAACACGTTGGAGGGCCCATGCAGCCTGTAGTGAAATAATCTTTCTCTCCTAATAAAAAAAAAAACAAACAACAAACCACCAAAAAACCCCCAAAACAAAACAAAACAAAAACCCCACCCCCCAAAAAAAAACCCAAACCAGCAGTTTTAGAATAATTTATTTTATTTTTTTATCAGCTGCTTTATCTTGTAGATGTTAAAGTCCAAATGTTAGAATTTTCTTTACAAAGTGGTATTGTACCCAGAACAGGAACTGTGCATTTGGACTTTTTTTTCTGATAGAAAATTATTAAGATTAATGTATCCCACATGAGAAGACTATAGCTGCTTAGGGACAGCTAGATATATTCACTAGGGCAAGCAAAGCATTCTTCCAACTCATCATGTGCTCTAAGAAAATCTAATTTGTCAAAGGTGAGGAAAAATAGAGTCAAAACTGACTGGGAGAAGAAAAAGGGATGAAATTTGGGACTTGTTTAATAAAAAGTATTTTGAACACTCAGAATGACCCATAGCTGTGACAAAGAGTAACTGTTGGTTGAAAGCATATCTATATTTGAAGGCAATGAATAGAAATTTGAAAGCAGTATATAACAAAAGAAAGAAGCTACACAGCAAAATGCCTTACAGAGTAACATTTAAAGTGCTAAATGTCTTTGGCATGATAAAGACAGGAGGTGGCTTGACTACAATGTATAAAAACTTACATGAAGGAAACACCATGACGAATGGAATTTTAATCTAGTAATCAAAATCATAATACGAATCAATAACTGGGAGATGTAACCAAATGAATTCAAATTAGTATTAAGGCTTGATTTTTGCAAAGTAAGGTGATTACCTTCCAGAAAAAAGTTGCTAAAGGGAAGGAGGGTCTCAAGAACTGGAGATTTCAAAACAAGACTAGAAACTCTTAGGAGAATATATTTCAGGCGCAGTGTAATTCTATGCAAGTTCTTGGGCTCACTGATGAGGCTCAAGAGGAGAAGGGATAAGTGAAGGGATTCATAATATCTGGAGTGTGAACTACATAGTCCAACTACATTTGATCCCTGTGAACCTGTTACCTAGGCAAACTGGTATTAACTTCCATATTCCATCTATCTAGAACTTACAAACTGGGGAACCGCAAAGTGAAGTGTTCCAATATAAAAAAAGTTGCTTGGCACAGACACACCATCTCCTTATTACATGCCCTGTAACTGTAGCATAGCTTCCATGTTACTACTGTGGACCTGGAGAATCTGGAATTTTAAGATTAGAGATGACATCCCTCGCCACATAGGCAATGGTAACACTGTGAAGGGCTTTTCTGAGCTGGTATGTCAGATCCTGGGTCATTTAATTTATGTAAGCTGAGAGGAAAGGAGAGGTGGGTTTGAGATAATGGATGTGAGGTTTTTAAAACTTAGGTGATTAGAAACATTGTCACACTTCTTATTTTCTTTTCCTTTTTGAATGACAGAAGCAATTTATTTTCCTCTGGAGCATGTCCCAGTATTAGAGTTCGCTTGTGCTATGAAAATCTTTGACTATAAGGAGAAAGGATCACACAGCTCCTTGAAGGGCCAAAGACTTGAGAACCAACTCTGTGCAGGGACCACGAAAGGCTTTAGACTTTTTTATGTTAACATTAGGATTACAGGGACCTCAATTAAGCCTTCTCTAAGGTGTGTGTGTAGTCTTAGTGAGTTGTCCCAGACATTTTCTCTCAGGCCCAGAGAGAGAAACAGCTAAGGTAAATTACCTTTGCTTAGACAGTCATATCGGCATGGGATGAATCACACTCTGAAGTTGCCTCTACAAAGGAAACCTGCATGACTGGCTTACCCTAAAGGCAGTAGTAAACTACTGCCATTCGTGAAGGTGGAAGCCATCCTGAATACCCAGTATCTTTCTCCACCCTAAGTGTTTCCTAATTCCCAGCCCAGCACATCTTCCATTAAAAATGTGTATGATCTGTGTTACAGCCAGGCAGGAAAGTTTACTCAAATTACAGATATTTTTCAGGATTTCAGACATTTTTTGGCATGCTTAGCATCCTCCTGTATATTCTGGGCACATAAGCATGTACATGGTCATACACACACATACATAAAGACCAGACCCTCTGCTCCCACCCAAGTAAAACCTGTGACTTTATAGGCCAGGGATTCACCTGGCATAGTGGGTGCTCAGGAACCAGGCTGGGGTTTTTTTCAGTTTCTGCCTGTGATAGGGATCAGAGAATGTTGTTTCATCAACACCAACTGCATTTGTGAGGGAATATAGTTGGTTTGGAAAGCAAAAACATATCAGGGAATTTCTGAGCAGCTCTGCTTTGAACTGACAATTTTCTGAGAGTTTCTTAAACAACAGAAGTAAATAGCCTCATACAATATGCCAGCTAATTTGTTTGACAACTGATGAAGGAGAAATGGAGAGGGGTAATGTGGGGAAAAAAAGATTCACTAGAGAATATTTGCCTTCTGTAGAAGCAGTCAAATAATAGCCTAGTCAGAAATAAAGTAGTCATAAAAAAAAAAAAAAGGATTCATTGGATAATTTACTTGAAACAAATAACGTGACCAACTCTACTCTACAGCCACAGAAAACAAATCTACCTAATAGCTTATGACAGGGCTTTCTCAGGAAAATGTATTGCTATACAGTCTGCATGTACATTTTCAAAGGAACTAGCATTGGGAAAAAAGCACACTTCAAGCATTTAATAAAAGAGATTTTTCTTTATGACTTTCATTTAAAATACATTACAAAAATCACTTGCTTCTACTTAGCTGCTGCCAGATTTTGAACAACTGACTTTCAAAGCCAGCACAGTGCTGAACTAATTTAATATATTAAGTGGAAACATTGTCAGAGCAGCATGTAGCCTCAGTCACACTGATTTGGAAGTTTATCACAACATAAAAGCTACATCATCAGATCACTGAATGAGACATGGAGACTGACACAGGCTCATTGCCACAGAAGGTGAAATTGTTGTCATTCTTACCAAATCTGCAGCAAACAGGTTCAGAGAAAGGCCCTTGCTTTATGATTGCCCGTTGTGAGCAACACTTACCACAGAGCTCCCCAAAAACTTAGTTCACTGTTTGGAGCTCAGTTCTGCCCTGAAGTAGAGATAGTCCTTCCAGATGGTCTGTCCTGGGTTCGGCTAAGATAGAGTTAATTTTCACCAGAAGCTGGGAGAGGACACAGCCAGGACTGGTGACCCAAATTAGCCAAGGAGTATTCCATACTGTATGATGTCATGCTCAGCATAAAAGGGAGCTAGTTGGGAGGGGCGGCACTGCTTCAGGACCAGCTTTGGAACAGTCTGAGTGTACAGTCCTGAGCGTGTGGAGTGTGTGGTCGTTCAGTCAACAAATTACATTGTGTATCACCCGTTTTGTGTATTCTAAGTACTCTTGTTATTATTTTCCTCTTCCTTTGCTGTCCCAGTAAACTGTCGTTATCCCAACCCATGACTTTTGCCTTTGTCTTCTGATTCTCCTGCCCATCCCATTAGGGGGAGATAGCAGCCATGTGGTGCTCAGCTGCTGGCGGGGACTAAACCACGACAGCCCTACATGGGGCACAAAGGGTTGAGATAATGACATATCTGACGAGCATGTTAAAACAAAGTTGTTGTAAGTGTTTATAATATTATTTAAACACTTGCTGGTCACAATGGTGTTTTGTTTGTTCACAAGGCTGTGGTATGCAAATCCTTACTTGCTGTATGCATTCCCTGTAGCACTGTTTATCACCTCTGGGAGAGGGGTCAGAATTCTCATTTTGCTGTACTGTGTGATATCAACATGATATGATAACATCAATGGTCATGAGGTTAAGCTGGTATTTGTATGTGTCATTGCTGTCATGCCCATACTTGGATGACATCTCTTGGAATTGATTAATAATTGCATCCAATCTATGGGGAAGATGGGGGAGGGGATATATTCGCCCGCTCTTTTACCTCCCCTTGTCCCTTTTGGCTGGTTACGTCAGCTTTTCAGTGTTTTTGAATATGTTTGGGATATTCAAGCTAGCATGCGCCTATTGCTATATCTCCTGAATGTGTTTCAGGTCATGTTTAGGGTTACAAAAAATCATTTTAAGAATACCAACCAGAGATCTGTCCCAAGGCTGAAAAGTCATGGGTGGCATGGCATGTGGAAGAATATGGGCAGGTATCTAGAGAACTTCTCACCTTCAGTGGTTTGGAACTTGACTCCCAAACAACTACAGGACTCTGACAAAGTGGTAGAATATTTGAAAGGAAAATGCTGTGGCTGTTCCAAGGAGGAACAACTTACTGCCCTGGGCTCCGGCCAGTATCTACCAAACTCTGCTTGATAGTAGGCAGCGCCCTCAGGGGGAAGAGAGGAAAAACAGAGTGACAGGCACTGTGGCTACCCCAACCCCAGCAACAGGCACTGTGGCTACTCAAACCCCAGTGAGAGGCAGTGTAGCTGAACCAAAAAAACACAACCTGTGCTGGTATCAGTCACCCCTATACACAAGAAGAAATA